>MU227628.1:146096-159731 GCA_018584345.1 Thuja plicata | reverse complement strand
GTACTATTACTCTAACACCCCCCCTTAAGCGAAGCTCAGGAGGAAACTAACCTAGCACAGCTATGAAAGCAAAAGAAATGGGTCCCGACAACAAGGCCTGATCAGGTACCCAACTACAAAGAAATCTTTGTAAAATCGGGAAATAGAGAAAACCCAGTGGGAAAAACTCTACCCCAAAAAGAGAGACAACAACATGCTAAAAAAAACATGAAGGAAGGAAGGCCTCAACAAGACCCCCCAAGGACAACTTCTGTCACCCCAAGCATAGAATGCAACTAAAGATAGCGTGGAGATGCAAAAGGTTTGGTGAAGATGTCAGCAACCTGCGCGTCAGTGGGAATGTACTCCAAAGAGAGAACACCATCTTGAATCTACTAACGGATGAAATGCATATGAAGCTCAATGTGTTTAGTGTGTTGATGCTCCACTGGGTTGTAGGAAATGTGAATAGCACTCTGATTATCGCACCACAGAACAGTGGGACGATCAGGAGGAAAACCAAACTCAGTCATCAACTGTCTAAGCCATAAAATCTCCTGACTAGCATGCACTGCCTCTCTATACTCAGACTCTGTAGATGAAAGTGCATGAGAATTCTACTTCTTGCATGACAATGTGATAGGTCCAAATCCAAGACAAAAGACAAAGCCAGAAGTAGAATTTCAATCATCAACATCACCAGCCCAATCTGAGTCAGTGTAGCCAACAATGTGAGGAGCCCCTAATGTGTAATGAATGCCCTACATAAGTGTGCTCTGAATGTATCTCAAAATGTGCTTGGCAGCTTGCCAATGAGGCTCATGTGAGAACCGAGAGACAAGGCCAACTGCAAAGGAGATATCAGGACGAGTGTGTGTCAGGTACAACAAACTGCCAACCAACTGCCTATACAATGTAGCATCCACTGAAGGTGAAGTGCAAGAGGTAGACAAAGTAACACCCGACTAAAAAGGTGTGGGAGTAGGCTTGCAATCAAGCATATCAAAGCACTGAAGCATGTCAAGAGCATACTTCTACTGGTAAACAAAGATCCCAGAAGGGGACTGAATAATCTGCAGACCCAGAAAGAAGTGTAATAGACCAAGATCTGTCATCTCAAACTACTCCATCAATGCGCACTGAACATCTTGAATCATAGAAGATGAGCTACCTGTGATGAGAAGATCATCAACATATAGCACAAGGATCAAAACCTCATCCTCAAGATGTTGAATGTAGACTATAGGATCAGAATGACAGCATGTGAATCCTATAGAAAGTAGAAAGGAGTCCATCTTCTCATACCAAGCTCGAGGGGCCTGTTTGAGACCATACAAAGATTGCCAAAGTCTGCAAACCAAAGAGGAGTCCTGCACAAATCCTTGAGGCTGCTCCATGTAAATTTCCTCACTAAGATCACCATGAAAGAAAGCACTCTTCACATCCATTTGAAAAATGGGCCATCCCTGAGAAGCTGCGAGGGATAAGACAAGGCGAATAGAGTTCATCTTGGTGACAGGGGAAAATGTCTCCATGTAATCAATACCCTCAACCTGTGAAAAACCCTTCACAACAAGACGGTCCTTGTACTTATCAATAGAACCATTAGCAGCAAACTTAGTACGATACAACCACTTGCATTGCACTAAATTTCTTCCCTTAGGAAGAGAACAAAGATCCCAAGTGTGATTCTTCATCAAAGAAGAATACTCCTCCTCCATAGCACTGTCCCACTTAGTATGTCCTGTCGCTCCCCCAAATGTCTGAGGATCACGACAAATAGCATGACTTAGAAGACTAGAACCTGCAATATGAGACCAGGTGCGACGGGAAGTGGAAGGGTCACCAACCAGAGATCCTGCAGCATCAAATGTAACATGAGCCCATCTAGGCATCTGTGGAGGATCCTGTGGTGGAGGTAAATGGGGATCACCAAGATCATCATCCTCATCATATTGAAACAAAGCTGGAAGAGATGAGGGAGTAGTGGTAAGTGAAGTAGACTCTGGAAGCAGGGTATCTACTGCAGGAAGGCGCTCATCAAACTGGACATCCCATCGAAATAGGACCTCTCTAGAATCAAGGTCAAACAACCTATATACCTTAACATCCTCGCAGTGGCCAACAAAAATTTGGTGTCGGCTCTTCCGCTCTATCGCTCTCCTATGAGCGTCACGCATAAATGCCCATGCTTCAGTACCAAAAACTCAGAATGAAGATACATCAAGCTTGACATGAGACCAAGCCTCCTCAGGAGTCATATGTCAAACTGCCTTGTGAGGCATCTGATTCTGAATATAGCTGGCACAATTGACTACCTTTGCCCAAAAAGATGAATCCATGGACCTGGACTGTTTCATACAATTAGCCATCTCTCGAAGTGTTTTGTTCTTTCTCTCTGCCACACCATTCTATTGAGGGGTGTAGGGCACTGAAAATTGATGTTGAAGACCATGTTGAGAGAAAAAATCCTTGAAAGCTTGGTTCACATACTCCCCCCCATTATCTGTGTGTATCCAGTGAATAGAAAGACCAAATTGCTTCTCCACAAATGTCTTGAAGACTCGAAATGAATCAAAGACATTAGACTTGTACTTCAAAAAGTACACCCATGTGCGCCTAGAGAAGTCATCAATGAAAGTGAGCACATATTTGGCACCAGAAAAAGGAGTGGGAAATGGCATGAGGTCACTATGAATCAACTCCAATGGTGCCAAAGCACGAGTAGCTCATCCCTGAGGAAAAGGATCCCTATGTTGTTTGCCAAAAACACAACCCTGATAAACCCCATCAGTGCAAGTAATCTGTGGGAGCCCAAGAACAAGTGCCTATGTGCTCATCTACTGAAGATATCTATAATTGACATGGCCCAAACGCTCATGCCAAAGTCTACTCATTGAATCTGCATGTGCTATAAGATAGGAACCTGTGCCAGCAGAAGACTCAAATCCATCAAATCTGTATAGTCAGGATGCAATGTCAACACTCCCAGTAGCTACAATCATCTCAGAATCATGTAAGTCCCGAATAACCACATCATGTGGTGAGAACTCAACTGTCTTACCAGAGCCAAAGTGGCAAATCTAATAGATAGACAGAAGGTTCATCGAAATGTCAGGGACAAAGAGAACATCCTGAAGAGAACCCCCAGCTAATGCAATAGAACCATAACCCAAAAAAAAGATATAAGATGAGTTTCCAATAGCAATCTGTGAAGTAGCACAAGGAGCAAGTGAGGTGACCAACTGCTGAGTGTGAGTCATGTGGTGAGAAGCACCGAAATCAAGAATCTAGGTGGGCCCAGAAGTCATAGCTCGTGCAGTAAGAGCATGACCTTTCCTTGCAGGGGAGGATGTGGACTAAGGAGCCGAAATGTGATGCTCCTGCATGGCTTTTTCTAAAGCCTCCAAACGTTTCCAACACCTAGAAATGGGATGTCCATCCTTTCCATAAAAGCTACAGGTCTCAACTGATTTCTTCTTAGTCTTGGAGGTAGACTCAGTAGACTTTGAAGAAGATTTACCCTTGGAAGGGTTAGCTGGAGGTTTTGAATCATTTTTCTATGCAGGTTTGGAGGAAGACTCATTGACTATGGAATCTTTCTTCAGTTTGCCTTTCTGTTTTGGTTTCCCCTATGAAGACTAAGCAACCAATGCTTGGCTAGAAGAGCCAGAAGCATCCATCCGTTGGATCTTTGCATGTTCCCGTGTCAACCGATCACAGAATGTCTTGAAAGAAGGCATGGTGTGTCTATCACCCAAAGCATCCATGGTGGAGTAGAAAGTGGAAGAGAAGATCTGATACTGTCCTCGCAACTTTGAGAGTATCAAGAAGATACACTCATCATCTGTCTTGGTTTTCCCACATCCCTGCAAAATTGAGCGCAGAGATTTGAACTTCATCAAGAATTCCTCAATGGTGGGAAAGCTAGTAGGTGTCAAAGTAGTCAGCTCTGCATCAAACTATAGTGTCCAGAACTCATTTACAGTGCCAAAAAAATCTAAGAACTTTCCCCAAATGGCCCTAGGAGTGGTCAAACCATCCAGGTGAAAGAGGAGACTGTCGAAAATGTTCAGTGTAATCAAGTCCATGGCTTCATCCATCTTATTCCTGTGCTAAAGAATCTCAAAAGAACATTATAAGATAGGTTGATTTTCATCTAGGCATGACCATAAGCCATGTGACATGAGTAGCCTGGTCATGTGTGCTTTCTAGGTGTGGTAAT
This sequence comes from Thuja plicata, assembly GCA_018584345.1. Taxonomy (NCBI): domain Eukaryota; kingdom Viridiplantae; phylum Streptophyta; class Pinopsida; order Cupressales; family Cupressaceae; genus Thuja; species Thuja plicata. The sequence continues at coordinate 155,527 of MU227628.1, read as the reverse complement.
TGTGTGGTGTCAGCCGGGCCAGAGAGGGGTCTGACATTGAAAGAAGAAAAAGACAGAAGTAGAAGGATCAATTTCTAAAAGTAACTGACAAAAACCAAAAGCACCCCCCCACAATGTATGATTCTAACCCCCGTACAGCAAATAAGCAATTACTGAAAGCATGAAAAACTAGAAAAAAACCCTGAACACTAGATGTAGAGAGGGAGAAAAATGAAGCCTCTACTTCAATGCCAAATACAAGAGCTCAAACAGCTAAATTATCAAACAAGACTAGCATCATCATGTCCAGCTCGGAAACACCTTTCTGGCGATATTTTATTTTTTGAAAACGGACACCGTATGCCCAAGATATGGCCAAAAAACCATAAGTACCCCCAAAATACAAGCTCCCTAGAAAAACACAGTCTCAGCAAATAATTAGACGGCTGTATGGCCATCACGGGACGTTCAGGCGGAGCGGCGATGGCCAGTGGGCGGCGACGCCGGTGGAGGTTGCTGTCAGGCGAGGCGACGGAGGCGGCCGAGAGGAGCGGTGGCAGCAACCAGGCGGCGGCGGCGGGCCCCGGGGGCGGTGCGGTGGCCAAAGGGTGGCGTGCAGGCGGCGCGGCGGTGGCGGTGTGCACCGGCAGCGCCCAAAATGTGTTAAAAAAAAGCATTTTTTTTAATTTTTTTTGGATTTTTGCCTTGTTTTTTGTGTCGTACAGCCCTAATAGGCCAAAAAAAAATTCCTATGGTCACTGTAACCAAAATAGTCAAACTTTATATGTATTTCAACTCTCCTGGACCTTCTGAATGCAATGGTGGAGTCTGTTTTTGCTCAAATGGCTCTAGAAAATAGTGCCTCCTTCAAAGTGACAGAAAAACCCTAGAGAAGCTGTGGCTGTCAACTTCGAATCGTGGCTTCAAAAACCTTCAAACCAGGCAGTGACAGGGTGGCTCTGATACCATGTAGAAGTTGAGAAATCCAACTTCAAAGCTCACCAAGAACACCTGCATGCAAATACCTGATGCTGAATGCAAACCTGTGAGAAAGAAGCAAGGGTTTGAAAAATCTCAGCAGAGTGAGAGCAAAATTATTATTTCCCAAAAGAATGAATTACAATAATTACAAAAGCGGCATATAAGGTGAGAAACCCTAAAGCCGGAGAAAGCTAGGTTTGTGCATTTAATAATTAATAAACATATTAACTATTATGCACCTACAAATGACAAGCTTAAGTGAATATAATAATAGTTAGATTTAATAATTAAACCGAAGTGATTTAATTATAAAGGCAAATGTACTATTACTCTAACAAATACAACTCATTGCCACGTGTTAAATAAATAACTTTACTATCAATGAGCTGCCTAATATTATAATGTAAAGCTTGACATTAATTAGTAGAGTGATCATGAAATCTATGATACAAAAAAAAAGGAAGAGTCTTCAAGTGTGGACTACGTTTATTTTTGTGTTTAGATCTAGTAATCATCTTAGCACGAAGGAGTTTAGGCAAAAGAACTTCTTGGTCAAATTCCTTCAGAGGCTCATCATGTTTTGAAGTGTTATTTGAAATTTTGGTAACATTGATATGTTGTTGAGGATTAAATTATACTTTGTCACTAAGTGTTTTTGTCACTAATGCCAAAGGGAGAGATATGTAGAAAATATGGAGTCGAATCCGTGGATCCACAAGTATGTATGCACCAAATGGATATAGAATGTAGAATGTAGGATGTCTCAAATCAATTGCTTGTAGATCTTCAACATCAATCTTGAATGGATCTTGGAATAGGAAGAGGCTTGGAGGAATGTGGATGGAGGAATCTTCAACAAGAGGGCTCCATAGAGCTTGAATCCTTCAATGGCTACCAATGGATCTCCTTGATGAATTGAAATGCTTGAATTCTTGAATGCTTGGATTCTTGAGAGTAGATGAATGCTTCAATAGATATTTATCTTGCTTCAAATCTTTCTTCTTAGCTTTTCCTTCACACGTAGATTTCACTTAGTTGATGGTTAGAGAAAATGAGAGGAGAAAGCTTCCTTATATATGAATCTAGGGAACAATCTTCTAGAGAGGCCTACATAGGATAATTAAATCCCTATTAGACCTATACCCCTAGAAGTGGACCTATATTAAATATAATTTAATATTCATCATTTTAGAACCCAAAGCAGCCGACCCGGAAGCGGGAATTAACTCTGTCCGAAGCCCAATATCTGGAAACCCCAGAAACTTGAAATTTGGACCTTAGGCCAGAAAAAGGTTGATTCTAACCTAGGTCAAGGTTGAGGTCAACCTTGACCTAGGTCAGGGTCAAGGTCAACCTTGACCCAGAAGGTCGACCTTGACCCTGAAGTCAAGAACTTTAAATCTCCAGATCAGGGTGCCAGAAACAGGCCTGAGAGAAGTGAAAAAGGGGTAGAATAGGGGGAAAAGCCAGATCCAAGTCAAAGACCCATTCAAGCCACTTGACATGACCCCAAACCAATTAATTGAAAGGGTAAACCAGTCCATAATGGAAGTGATTCCATTTTTTGACTATACACAAACAATATGTGCTAAGTCGACCCAATGCTAATACTCGGGTCCAGTAATCCACTTGGGTGATATACTGACACTCGAGTGACATAGTGAACTGGAAACTCTGGCACTCTATTGACACTGGGTGCTTGGGCCATATTGATCACTCAAAGATGGTATGCCACTCGGGTAACACTGGTGACTCGGGTGATACTATTTTGAACTATCTGCTCGGTTGACACTAGAATTGCTCGGGTTACACTTAAAGTTGTTGGCTCGGTCAAAACTGTATGCATATAAATGACTAAGTGTTTTGGAACTAATTGACAACATGTCTTTCCATAATTTGTACAATCTCTCCCTTTGGCATTAGTGACAAAAACACTTATCATACCAAAAATTATGATCAAACTACTAAGTCAAAACTCTCCTTTATCATGTGCTTGGGTACTTGCTCTATTTTGACAACTGCTCTACAACTCGGTTGCAATTGACTCTATTTTTTATTTTCCAAAATTATTTTTGTAACTTTTCTATGTATATATCTTCCTCTTCTTTGTACATGTATTTCCTCATATATATACATATGTATCATATCTTTCCCCCTTGTTTTTGACGCAAATGCCAAAAAGCATATCTACAAGGTAATACCAAAATATGAAAGGAAATCACAATGTACCTTCAAAATTTGAGACAAAGTCTTGTCCCAATTATCTTGCAACACCTTTAGGATGTGCAACTTAATCTAAATTTCTGCAGACAACTCAATCATAACCTCTACAATTGAAAATTTGTTATCATGGATGAGTGTCTTTGCATGAGCAATATGTTTTTGCATGACATCCATATGAGGAAGGAGTTGGCTCTGTATAGCTGTTAGGGATTCCCTTGTTCTTGCTTCTTCCCTTAGTATCTCTTCCTGTAGATCACTCAGATACTTGACCTTTACAAAATGTGTTGAACTTGAACTTGGATCAAGTGCCAACTAGCTTGCACTTGCCTTCAAATCATTGTCAATATTTGTTATCTTGTTCTTTATTTCCATGGTAAAGTTGGAAGTGTCACTCAACTTTATAAATAATGCCACAACATTATTCATAGTGGTTTCTAGAGAGATAATCATAGTGGTTAGCTTCACCTGATCTATTGTAATCTTTCCTGCAACATTCTCTAGAACCTTATTCTCAAATTTTATTTTTGCCTTCTGTAGTAATTTCGCCTGTCCATTAAGATCATGATTAAACTTATGGACTATGTCAACAAGCTAGTCCATTATGGAGTCTTTCTCATTGAATTCTATCTCTAGTGAATCAAGGAATATACCTTTGATGCCCTATAGTACTTTGTTCCTTTTCTTCTCAGCTCAGAGCTTATGTTGTTTTGCTCTTTTCTTTCATAGCTCCCCAAGGATGTCCATCTGCTCAGCTATCAGGCTGGAAAGATCCCAATTTGGAATCACAATGTCTTCCTCAAGGTCAAATTAATCAGTTACTATTTCCTTTTCTTTACCTTTGACCTTTGGATTAGGTGAAGGAATGATTTCCTTACCTTTTCCATCCTCATCCTTGTCATCAGTGTTCAGCTGAAGTAGGTCATTAACTTTTAATGCACCAACTGTAGAATCAATACCAACTATAGAAACATTCACAATGTCCTTCTGTGACTCGGTTTGGCTTGGCCGAGTAGCAGGTAGAGCCTCGTGCTTGGTTCCTACAAAACTCGATGTAGATTCTATGCCTTTTTCCTTGCTCGGAGATAATATTTTTTGAATAGGTGATTAGGGCAGGGATGCCATCACTTCTACTGATATCTGCTATGCTTTAGATTCTTCAATGGTCTGAACCTTAGGTAATTATTCATCTTTATCATGTACATGAGGATCTATACTTTGTTTCTTTATCTTATCATCTCCCTTGTCATCAAAGATTGTCTTCCATATCTTTGTTGCAGATGACACAACATCCTCTATTTTCTTGCTCAAAATTTGAAAAGTACTAAACCTTGGAGTGTGATTATTCTCATATTTAGTCATATCATCTTTTACCTCTTTATCAGTCATAGTAGGCATGACTTTCTTCAAGGGTTTTTTTCTGATGTCCTTTTCAATCTAAACTGCATTGTGCCAGTGAATGGTGATTGCCTTGAGAAGGTCTTCAGCCATATGGTTGCATCGACTTCTTCATAACTTTTGTCTTTGCATAAATCTTCAATTATTTCTTCTATGTATTTTTTATCATTCATTTGCATTGCTAAATCTTTTCTTCTTTTCAGGGAATGAGAGAGTTGCTCCTTGAGTTTTCTGATTTGATCCATGGCCACTTATAGATCTATCTTTTCATTTTCAATGGCTTTCTCCAGTCTGTATATTTCCATTGCCTCTGATCTTTGCCCAAGCTATTAAACTTATGATAAGAGAACCTTTGCTCTAATACCAATTGTTAGAAATATATTGTAGGCTAAGTTACTGAGAGGGGGGGTGGTGAATCAGGAAACAATATAAACTTATTCTTTTTTATCCTTTATTAGATTGTCTAGTCTTATTACATACATGTAACATAAAATCAATAAATATTCATAACACTTGACACAATATTTGGTTACCCATAAACCTTCCAAATAGAAAGTAAAACTGGGGTGGGGATGGTACCCACAAGAATTAGTACTACAGCAATAAATTTGGTTGGTTAAGGCTTACAATTGACCACTTCTGATGGCCTACAATGTTAGGAGAAATAAGGAATGTTAGGTCCACCTTGTGAAAGGATTTATACAATACAATAAAGTATGCACTCTATTAGGAGATTTGTGAAGGACTGTTAAGTCCACCCTGTTAAAGGACTTTGACTGATACACCTATTAGGATGAACCAGTGAATGATCTGCTATGCAAATCTGATTTGTTGAATAAGATCCTGTGAAATAATACTGATCACCTGAATGTGATAGATGAGTCTATGTTGTTCCTTAAACTGTTGTAGCTTTCTAATCAATCTGACACTTCATATTCCCATATCCATACTCATTCTTCTATGATTGTATTTGGATAAAAAAGTACCTTATATATATATGTGTGTGTGTGTGTGTGTGTGTGTGGAAGCACTTCCATGGTAGACTGGTAAATCCTTTCGGGTAAGTGGTTTGGGGTCATGTCAAGCACCTTGAATGGGTTCTAACTTTGATCTGGCTTTATCCCCCTGTTCTACGCCATTTCCACTCTTTTCAGCCTATTTCTGGCAACCCAGATTGAGAAACTGGGACTTTGGCCTTGGGTTCTGTTGCCCCACTTTTGGTCTGCATACCTTTGAGACAAAGTGGATGTTCAGTGTGTAGTACTAATCTGAAAACTTCATGTTGGTTGTATTTCCATTTCTAGTCTCTTTGCCAGTTATTTATGGTCCTCATGCTTGCTTTGTGCCTAAAATCATAAGCCTCTTAGTTTTATGTGTCTTCTCTCTGTTGAAATCTTCTGGTTTTTAGGTCAGAACCCATGTAAAAATTGCAAAGCCTTGAAGCCCTAGGTCATGTTTATTAGGAAAAATTGAGAAAAACCCTTGAACATTTATCTTATTTCTATTTTGGTGTTGCTTTTTGGTATTCACTTAAGTCATGTGCTAAAAAAGCTTGGTCGCATAGTCACAAGATCCTGATGGCATATTCCTTTCTCCTAAGAGACTTGGTGATTACCTTATGTCGGGAAGTCTCTGAAAGATTTTGAATATTCCTTTTGCTTTTAGAGACTTGGCAGATTTCTTCATGTCGTGTTGTCACTAAATACAAAAATAGGTCAGCAGTTACTGAAGGGGCCCACAGACAAGTAACGGTGTCACAAGAAAAGATTAGCTATTAACAGTTCGTCATGAGACTTGGTGGATTTCTTCATGTCATGTAATCGCTAGATTGGCCCGAAGTTAAGTAAGCAGTATACAGTCAGTCGCGTAGTCTCCAAAAAGAGTGGTGGTTAAGTGAAAAAGGCTGAGACTTCGTGACTAACCGTATGCAGTTTGAGATAAAACAACAGTCAGGTTGTCGCCAGATTAAATGCTAAGTCATCTTTCCCTTGAGCAGTGTATAGACGAATGATAAATGAGACATGTGTCCAAAGCTGAAGTGACTAAAAAGCTTGTCGCATGGTCTCCAAATGAAAAAATAGTATTCAGCGAGTAAGAGACTAAGTGTAAAGGCATGTGTTGTTGCGTGGTCGCTAGATGAGCTGAAGGGTAAAAGGCTTGTCACGTGGTCTCTGAAGGGTAAGTCACTTAACATTGAAATTTAGCAATTAGGCGACTGAAGGTAGTCGCGTGGTCTCGTAAATAAAAGTAAGCATTCAACAACATGAAGGATAACCGTGAAAGATAAGAGTAATGGTTAGTCACGGGGTCTCTAAGTAAAACATGAGTTAAGCTTTTCTTCCAGTGACTTTGATTTACACAGTCGCGTGTTCGCTAGAAGTAAACTATGGTTAAATAGGATGGGGAAAGTTGTATTGTCGCTAAGTCTCTATAAGAATCAAAGGTTAAAGACTTGGGTCAGCCACAAGGAGATCATACGCAGTCGCGTAGTCGCTTGATATGAAATCATAAGAAAAGGCGGCAGTGTCTGACATAATGACATGAATCATTCAGCGTCCAATGACAAGCTTGGATATTGATTACTGTGCAAAAAGGGGTAGCTGAGATGTATGACAGAGAGCCAATCATAGTAAAACATGTCATCACAGTCAAATTTTATAAAGTTTTGCCCATATATGAATTTGATTTCCCATCACACTCAAGGGCTACGGCTAGGTTTTCAATTAATTTGTAGCATGCTGAATTGAAGACATGAATTGATGATTTTCAAAATGATGAGCCATGTACTTCAAACAATTGTCATAAAGAGTTGATTGAGGGTTCATTTTAACTTACCTTACTTTCAAAATTTCAGAGCTAAGAATTGCTAGGTGTTCTGAGAAGAGAGAAACAACTAGAAAAGTTGCAGAGTATTCAGTTAATCAAGAGGCTTTAAACTTATAAGAATTGTGCACAGAGGAGTAGGCTGAGTCTTGGAAATAGATTTGTTTCAATATCGGCAAAGAAGAAGGGATTCATACACAGAAAACATGAGCAAAGAAGTCAATGTGGCTTCTACCAGCAGGAGAAGTGAAGATGCAAGTGAAGAGTCCAAGGGGAAATAGAATTATTCTAATGAATTCCTTAGATTACTGCCAGGTTCAACTCAGAACAGAAGGGCAGATGCTAATTTTCTTAAAGATGACTACTGTGACATCAGAGATGCTTAGACTCCGGGGACAACAGGTTTTTCCCTTTTTAACTACTTTTCAAACAATTCTGATAAACCCATCCTAATTTCAAACCCTTGGACCTATGGTTTAGCTAGATTGATTATTCCTGATGTCTACATAGATGTAGATTTGTTCTTAGTCCTTGCCAGTCATTATGATGTATTGTATAAGACAATTAAGAGAAATGATGGCACCGCCCTACTCATCTTAAATAGAAATTCATTTATGCAAGCTTTTAGTTTGTATAGTACTATGTCTACCAGGATTGACATGACTAGGCAAGAGGCGAGGTATAATTTGAAGCCTGGTATTGCTAGGGAAACATTGCAGAAGCACATGTTCAAGGAGGTGAGAAAACATCTTGGTCCTATGTCTGGGACAAGCCCTTACTACTTCAAGGACTTGCATTTTTACATTAAGTACATTGCCTATGCCCTATGTAGAGTGCTAGGGATAGATGGGGAAGCAGATAAGATCAATGCCGGGATATTGATGATGGTGCTAGATTTGCAGGAGGTGCATTCTAGCACTAGCTATGATTACATACAATATATCATTAACAAAATGCATGAGGGATTCATAGTGACTAAGAAGAAAATGGCAGATCCTAAGGAGAAAGAACCCAGGTTCTTACACTACTCCATCCTCATGCATCTCCTGTTGCATTATAATTTTGTGATCATGCATCTAAATAATTTGACCCCTCAGAGGTTCTATCAAGATGGACCTAATCATATCCAGTTCTAGGTAAGGATTTGGAATTATACATCTAGGGATTGTGATTACTGTGCTTTTCAGAATTAGATTGTGTATCCAATAATACAGAGCTTGGGCTTTAGAAGAACAAGGGTCCCAATCAAGATTATGCAACTGTTAAGACCTAGTGAATACTTGCATAAATTTGAAGGCGACCACAATTGGGGAGATTTATTCTTGGAAGAGAACTATACCATAATTAGGGTATATGGATGTATACATCAACCTCATGTCTTTCCTTACCATGTTCCTGCAAGAGTTTCTTCCATGGAGTTTGTTTGGCAAATGTTATTAACAGATAATGAGCACTTTGCATCACACAAGAAGAGGACCATAACCCCTAGACAATTCAGAATTTCAGATTTTACTATTGGCAAAGGTGCAATTGATTTAGTCAGCCAGTGGATAGAAAGTTGTAGAATGGGGACAGCCTCGTATAGATATATTGATCCTGAAGGCTTCATGGCAGGAGTCAGGAAATTATACACTCCTACAATTACCAATACAAATGTCCATTGTGAATGTATTGAGGAGGATGCCACAAGGAACATTCTTGATGAAGATGAAATCAAGATAAGGAGAACAAGGATTCAGGAGTTGCTGAACCTTGAAAGACAAAATAAAAGAAATGGGTTGGCTTTTGGGGGTTTCTACCCTGATCTCCCATATTTTGACAAAATAAAAGCCATGATTGATAATTTTTATGTGCTTACTGAACAACTAGAAACTGTTCTTGACAAGAAGGGTGCCAAAGGGCTAGATCATTCAGAGTCTAAGTATGACAGTAGTAGTGACAGTGATTATGCACGTCCTACTAGATATGTTCCACCATAGCAAAATGTTGTTGAAGTGCCACAGCTACAGGGAACAGAGGGCCACATTGTT
>MU227628.1:129605-145951 GCA_018584345.1 Thuja plicata | reverse complement strand
CTGACATGGAAGAGAAGGTTGAATTACCCCTCAAGGCTTGTGTTGATGAAAGATTGATACATCAACAACAGTTCCTGAATGATGATAATTTCATCAAGACTGAGGAATTTAAAGACTTCCTAAGGTGTTGTAAAAAGGAGCAAATTAGAGCTAAATTAACTGTTGATGTGGAGGAGACAGTAACAAGTGAGGCCCTAGTGGCCCTACAATCATATGACCCAGAAACTGATATGAATAAGTTTATGTTGGATGTTAAGAACATCACTGATGTAAGATGGGAGAGGCAAAAGGAACAAGTACAAGCCACCCAAGACTTCAAGTGGCCAACTGATGATGAAGTGACAACATGGGAACTGATCACTAGGCCCAAGAAAAAGAAACCCGTGGTAGAGGAAGAGATCTTGGATGACGAATAAAGGTGAACATTTGCCACCTCATTGTTGAGTATGAAGAATATCAATTATTACTAAAAGAAAAGTAGGTGAGCATGTAAAGAGGGTCACCTAGGTTCGACATAAATGATACTAGCTACCATGAATACTGTCAATATAAAGGTGCCAGATAAAGAGAGGAACAAAGAAATATCAGATTTCATCGCTTGACTTGGTCGCTCCACCGCTTCTTATCTATTTCTCCTTTTTTGTCTTTTTTATAGTTTTAGGGTTAGGTTTTTTGAGACCATCCGAAGCTTGTAGCATCCTTTTTAAAAGGATTCCAAGATGGTCAAAAACCTATATATAGTCAAAAGTTGTAATTGTAAAGAGAGATGAAATATATTGTAAAATCAGACTTTCTAAATTTGTGTCTGTGTTTTCAAGCTTCAAAGATTTTTTCATGTATGAAAGAAGGATCACATCAATAAAATACGGTGCAATTTTACTCTTCTTTATTGTTGTCTCTTTATTTCCTGTGTATGTTTTTTTATGCTTAAGGTTGTAAGGCAGTCTGAAGCATTTTGGTTACAAGGTAACTATTTAATTATTTACAAGTTTCTTTCATGAAAAGAACTAAGTTTTGTGAGTGGTTTTAGGAAGCATATCAGTATTTAAAGATTTGATACAGTATTTTAGAGGTAACTAGATAATTTGTAAGGCAGTTTATCTGAATTGCATGTAGGTTGTAAGGCAACCTATAGTATTTTGTTTTTGTGAGATTTTAAGCTTATTGAATTTGTAACCCAAAGGATAGACATTGATCTAGGTTTTGGTCTAATAATCCATCATCATCCAAACTTCAAGAACTTTCAAAATCATTTTAATCAAAATATTTCTGTTACTGAAACAAATGAGCTAAACTCAGTAAGGACTCATGTCAGCAGGGCAGTGTCCATTTTAGTGATTCCTTGAAGAGTGAATCATTAGGTTATCCCTCCTAAAAATAAAAGGAAGAAGGATGCAAATCCTTGTCTCATTGGTTCATGTTATCAAAACCATAGCCTGGCTTATAATACTCTGTTTCAAATTAATCATTGCAATCTCTAAAGTATTCTATAAGTTGTTATAGTGAGGTTTTAGGTGTATAGCCAGTGAATGAATTAATCTACCAAATACATAGGCTGAAAAGGTCAGTAATCTTTGAAAGTTAATACTTTCCTGAGTTTGTGGAGCTCAAAAACGAAGAAGGATATTATCCAATCCTTAGCAATTAGCCTTTCTCTTGCCTAAAAGAGGTTGCATTCAAGTATATGAGGTATACTATCATCATTAGGTAAGTGTTGCAAGAAAAAGTGCTAACACTTCATATGAGTCCTGAGTCTAAGTTTAGCTATCCCATTAGGCTAGGAGACCTTTATCGGATTTCCCCAAATTGACCTCCCTTTTATGAGCCGGTGGGAATTTTGGTCTGAGATCATATTTCTTTGGGTAGGTTAGGTTCCCAAATCCGATAAAAGCCATGTTTTGAAGGATTCTAACATTGGCATTATGTGCAGTTGAATTATCTAGCCTTAACACTTCATTTTGCAGCCTTGGTGGAAAATCAGTTTTGAGCTTCTCCATGGTGGAAAATCACCTCCAGAGGGCATTTTCCGCAATTAACAGAATTGAAAGCTTCAAGAGTCAATGAAAGTTGAAAATGAGAATTTTTGGAATAAGGAAGCTTGGGAATTTAGTTTAAATCAATTTCAAGTGAAGGGGATTTATTGAACGGGGAAAAATTTGAGGTGCAAGTTTACTGGCGGAAAAGCAGAAAATGGCTTCTCCGTTGCTCCAGCAGGCGGATTTCGACCTGCAAAGTATGCTTTCCGCTAGATCATTAAAATGGAAAAAGTTGGGAAAGAGATCCATCTCATAGGTGATTTGAGGCATAAATAATGTTGACATAATCAAGCATATCAGTTTAACATCTCAATATGCTAAAACCCTCGTTCAGCGGATTTTTGAGTCGGGAACACCTCAAAAGTATTTCTCCACCCAAAAGGGAAGCGGAAAAGTGATTTTCTGCTACCTCTCAAAAATTACCGTTACAGTTACTAAAGTGAAAGGATGTTTCTTAACGACCCGTAAAAGTAAATTCATTAATTCAAATGAAGTCGTTTGGGATCATAACGGGATTTTTCATTAATGCCTAAGTCTTTTCAATCGTGTGGCATGGGAAGTCGACTGTTAAATGGTAGGAATTCAAAAGTTATAAAATCAGAGAACTGTTGAAAATAGAGGCTATCATCTATTTTATGAATTGTTCAATTTGAAAGCCTTAGCAATAATTGTTTCATGCTTTTTACATCCTAGAAGCATATCCCCAAATTCATTAATCTCAAATTCTAAGTTTCAAAGATGGCTACCAGATTTATGGGTTTTGACAGGATGAACAGAATCACATCCGACTGGCACAACATCTTAGATACATCTCTGAAGTTCTTTGATATGAAAAACTTTCAAAACAGGCTAAAGGTGGACCAGATGCATCCCATCACTGAGAAGCTAAAGAAGAGAGGATTAGTTGAAGTTGTTGGTTTTCTTGTAGCCGTCCAAGCCCCTGAACTAATCTGAGAATGCATAGCTCGATACAACCCAGATACCAAGCAAATCCTCTTGCCCAATGACATAGTGCTACTCTCTATTGATAGAGAATCGGTTCAAAACTCGCTTTGCATCCTGGAGCAAGTTGAGTATTCAAAAATGACATACAGTCAGGTAGTGACTGAATATATAGCAAAGAAGTCAATACGGAAGAAGGAGATAATGAAGGCATGGTTTCAAGAGCCTAGAAGCGCCAAAGGGAAGCTGCCAAAAACACTATATGACACTAACCTGAAGCTGGAAATCATAGACATCCTAGAGCTACTTCATAGGATCAGAGGTGAAACTGAGGCACTCAATTTCATTAATCATCATTTCTTCTTGGTACAGGTGATCTATTCTCAACACCATTTTATTGATTGGGCATTTATGGTAAGTGAAAATCTGGCCAATGCCCTAGATAGAGCTAAACATCAAAATGAATTCTACATGTCTTTAGTTTTAATGTATATATTGGCCACAATTCAAATTTGGCCAGGGCTTCCTAGATTAGAGGAATTTCCAGAGGATGTTAAGAGTTATGAATTCTTTCCCTGTTTACAGTTACACAACAGTTATGTTGACTATCTCAGAATTAATGATACATTTACAATGAGATTGTGTAGGGAGATGCAGGGTTGTCCAAAAAGGAGATTTTCTCCTGAATCCATGGCTTTTATTAACCAGTTTGGGTGTTTTTTCATTCAATTTGCAGACTTCTCATATATTTGTCTTGCAGGTTTTAATGACTTCCCTTTGAAGCTGCCCAGATATCCTGATGATATGATCATGCTAATCGAGGTGTTGAGGTGGGCACTCCAAGTGAACCTAATCTGCGCTGATGCTAAGAAGAAAGGCTATGAGTTCTCGATGGCCATTGGAGCTTACAGTTGTGCGTCCTGATTTGAAGCAAAGAATGTTCTGAAGACTTTATCCAAAAGATTCCAGTTGGAAACATATGATGTTCTGAGGCCACTCTATGACCCTGTAAATTATGCCCGAGACCATCTGCAAATGATTCATTCAATTCGTCATGTTAATGATATTGAAGACTACTAGGCTAATTGCAAAGATGACTTGGAGAGTAGAGAGAGGTTCTACACCAGGTTAACTATTGAACAAATCAAAAGGTTCAAAGTTAACATTGTCATGGAAGAACTGGAAGACAATGGCCAGCATATGTATGATAATACATATTTGGAAAAGATAAATCCACTCCCTATAAGCTATGAGCCCATGTTAGGGCAGGCCATCAACGACCTGGAAACCTTGATGAGTGGGATTTACAAAAGAACAGAGCAGTGGGTTGAATGGACTGCAGGAAGAAGGAAGGGGTTGGAAAGGATGCCTCCTACTCAAAGGACACTGACAAAACATTGCAACAACTTCTTCAGTAATACTCCCAACTACGGCCAAAGATTCATCTTAGCCAGCCAGTGGAGGTGATGAATCTCCTAAGAAAGAGATCCAACCAAAGAAGACATGTGGAGAAGGCTTGCTTCCAAACCTGGCCAAGTCAATAGAAGAGCCCACTAAAGGTGCAAGACCTAAGCAATCAGCTAAATCTATTGCTATAGATACACAAGTTGGCACTTCGACCCAAGATACTCCAAGGTGAGGGTCCCCCATTATAGTAGAAGTGGGTGAGGATACCTCCAAGACCTTAGCCACAAAATCAAATGAAGAGGCCGAGAAACAACAGAAGGTTGCTTCAGTCACCAAATTGGTGTCCTCTTCCCCTACCTCCATAAATCAATTTGCTTCAAGACCAAAGTCTACTCCTCCAGTTATCAGGAAACTATTTATAGAGGAGTTGGTCTCTGCCACCAAGGTCACCAGCACTGAGTCATGGATAGAGAACACTCTAGAACACAAAAGAAAGAGGGTAGAATAAGGAGCTCCCAAATAAGATACTTTAGCTCGAGCCTTGCAGTCTGACGCCACTGCAGCAAAAGCTAAGGAAGTAAAGACAATGTCCACATTGGGCCGGGATCTAGAAATTGGGCACTTCACTATGGAGGTAGCGAAACCCATGAAGGAGGGCAGGTTTGAAGATTTAACCCCTTTAGATTTCGAGCTACACTCATTTGACATGGGCTTAGCTTGACATGATACCAAAGTGGATTGGTGGAAATAGACTAATGTAGTAATTGAAGAAGAGCTAGAAGAACTTAAAATGGCTAAGGTACTGCTTAAGGCCGAAGTTAGTGAACTAACTAATTTCATTCGGTAGTTGGTCACTCCAGTTGCTAGTATTCCCAGTACTCAGACCACTTTTGATTCTAGTGTCGTGGAGAATCAAGCCATAATAGCCAAATTGCAAGAAGATAGGTCCTTTGCATAGATCAGCAAGGGATGGATCGAGAGACTCAAATCTGAAGGATTGGTAGTTGTTGAGCAACTAGGTAATGCTCTCTTAAGACTGGAAATAGAAAGGAGAAATATTGAGAAGAATTTGCAAACTCTCGCATCTGAGAGAGAGAAGTGTCAAGAATGCATAGTGATGCTTCATGTGGTAGTAAAGATGAAGACCAAGGAGGCATTGAAATCCAAGATTCTACAGAAAGGAGATGAACCTCTAATCGAGTGGCTTCAAAGTCTAGATTTTAAAATCGAGATGATCATTCAGACTGAGACAGGGTTGCAAAAAATAGATGTTAAGATCAAGGAGGAGTAGAGTAAAGACTTTAAGATTCTTCAAGGTCTGCACACAAAATCACAGATGAGTGGATAGGGAAAAGAAATGATCGGATTTGCTAATATGCAGAAATCATTTTTTGATTATGTGCATAAGTTGTCATAGCAGTCTTCCACTCATTTGGACAAGGAGCCAGAGCTCCAGCAGTTGAGTGGATGTATCTATAAATCCATGGAAGAGTTGAAAGATCAAATGGATGCAATTAAGAGCCTGGCCAAGGAACATTCTAGGTGGCTCATCCGATATAGCAATGTCCATGTCAACAGGCACAAAGAGCTCATCCAAGTTATTACAATTGTCACCGCGTATAGGGCTAAATTAGGCAAAGGGAATGAAATTGAAGCTTAGATGGATTCCCCATTTGTGCCAAATTTTGATGATATTGTAATGGATAAACCTTTGTTTATCATTTCTGCTTAAAAGAAGTTGAACCGTTTTGGTTACTCTTTTTGTAATGGTCAAGACTCAAACTCTATATGTACGATACTGAAAGTTAATTCAAGGGTCGACTAAATTTTGGTGTGAAAGATAGCATTTTTCTAAGTCAAATTTGTATGTCTAAATGCCATTTCTTTAACTGTTCCACTACATTGCATTTATCTATCTATTATGTTTGAATGTATCTTTGGAATTAGATTAATAGTTCACGGTTGAACTGAAATTCTGTATTATGTTTTGATACAGTTAATTAGGGGGAAATCTGATATTTTTCTGAATCTGGGAGATGTCCATGTGAAATAGATTTATTCATTGTATTTTCATTATTAAATCTCTAAGCCTTGCATTTGCATTTACATTATCTATTATTGCATTACCAGTTTTAAGGAATCATATGATTGATGAAGCCTTGAAATTGGCTAAAGTTAGGATTGATTTTTATCCTGCCTGAGCTATTTCCTGCCTAGGTTTAGCTTGGTTTACCTCTTCTTTTCTCAGGTCAATAGCATACCCCTATTAGGATAGGAAAGATAAATATTCATTGAAGATCATTTACTTAAGGGAGTTGTACCTTTAAATTCTTAGGGAAATTAGTTGTTCGGCCACAATTTCCCAACTGTTGTATTCAATTGTTCTTAGATATTTGGGGCATTCTAGAGTTAAATAAAAAAGAACAATCTGTTTACCAACAGATTTTTGGCTACTCTGATCGGGAATTGAACAATCGTTATACCAGATATCATGGAGAAAGATGGTGCTTCCCCATGAAAACATAATTCCTGTGCTCCAACCGAATCTTGGATTCCAAGATGATCAAGAGGGCCTCATCTCTTCATTGAACACTTCTTCCTGGAGATACAGAAGAGATACAGAGCACTATAGAAATGCTAGTCAAGTGCTTGAACAAGAAGGAGCTAGAGCAGAAGCACTTGAAAGATTCATCTGAAGGAGAAACATAAGAAGGGCACAACGTCAAGCCGAGCGTGAAGCCAGACTAGAAGACTAGTTGGAACCCTGGAGCCCAAGAAGTTTCTCAAGAGTGCAAAGAAGGAAGGTGACATAGACCTAGTTTTTGAGAGACTTGCAAACCTTGATTTTTCTCTACTTGAAGTACCCCGTCGGAAGAACATAAATACTAAGAGCAAAAGAAGACCTCCTTCACCTCCCAAACAATCAACTCTTTTGTCTACCGCTCGTCAAGTGTTAACTTTGCACGGAGTAGTTGCTCCTCCTGTTGTCAATCTAATACCCTATCTACCTATGGTTATGGCACTTCCTTGGGCTGCTGCAGCTGGACCATTGCAATTATCAGCATATAATCCACTTCCCTTAGGTTCAAGAAATAATTTCCCCAAATTCTTTGGAGATGGGAATGTATCTATAGATGAACACATTGCTGCATTATTTGCTTCAGTGAATATCTTAGTAGTGCGAGAAGAAGATGTGGCTGTCAAATTATTTGTTGAAACCCTGGTTGAAGGTGATACCGATTGGTTTCACCACTTTCCCAATTCCTCCATCACATATTGGGCTTCTATGAGAGCTACTTTTGAAGGAAGATTTCAAACTGCTGAAGATGAACATTCACTATTAACATAGTTGACCTCCATCAAGAAAGAGCCTTCTATCAGTATGAGGGATTTTGTGGCCAAATTTAACAAGCTTGTGAATCATATCCCAACAGCCGATAGGCCTACTACTGGGAATTTGAAAACATTTTTCATAAGTGCTATGCCTCTTGACATCAATTATGATCTAAGGAGAACAAATCTAGCCACTTTGGACCTTGCTCAAAGGACCGCAGTGTAATTAGAAGACCACATGATATCGGTGGGAAAATAGAAAAGAGAGATACAATCTAGAGTCAGTGGATAATTTGCCAAGCATTTGCCACTGACTCTAGATTGTATCTAGTGTCGTTAGTCTGATGCATTTGCCAAGCACGAGCTACGACCACATCATCAGACTAACGAATGGAATGCTAGAGTGTCTGGAGCTGAGCCAGATTCATATTCACATGGTGACTCTGAAAACTTATATTTAGAGTATGAATCAGATTTAGAACAAGGAGAAATATGTTATGCTACCATAGATGAGACCTCCTATACAATCCTAACCCAGAGTCAGAAAGATAAAGGCCCTACTCCCACATCTTCACCCAAGAATAATGAGGCATCTACTTCAAATTCTAAGGAAGCCAATCAAGGAGTGAGAATTATACAACTAGGTAAGGAGAAAATCTCTTTTGACATTATTCAATTTTGTAGAAATTCCAGAATCCAAATTTCTCCCATAGACTATCTTAAGTCCAATCCTATAGAACTGCAAAAGCTTGTAGATCACTATAAAGAGGGGAGTTAGAATATACATCAAAATGCAATGAATACCATATAAAATGAGTCTATATTTACAAACCCAATTGACAAGGTGAACCATCTATGTTGGCTACCTTTCCAGGCCAAAAGCCTGACCCATTCTATGTGTCATTGTTTATTAACGGATGTGAGTTAAGCAATTGCATAATAGATTCTGGAGCCTCAGACAATGTAATGCCATCAATTGTAGCTAAAGCCTTGGGACTTATCCTCACTAAAGCCCATGGTAGGTGTTACTCTATGGATTCCAAATAGGTACCCCTAGTTGGGAAAATCAAGGATACCCAAGTGGCTCTAGCCACACATCCTGAGAAGAAAACGTTGTTAACGATACTCGTTGTTGATATACCTGCTAGTTATGGTTTGTTGCTAAGTAGGAGTTTCTGCAGAGACCTAGGAGGGGAAATAAAGCTAGATTGGTCTCAAGCACTGATCCCAGTGGGTGGAAAAAAGATAAAACTAGTTCCTGAGGAGAAATCAAAATTTACAGTGTTGAAATCTGATGATCCCAAAGCCCAGATTCTATATCAGGAATTAGAATTTGGCAATTATATGTTGTTTACAGATGGTCATGATGAGGAAACTGAACTAGGAAAAGATGAAGATTAGTCTTCAGCTAAAGAAACATCGTCAGATATCTGGACCCTCAAATTTGACGGTAGTTGTGCATCATTGGGATCTGGTGCAGGCGTAGTACTGATATCCCCAGATGGCATATGTGAGCCCATGGCATAAAAATTGGAGTTTGGAAACACCAAAAATATAGTGGAGTATGAAGCCCTACTGTTAGGAATCATTGCTGCCAAAGAAAAGGGTGTGAAATTTTTGAGAGCCCAGAGTGATGCTGAGCTAATTGTATGACAAGTTAAAAAATAATACTCTGTAAAGAATCATAGAGTGAAGAACTACAAAAATAGAGTATGGGATGAGATAGAAGCATTGGATGCATTCTTTATTGAATCTGTACCAAGAGAATTTAATTCCAAGGTAGACTCTTTAGCAGTATCAACCTCATTACTCCTTCCTCACCCGGAAGTCAAAGATAAGAAATATCGAGTAGAAGTCATGTATCGACCATCTATACCTGATAACATGGAAGATTGGAAAGTGTTCAAGGATGACAAGAACCTCCTTCTCTTCTTGGAGAGCAGTGGTGATTTCCATAAAGATTCCCCTAATAGTCATAAAGGAAACTGTCATGGCAAGCAGAAGAAAGATAAGTCAGATATCATCCAGCTACAAGGTAATATCATCCCTCCCCACTTAGTTACACTTGAAAAAATCTTCAACAGACATGATACTTTTGTTAAGAAGAAGAGAATTGAAAGAGTTCCTACCACTGGTGAATATGAGGGAATTAACATCGGCAGTGAAAAAGATCCCAAGATGATCAATATTGGGAGATGTTGTATAGAGGAAGAAAGAGAAGAATCTAGGAAGATTTTCCTAGAATACCAAGATGTTTTCGCCTGGAGCTATGAAGATTTAAAGAGATTTATGAACTGGAAGTTTAAGCATCAAATCCCCCTAAAACTTGATGTTGCTCCATTCAGGCAAAAACAAAGGAATTACAATCCCAAAGTTATTGATGCAATATTTAGGGAAGTAGACAAAAATGCTTAAAGCAAGGATCATATACCCTATCCACCATTCTACCTGGGTAGCGAATATAGTGTTAGTAAGGAAGAAGAATAGGGAAATAAGGATCTGTGCAGATTTCATAAATCTTAATCAGTCCTCTTTGAAGGATAATTATTCTCTTCCCAACATGGACCATCTATTGCAGACTGTAGCTGGAGAGGAGATGATGTCTATGTTAGATGACTTCTTGGGGTATAATCAGATAGAAGTGGAGAAAGAGGACCAACACAAAACAACCTTCACTACCCCATGGGGCACTTTCACGTATCATATAATTCCATTCAGGTTAATCAATGTCAGAGCTACCTTTCAGAGAGGTATGGATCTTTCTTTTAGTGACATGAAAAACAAAATCATTGGTATGTACCTAGATGATCTCACTGTCTTTTCTGAAAAAAGAGCTGACCATATAAATGATTTAAGGAGAGTATTACAAAGGTGTAGAGAAGATGGAATTTCATTAAATCCCAAGAATTCAATCTTTTGCATGACTGAAGGCAAGTTATTGGGTCACATTGTTTCCCAAGAAGGCATAAGAATTGACCTAGAAAGGGTAAGAGCAATCCAGCAATTGAGCTTACCTATGAACAAAACTAGAGTAAAATCATTTTTTGGATAGGTAAACTTCCTTATAATATTTGTCCCAGATTTTTTTGAAATTACCAAATGCATAGTGGACATGATGAAAGGAAATGTAAGTTTCAAATGGAATGATCCTAGAAAGCAAGCTTTCAAAAGCATTAAGAATGCCATAGCCAATGCCCCTGTGTTATGTCACCCAGATTACAAGAAAGATTTCATAATCTATTGTTATTCCTCTGAACATACTCCGTCGGCCATCCTCATGTAGGAAAACAAGGAAGTAATTCAAGCTCCCATTGCTTTCATGAGGATGCCTCTGAAAAATCATGAGTTGAACTACTCTCAAATTGAAAATCACGCTTTTGCAGTAGTAAAAGCTTTAAAGAATTTTAGATTCTATATTTTGCACTCTCACCCCCCTGTATATGTGTTTGATATTACAGTAAAAAGTATACTGACTCAACAAGATATAGGGTGTAACAACAAAGGAGCATGGGTGGCTAAGAATCAAGAGTAAAACATAGAAATCAAGCCTACCAATTTGGTGAGAGGAAATGCACTGTGCAAGGCGATGGCAGAAAATCGAGCGGACGCAAATCCTGAAGTGACACAGTTGGTTTTGACAGTAAGTATGCAAGACCCTTGGTTTGAAAATATTGTGTCTTTCCTGACATATGGTGAATTCCACAAAGGATTAACTCTGAAACAAAGGAGAGATTTAAAGTTGAAAGCTCCTAAGTACGTTATTTGGGATGACTGGTTGTACAAGAGATCCATAGATGGGACTTTCCTTCGGTGTGTGGATAAGCAACAACAAGAGAAATTGCTGAAGGTATTCCATAATGAAGCTTGTGGAGGGCACTTTTCCTCCTAATTCACTGCGTTCAAGATATTGAGACAGTGCTATTACTAGTCGGGGATGTTCAGAGATGTGTATCATTGGGTTGCAAGATGCGAGAAATGTAGAATGTTTTCTGGAAGACCACAGCTAGCAACGCTTCCTCTTAAACCAGTGGTAATTGAAAATCCTTTCCAGCAGTGGGGTATTGACTTCATCAGCCCTATTAATCCAACATCTAGTGAAGGCCATTATTATATAATCACCACGATAGACTATTCACGAAATGGGTGGAGGCAAAAGCAACCAAAAGGACCACCTCAGAAGTGGTATGTGAGTTCATCAAAGAAAACATCCTGGTGAGGTTTGGCATACCTACTAAGTTAGTAATGGATAGCGCTGCATATTTTTCCTCTCTGGAGATTACTGAATTCTATTTTGAGTATGGTATTTCAATTATCCACTCATCAGATTATTTCCCACAAGGAAATGGCCAGGCTGAGTCCAGTAATAAGAATTTGGTGAATATAGTAAAGAAACTTGTAGCGGATAACCAAAGGACATGGCACAAAAAGCTTCATGAAGCACTATGGGCCGATAGGGTGACCCCCAAGAGAGCTATCAATGTTTCCCCCTTTGAACTGGTCTATGGAATTGAAGCTAATCTCCCACTACCTCTGGAGCTAGCTATTTGCAAATTGAGGATAGTAGTAGAAGATGATATATACAGAGATGGCTTAGAAAAGAGGATCATGTACTTGAATAAGCTCGAAGAAGAAAGGGAGGAGATGATTGATCACATCACACAACATCAAAGGCATGTCAAGATGTTGTTTGACAAAAGAAGCAAACCTCAAAAATTTATGGAAGGAGAAATGGTATTGCTGTGGGATAAGTGCAGAGCATCCAAAGGTATGCATGGGAAATTTGAAACATTGTGGAAAGGACCCTTTAAGATCCATCAAGCATTCAAGAGGAATTATTTTAAGATGAATTATCCAGATGGTGAAGAATTACCCCTAACATATAATGGTCAAGACTTGAAGCTGTATCAGATCTGAATTTAAAATAGGTAACCCCTATTTTGTACTATAGTTACATTTAGTTCTTGTTTTTATTTTCCTTAGTTAGGTTTCCTTCATGCTTTCCTTCCCATGTTTTTTTGTAGTTTTGTTGTGAGCCACCTTTTTTTGAGCTTTGTGAAACCAAATATTTGAGTTCCTTGCTTGGACATGTGAATGTCCAAGTCCCCAGACAGAGCCAGCTATTGCCCCACTTTTGGTCTGCATACCTTTGAGACAAAGTGGATGTTCAGTGTGTAGTAGTAATATGAAAAATTCATATGAGTCCCGAGTCTAAGTTTAGCTATCCCATTAGGCTAGGAGACCTTTATTAGATTTCCCCAAACTGACCTCCCCTTTGTGAGCTGGTGGGAATTTGGGTCTAAGATCATATTTATTTGGGTAGGTTAGGTTCCCAAATTTGATAAAGGTCGTGTTTTAAAGG
Organism: Thuja plicata; assembly: GCA_018584345.1. Taxonomy (NCBI): domain Eukaryota; kingdom Viridiplantae; phylum Streptophyta; class Pinopsida; order Cupressales; family Cupressaceae; genus Thuja; species Thuja plicata. Next base: position 132,874 of record MU227628.1, on the reverse strand, counting down.
ATTCTAACATTGGAATTATGTGCAGTTGAAGTATCTAGCCTTTAACACTTCATTTTGCAGCCTTGGCAGAAAATCAGTTTTGAGCTTCTCCATGGCGAAAAATCACCTCTAGAGGGCGTTTTCCACAATTAACAGAATTGAAAGCTTCAAGAGTCAGTGAAAGTTGAAAACGAGAAGTTTTGGAATAAGGAAGCTTGGGCATTCAGATTAAATCAATTTCAAGCAAAGGGGATTGATTGAATGGGGAAAATTCAAGGTGCCAGTTTACTGGCAAAAAAGCAGAAAATGGCTTCTCCATTGCTCCAACAGGCAGGTTTCGACCTGCGAAGTATGCTTTCCGCTAGATCATTAAAATGGAAACACTTGGGAAATAGATCCATCTCATAGGTGATTTGAGGTGTAAAGAATATTGACACAATCAAGCATATCATTTTAGCATCTCGATATGCTAAAACCCTCCTTCAGTAGATTTTCAAGTTGAGAGCACCTCAAAAGTATTTCTACGCCCAACAGGGAAGCAGAAAAGTGATTTTTTGTTGCCTCCAAAAAATCACCGTTACGGTTACTAAAGTGAAAGGATTTTTCTTAACGGCCTGTAAAAGTAAATTCATTACTTCAAATAATGCCATTTGGGATCCTAACAGGCTTTTTCATTAATGCCTAAGTCTTTTACTTAGTGTGGTGCGAGAAGTTGACCGTTAAACAGTAGGAATTCAAAAGTTATAAAAGCAAAGAATTGTTGCAAATAGAGGCTTCCATCTGTTTTATGAATTGTTTGATTCTCGAAATACTTAGAAATAATTGTTTCATGCTTTTTACATCCTAGAAGCATATCCCCAAATTCCTTAATCTTAAATTCTAAGTTTCAAAGATGGCTACCGGATTTATGGGTTTCAATGGGATGAACGGAATCACATCCGACTGGCACAACATCTCAGATACATCTCTGAAATTATTTGATATGCAGAACTTTTAGAATAGGCTAAAGGCAGACCAAATGCATCCCATCACTGAGAAGCTGAAGGAGATCAGATTAGTCAAAGCCGCTAGTTTTCCCATAGCCGTTCAAGCCCCTGAACTGATCCAAGAATGCATAGCTTGATACAACCCAGACACCAAGAAAATCATCTTGCCCAATGACATAGTGCTACTCACTATTGATAGAGAATCGGTTCAGAACTCGCTTCACATCTTGGAGCAAGTTGAGTATTCAAAAATGACATACAGTCGAGCAGTGACTGAATATATATCAAAGAAGTCAGTATGGAAGAAGGAGATAAAAAAGGAATGGTTTCAAGAGCCTAGAAGCACCAAAGGGAAGCTGCCAAAAACACTATACGGAACTAACCTGAAGCTGAAAATCATAGACATCCAGGTACTACTTCATAGGATCAGAGGTGAGAGTGAGACGCTCAATTTCATTGATCATCATTTCTTCTTGGTACAGGTGATATGTTCTCAACACCATTTTATTGATTGGGCATTTATGATAAGTGAAAATCTGGCCAAAGCCCTAGATAGAGATAAACATCAAAATGAATTCTACATGTCTTCAGTTTTAATGTATATATTGGCCACAATTCAAATTTGGCTAGGGCTTCCTAGATTAGAGGAATTTCCAGAGGATGTTAAGAGTTCTAAGTTTTTCCCCTATTTACAGTTACACAACAGTTATGCTTACTATCTCAGAGTTAACAATACATTTACAATGAGATTGTGCAAGGAGCTGCAGGGTTTTCCAGAAAGGATATTTTCTCCTGAAGCCATGGTTGTTATCAGCCATTTTGGGTGCTTTTTCAATCAGTTTGCGGACTTCTCATATATTTGTTTTGTAGGTTTTGATGACTTCCCTTTGAAGCTGCCCAGATATCCCGATGATATGATCGTGTTGATCGAGGTGATGAGGCAGACACTCCAAGTGAACCTGACCTGTGCTAATGCTAAGAAGAAAGGCTATGAGTTCCTGATGGCCATTGGATCTTATAGTTGTGCGTCCTAGTCTGAAGCAAAGAATGTTCTAAAGACTTTCTCCAAAAGATTCCAGTTGGAAACATATGATGTTTTGAGGCCACTCTATGACCCTGTAAATTATGCCCGAGAACATCTGCAAATGTGTCATTTGATTCATCATGTTGATGATATTGAAGACTACTGGGTTAATTGCAAAGATGACTTGGAGAGCAGAGAGAGGTTCTACGCCAGGTTAACTATTGAACAAATCAAAAGGTTCAAAGTTAACATTGCCGTGGAAGGACTAGAAGACAATGGCCAGCATATGCATGATAATAAATATTTGGAAAAGATAAATCCACTCCCTATAAGCTTCGAGCCCATGTTAGGGTAGATCATTAACGACCTGGAAACCTTGATGAATGGGATTTACAAAAGAATAGAGTAGTGGGTTGAATGGGCTGTAGGAAGAAGGAAGAGGTCAAAAAGGAAGCCTCCTACTCAAAGGACCTCAACAAAAGATACTTTAAACATTGCAAAAACTTCTTCCATAATACTCCCAACTACAGCCAAAGATTCATCTCAGCCAGCCGGTGGAGGTGATGAACCTCCTGAGAAAGAGATCCAACCAAAGAAGACATGTGGAGAAGGCCCGCTTCTAGACCTGGCCATGTTAATAGAAGAACCCGCTAAAGGTGTAGGACCTGAGCAATCAGCTAAAGCTATTGCTATAGATACACAAGTCGACACTTTGACCCAAGATACTCCAAGGCGAGGGTCCCCCATTATAATAGAAGTGGGTTAGGATACCTCCAATACCTCAACCACATAATCAAATGAAGAGACCGAGAAACAATAGAAGGTTGCTTCAGTCACCAAATTGGTGTCATCTTCCCCTACCTCCATAAATCCAGTTGCTTCAAGACCAAAGTCTACTCCTCTAGTTATTAGGAAACTATTTATAGAGGAGTTGGTCTCTGCCACCAAGGTCACCATCGCTGAGACATGGATAGAGAAAACTCTGGATCACAAAAGAAAGAGGGTAGAAGAAGGATCTCCCAACAAAGATACTTTAGCTCAAGCCTTGCAATTTGGCACCACTGCAGCACAAGCTAAGAAAGTAAAGACATTGTCCACATTGAGCCAAGATCCAGAAACTGGGCACTTCACTATGGAGGTAGTGAAACCCATGAAGTGTTGGAATTATTGGAATGATGTACTGAGAGGGGAGGGGTGAATCAGTACCTCTAAAACTTTTTATGTGATTGGCCCATTAACCTTTGTGTCATCAGATTTGTATATACCTATCTATCTGTTCA
>MU227628.1:103941-121579 GCA_018584345.1 Thuja plicata | reverse complement strand
ACCTGTTAAAGTTCCTTTGCCCTATTAGAAGCAGTCTTTACAATTTGAGTACAATGACCTGGTTAAAGGTTGGACCCTGTTAGGAGTCTTTTACAAAAACCCTGTTAGGGGTGTATGGCTCACTGCCCAAATAATATGAACGCTACAACCCTCTGAATGTTGATATGCACTATATCAAAAATGAACTGCTATAGTGACACTGGTGTCTGATCAGTTCCATGTATGCGTGGATGCTCTTACTCCTTTAAAGAGCTATATCATCTTCTGACTTCATTATGCTATCCCTCAGTAACTTCTTCTTGCATAATAATTGACTTCTCTTGCACGTTGTAACATAACAATACATTACATACTTATATCTTTACAAACGAATAGGCACGACCCAAAACATAACACTTAGTCAGCCTCTTAACAAAATATACAATGCTTCCGAACAAGTCAGCTCAAGCGTCTTTACAAAAACATTAATTACATCATAAAAAACTTATAAATAAAGGTGCATAGCCTTAGCATCACAAAATAATACACGCTGATCAAAACAGTAGTTAGCTTCTATGCTCTGTATTCTGGACTGTTTCCTGGGCTACAGTGTACTAATCTATTTGTATCTTTTCCGTACTGATGTTATGTACCTTGCACGTTTAGATATAGCATGTATATACATCATGGAGTATATATCTAAGCATGCATGCTTTGGTGTGCTTTCTAGCACGTGTGCTGATGTGCTGATCACTGTATCTGTTTGACTGCTCTGTATTATGTAATTAGTCATTTTATCTCTTAAGTTATCTTTGACAGAAACTTAGTATGACTTTGTTGCCATGATTGACAACAAAAAATAAGCCATGCTTCTTCAGGAAGTCAACTTGCCAACAGTAAAGACTTTAATATTCTACAAGGTCTGCACACAAAATCACAGACGAGTGGACAGGGCAAAGAAATGATCGAATTGGCTAATATGCAGAAATCATTTTCTGATTATGTGCATAAGTTGTCATAGTAGTCTTCCACTCATTTGAACAAGGTGTCAGAGCTCCAGCAGTTGAGTGGATGTATCTATAAAGCCATGGAAGAGTTGAAAGATTGAATAGATGTAATTAAGAGCCTAGCCAAGGAACATTCCAGGTGGCTCATCTGATATACCAATGTCCATGTCAACAGGCACGAAGAGATCATCCAAGTTATTACAGTTGTCACCACCTATAGGGCTAAATTAGGCAAAGGGAATGAAACTGAAGCTTAGATAGATTCCCACTTTGTGCCAAATTTTGATGATATTGTAATGGATAAACCTTTGTTTATCATTTTTGCTTAAAATAAGTTGAACAGTTTTGGTTACTCTTTTTGTAACTATCAAGACTCAAACTCTATATGTACGATACTGAAAGTTAATATAAGGGTCGACTAAATTTTGGTGTCAAAGATAACATTTTGCTAAGTCAAATTTGTATCTCTGAATGCCATTTCTTTAACTGTTCCACTGCATTAAATTTATCTATCTATTATGTTCGAATGTTTCTTTGGAATTAGATTTATAGTTCATGGTTGAATCGGAATTCTGTATTATGATTTGATACACTTAATTAGGAGGAAATCTGGCATTTTTCTGAATCTGGGAGATGTCAATGTGAAATAGATTGATTCATTGTCTTTTCATTATTAAATATCTAAGCCTTGTATTTGCATTTACATTATCTGTTATTGCATCACCAGTTTTAAGGAATCATATGATCGATGAAGCCTTGAAATTGGCTAAAGTTAGGATCGGTTTTTATCCTGCTTGAGCTATTTCCTGCCTAGGTTTAGCTTGGTTTACCTCTTTTGTTCTCAGGCCAAGAACATACCCCTGTTAGGATAGGAAAGATAAATATTCATTGAAGATCATTTACTTAAGGGAGTTGTACCTTTAAATTTAGAGGGAAATTAGTTGTTCGGCCACAATTTCCCAACTGTTGTATTCAATTGTTCTTATATATTTTGGGCATTCTAGAGTTAAAGAAAAAAGAAAAATCTGTTTACCAACAGGGTCTAGGTCAACATTTTTGGGTCAAGGTCAACCTTTACCTTGAACGAGGTCATAGTCAACCTTTTTCAGGTCCGGGGTCCAAATTCCAAAATCTTAGGGTTTCCGAAGGTCGGTCTTTGGAAAAAGTTAATTCCCACTTTTGGGTCGGTTGTTTTGGACTTCGGGACAACAAATCCTCAATTATATTTAACATAGGTCCTATTCTAGGGGCATGGGTCCAATTATAATTTAATTCTCCTATGTCAGCCTCTCTAGAAGATTGTGCCCTAATTTCATATAAAAGGAAGTTTTTTTCTCTCATTTTCTCTAAGAATCATTACCAAGCATCAAGAAGCAAAAGCGTAATCAAGAATCATAAAACTTTCAAGACTTGAGGAGTGAGATCCAAAGGTGAAGAAGAAATATTTGAAGCAATCCAAGTAGCCATTGAAGCATTCAACCATTCTCAAGTACTTCTCAAGCATCCATTTTCATCAAGGAGATCCATTGGTGGCCATTGAAGGACTTAAGCTCCATGGATCCCTCTTGTTGAAGATTTCTCCATCCACATTCCTCCAAGCCTCTTCCAATTCAAGAAACCATTGAAGATTGGTGTTGAAGAACTACCAAGAAATTTATTGAAGACATCCTACATTCTACATTCTCTCTTTTTCATCCATTTGACACATCCATACTTGTGGATTCAAGGATTCAGATCCTCCACAAGGACTTTTACATGAGCAAGGTGAATCATTTCATTTACTTTGTTTATTGCTGCAATTTCAATTATATATTTGAGGTTAATTCCAAAACTGGGGTTTGACTAAGGCAAACCCCTCCCCCAACAAATAAACCCCTTTTTCTTGTAGGTACAAGTTTGGAAAAACAAATCAGGACAAAGATTTAGATACCCTTTTCGGAAAACTTCTAGGATCCGAAAACATAATTTTAGTCTGAGACTTTTTAGGTCGATTGTGACCTAGGGTGCAATCGGAAATTCTAGCAAAATGGTAACATTGACTTGAGGGTACAAATTAGAACTGTCTTAGAATGGAAAAATATTTCTGGGTTTTGTCTGTCTCTGTGTTTCTATTCCAGGTCAGGTCTTAGATTTTCCAGAAACTCAACACAAGCTTCAGAAAATAGCATTCTTTGATCTGCAATATTTCAAGGTTAGTGCATTTCTCTTATTCAATTCAATTAAGGTTTTCAATCTATCTAAATCTAAAATACACATTCAAATTAATCAAATCAATCAAACACAGGTACTTAAGATCTTCCTTCCTTATTCTTATTTCCAAATGATTGATTCATTTATGCATTGATCCTTCCTTTTGGGTTAATCAATTTGGATCTTTGATTTACATATCTAAGGATAGAAGGAGAGCATCTTATTTACCCCCATAACATTAATAAACATAACAATACTCAAATGTAACATATATACCTTGTTTACCATTTCTTCTTAGGTACTCTATTTCTTATGTTACATTTTGGTGAACCCGGGATAGACAACTCTTTCTTTTTGGTGTTAGATTTACATCTTTTATATTAGATCTTTCATGCATATTAGATTAGTTTTCTTTTATGTTCTTGCATTTCCTTTCAAAAAAATTAAAATCAACTCTTTGCTTTCTAATTTAGTTTATTTACATTACATTGGTGTATGAACTTTACCACTTGTAGTCCTACTTATAGTATCCCAGTTAGAAGAATCCATAGACTCATGGGTTCCTTTGATCCCAAATCTTCCTCTCCTTTCCATAGGATCCCAGATGACAACTTGAATACTCATGATTCCAATCCTTCTATGGAGCATAACACTTCTCACTCATCTCATGATGAGGAGGATGCTTTAAGAGTTCCTCCTGAACAAGTGCAAAAATTTTCAACTGAACTTGATAAAATGGGAAATTGGCTTATCCAAGAAAACCATAATCAAGATTCTATTCAAGCTATAGAGGCTCTAAAGAAATTCCTTCGTGATAGTGACCAAGGTGTTAATTTCTTGTGTGGTATCACTCATCTTGTGCATTCAAATGTTAAACCTTTAGCTCAAGAGGCTCAAGATCTAGGATATGCACCTCCTATCACTAGTCAAGAACCTTATTTTGTTCCTTTACCTAGAATTCCTAATTATACTCCTCCTTTGATGACTATGTATCTCCCAATTTCATCTATTCCTGTGAGTGTTCCACCGGTATCTTTACCTACCTCACAACCTTCATAGCATAGTGTACCTTTTACTTATACTAATCCTCTTCCAACTGTGGTTCCAAATTTTCCACCAATTGTATCTTCTATTCCTGCTACTTTGTACACATTTCCTAGTGTTCCTAACATTACTATGCCACCTGTGTCTTCTAATGATTCCACAATTATTAGCTTGGCTCAGACTGTGTCATCTTTACAACAACAACTTGCATCATTAACTCAATCCAAGTTTAGCATTCCTACATGTGACATGGGTAGTCCCTTATCTTTAGACATTATTCATGCTATTATTCCTCAACAAGATGATATGCCTCGTCTAGAGAATTATAATGGTAAAGGCGATCTTGTTACTCATGTTAAAATATTTCAAATCCTTTGTAGTGATTATGCTCATGACCATAGGATTTTGGCTAAACTGTTTGCTAGAAGCTTTCATGATAAGGATTTGCAATGGTATTGTTCTTTACCTCCTTATTCTATTGATTCTTTTCCTAAACTTGCTAATACCTTCATTCAACAATTTCAAAATAACATTGGTCTGCAAGTTTCCTTAATTGATTTAATGCATTGTAAACAAAACACTAAGGAAAAATTGACTGATTTCATAGGTAGATTTAAGAATTTGTATGCTCAGATTTCTTATCATGTTCCTAATATTGATATTCAACACATGTTTATTTAAAATTTACAAAAGGATATTAGAGATAAGATTCTGCTTATTGAATTTACCTCTTTTCAACAACTTTGTGCAGCACTTCATCATTATCAATTACAAGTGAGTCAATTTGAGAGCAACACTCCAATGGCTCCTATTCCAATTGATAAGAGTGACAATTCTCCTAATCCTAATAAATTTCAGAAACCTAACAACTACATCAAGATTAATAAACAGACGAATGTGGTTGTTGATCAAGTTGTTGTTGCATCTCACAATGCCACTTCTGCATCCACTGCTTTCCATATGAATCGTACATTTACTCCTCTCTCTGAATATTTACATTCTATTATGAGTAGGTTGTTAAGTGTTAATATGATTACCTTGCCTCCTATTCGACCTCTCCTTCCTACTACAATAGCTTCAATATCCTTTGATTCTAAAGCTTTTTACCAATACCATCGCCAAAATGGCCATGATACTGAAAAATGTTATTCTCTAAAACATAAAGTTCAAGACTTAATCAATTCCAATGTTTTATCTATTGATAATCTTGATAGTAATGAAAACAAATGTCTCTCCTCCTAATCAAAACCTTCAAATATACACGAATCCTCTACCTACACATGATACTAATACTATCGCTCAACCATCTTCTGTGGATATTGTTTACGATTCAAAGATGGATGATCTTAATCACATTGTTAATCATGTGGAGAGCGTTGTTGTATCTCAACCTATTGTTCAAGATTCTTCACCTCCACCTCAACTTCCAGTTCTACCTAAATCTCAGAAACAAACTAAGGATAAGTGACCTCAGGAACTTTCAATTACCTTTGATGATTCTGAGAGTATTAAGGCTCCCGATGGTCCCCTTCATATTTATGCTAGGATTGCTAAGATACCTATGCATGGTTTTGTTTTTGATCCCACATCTTTAATCAACGTTATTATTGAGGAAAATCTTTTTATGAAAGGCCTACAATGTGATTATTATGATCCATCGAATGCATGGATCCAAACTTGTAATGGTTTTCTCTGTCCTACACTTGGTTCTATTAGCTTACCTATTGAACTTTGTGGCAAGGTTGTAGATACTACCTTCATCATTGTTCCTACATCTGATCAATTTCAAGTCAAAATTGGTTTGCCTTGGACAACTTCTCTGCACGCTATCGCTTCTCCTATTCATAAATGTCTTAAGTTCATTCATAATGGAGAAGTAAAAAATATTAATCATAGTCTATATAAACCTTCCAGGCCTAGATATTGTGCTACTCTTGATTTCTTTTGGCCCTCATTACCTAACTTATGTCCTCCTCGCCCTGACAACTTTTTTCGCTCATATCAAGCCTATAAACATCGCAAGATAGTTGAGTTAAGCATGCCTCAGATATATCTCAACCGTGGTCTTTTGCCAACTCCTTCTATACCTCCTTTATCTATTACTCAACCTCCCAGTATTGCTACTCAGCCTACTATGAATCCTATCAATCCTCCTACAAAACATGTAAAGGAATCAGTGGTTATTCCTCCTAGTTCTCCACATGTGTCAAACAAATCAAAATGTAATAAATCTGCTAATGAATTTCGTAAGAAGCGTAGAGCTAATGCTAGGGCCCGTGCTTCTTGTCTTCGAAACTCTTTATCTTCTTTTGATCAACCTATGCCTGATGTGTTGAAAGAAGTCAATATTCAAAATGATGTTAAGATGAATGAGTGTGATTATCCTATTCGCATCTTAGATCCAATTTCAATTAATCTTGATGAGGAGTATACTTTAGATGATCTTATTGATCTTAGTGATGAATATGAGACCATTGACCTTGACACTGACTTACCTCATATGCTTTCAACTCAATTGACAATTACACCTAGTATCAAGCAACGCGATTCTCAAGAGGATCCTTGTTTGGAACTGGCTATTATTCCTAGTGTATTGGATATAGTCCCTCTTACAAGTTTCCCACCTTCCCTACATGATATAAACTAGGATGGGGAGAGTAGGCGCTGATGCGCCTGATTGGCTTATCCTTCGTGGTTCTACTTTCTTTGGGGAACGATGTCAATTCATTTGCAATAATATCATATTTATATGTACATGTTATCTTATGATCATACTAATCCCATAGTAGGTAGATACCTTGTGTGTTATTTGTATGTTTATGTGATATTTCCCATGAGTTGTCTTTGTTTGGGGGCATCTCGTAGTGGAAATGTAATTAGTAGAGTTGTTTATGTTTCCGTTCAAGCCATTGCTCCTGTTAAAGTGTTAGCAATGACTTTAACATGGGGGCATACACTCTACTCACCTTTTTCACACACACACATTCAAAATATTTTAAAAACTTAAAAAAATTTCACTTTATGGATTAAAGGATAATCCTTAAAGCATGGACATTTTACTTTTTAGCATCTCTTGATCCCTCCAGTTTAAATTTACATGGATCTCTTGATCCCTCTAGTTGCAATATACAAAATTTTGATCCCTTAAGGTTGAAAGGTGTCCTTAAGAATGGATCTCCTTGATGGGTTGACTAGTGAGTAGCCACATTCACTAGGCGGTTCAACTCCATCTTTCCAATTACACCTTTTTTTGTATGGTTCACAATGGGACATAAGTTCTCATTGGGTGAGGTAACCATACCCTCTCTCTCTCTCTCTCCTTAACTGGTGATGTCTCTCTTATCATGATCTTAGGGTTGATAAAGACTTAAGTCCCTTCGGGGCTTGAATATTTCTTTTTCCCTTATGATTCCAATAAGATTATCTATTCTTTATGATCTCCTTTACCAAGAGTTTGTATCAAGTCCATACTCTTGCTAAAGTGGGGGCTAACTGTATAGTCGGAAAATAGAAGCACTTCCATGGTAGAATGGTTTAGCCTTCTAGGTAAGTGTTTTGGGGTCATGTCAAGCACCTTGAATGGGTTCCTGACTTTGATCTGGCTTTATCCCCCTGTTCTGCCTTATTTCCACTCTTTTCAGCCTATTTCTGGCAACCCAGATTGAGAAACTGGGATTTTGGATTTAGGGTCTAGGTCAAACTTTTTGGGTCAAGGTTGACCTCAACCTTGACCTAGGTCACAATTAACCTTTTTCAGGTCCAGTGCCCAAATTCCAGAATCTTTGAGTTTCCGGATGTCAGTCTTTGGAAAAGTTAATTCCCGCTTCCGGGTCGACTATTTTGGACTTCGGGACAACAAATCCTCAATTATATTTAACATAGGTCCTCTTTTAGGGGCATGGGTCCAATTAGAATTTAATTCTCATATGCCAGTCTCTCTAGAAGATTGTGCCCTAATTTCATATAAAAGGAATCTTTTCTCTCTCATTTTCTCTAAGAATCATTGCCAAGCATTAAGAAGCAAAAGCATAATCAAGAATCCTAAAAATTTCAAGACTTAAAGAGTGAGAACCAAAGGTGAAGAAGAAAGATTTGAAGCAATCCAAGTAGCCATTGAAGCATTCATGCATTCTCAAGCACTTCTCAAGTATCCATTTTCATCAAGGAGATCCATTGGTGGCCATTGAAGGACTCAAGCTCCATGGAGCCCTCTTGTTGAAGATTTCTCCATCCACATTCCTCCAAGCCTCTTCCAATTCAAGAACCCATTCAAGATTGGTGTTGAATATCTACCAATAAATTGATTGAAGACATCCTACATTCTACATTCTACCTTTTTCATCCATTTGAAACATCCATACTTGTGGATTCAAGGATTCGAATCCTCCATAAAGACTTTTACATGAGCAAGGTGAATCGTTTCATTTACTTTGTTTATTGTTTCAATTTCAATTATATATTTGAGATTAATTCCAAAACTGAGGTTTGACTAAGGCAAACCCCTCCCCCAACAAATAAACCCCTTTTTCTTGTAGGTACAGGTTCAGAACAGCAGATCAGGACAGAGATTTAGATACCCTTTTTGACAAACTTCTGGGATCTAAAAATAGAATTTGAGTCTGAGGCTTTTTAGGTCGATTGTGACCTAGGGCGCAATTGGAAATTATAGCAAATGGTGACATTGACTTGAGGGTACAAATCAGAACTGTCGTAGAAAAGAAAATAATTTCTGGGTTTTGTCTGTCTCTGCGTTTCTATTCCATATCTGGTCTCAGATTTTCCAGAAACTCAACACAGGCTTTAGAAAACAACATTCTTTGATCTTCAATATTTCAAGGTTAGTGCATTTCTCCTATTCAATTCAATTAAGGTTTTAAATCTATCTAAATCTAAAATACACATTCAAATTAATCAAATCAATCAAACATGTGTACTTAAGATCTTCCTTCCTTATTCTTATTTCCAAATGATTGATTCATTTATGCATTGATTCTTCCTTTTGGATTAATCAATTTGGATCTTTCATTTACATATCTAAGGATAGAAGGAGAGTATCTTATTTACCCCCATAAGAATAATAAACATAACAATACTCAAATGTAACATATAGACCTTGTTTACCATTTCTTCTTAGGTATTCTATTTCTTATGTTACAATATATATCTATCGAAATCAATTACCTTCATAATTCGGCTACTTAACATATTTAATTAGTATCAAAAAATATGTGCTACATCGGCCCAATGTTGATACTTGGGTCTAGTAATCCACTCGGGTGATATATTGACACTTGGGAGACACAGTGAACTATCAACTCTGGCACTTGGTTGACACTGGGGGCTCGGGCCACATTGATCACTCAGAGATGGTATGCCACCCAGGTAACACTGGTGACTCAGGTGATACTATTTTGAACTTTCTGCTCAGTCGACACTACAACTGCTCGGGTTACACTTTAAGCTGCTGGCTCGGTCAACACTATATCTATATAAATGACTAAGTGTTTTGACACTAAATTACAACATATCTTGCCATAAGGTCTACATGCTCCTCATAGAGCTCACTTCAGAAGAGTGAAAATTTGGTAGCATGTTACTGGTGGTTTTTCACATATTGGGTTTCCACGTTAAATCCTGGTGTGATACTTGTGTGAATGTTATCTGATATGTTTTACTGTTAAGAGTTTTATATTCTTCAAGTTGATTACTTTAGGACAGTGGACTGCAAGTTTATGTTTCTAATTATATGTTATAGAGATTGAGTGGATTGTTGAGTAGATCTAAGTTGGTCGAAGTGTTTGAAAGTTCAATTGGTACATTTGGACCTGAGTATAACTGATTCACCCCCCTCCCCTCTCAGTTATTCCAAATCATTCTAACAATTGGTATCAGAGCTTTGTGGTGCTTGTAAGGAAAAGTTTGAAGGTACTTGAAGCTAAAGACTGAGATGTATAAAAAGGAGGCCATACCAAGGCTGAACAAGGAGAACTTCCCTGTATGGAAAAGTTTGATGAGGCTACATCTAGATGGAATTGGAAAAGCAAAAAAATACTATGGGGAAAATGATTACATAAATGTGTTGACAGCTCAGCAAATGAAGGAAAAACAAGAACAGAAACAAGCAATGTTGGATATTGCATCAGACCTAAGTTACCATGAATTTGAAGACATAAAAGACTATAAAATTGCAAAAGAAATGTGTGACACACTAGAAGCTATCTATGGAGGTGATACAAATGTACTAAGAGCCAAATCTGAAAGCTTGAGAGGTAAGTTTGATGAAACGAGAATGTTAGATGGTGAAACTAGTGGTCAATATTATAGTCGTGTTAAGGAGGTTATGAATGCTATTAGAGGAGCTAATGGAACTATTGATGATGATATTGTTATTAGCAAGGTATTGAGAACCCTAATTCCTATTTATTCTATTAGAGTATCTGCTATACAATAACTGAGATGTACTCCTGGTAACAACTTAACTCTAGGTCTAGTTGGTAGACTTACTGCTTTTGAGTTATCAATTTTTGATAATTTCACCCCTCACAATGTTGATTCTGCATTCAAAACATAATTGACTCTTCATAAATCAAAGAAAGGAAAAGAAAGACATGTGAACAATGATAGTGACACTTATGATGACGATCTTGATGAACTGGGGCGCTTATGGCTAGAAGACTACCGAGAGGAAAAGGAAAATTCAAAGGTAAACTTCCTATAATCCATTTTTCATGTAACAAAGTTGGCCATATTGCAGCAAGATGCCCTGATAGGAATGACAAGGGTAATGGAAGAGAAAACAAGTACAAAGACAAAAGGGATGACAAATATTTTAGAATTTATAAGGACTATAAAGAAAAAAGGTAAGAAATCTTATTATATTGTTGAAGAAGAAACTGATAGTGAATTGATAAATCTGATGACAATGATATAGAAGTTGTTTATGTTGCTATGAAAGATGATTCGGATGAAGATAAAAAAATTATACTTATTTCATATATGAGTAAAGGTGATAGATGGATAATTGATACTGGTTGCTCACATCACATGACTGGTGATAAAAGTAAGTTTGAAACCTAAAATAATTTCAAAGGTGGTAGTGTTAAGTTTGGCAATGATACACCAAGTCTTCTGGAAGGAAACAGATCAATAAAATTGACTGATAAGATCACATGTGACAATGCTTATTAGGTTGAAGGACTTAACTGCAACTTGTTGAGTGCTTCTTAGTTGAACACTTCTGGATACCGAGTTGAATTCTATCACAAAAGGCTAAAATATTTGATGCTATTGGTGAACTAATTGGAAGTGGAGAACATACAAGAGGTAATTTGTTCTATCTAGATCTATCTGATGAGACATGTTTGTTTGCACAATATGATGATGTATAGTTATGGCATAAAAGGTTGTGTCATGTGAAATTTGACAATTTGGTAAACATCAGTAAGATGAAAAGAGTAAGAGGGTTACCAAGATTAAAGAAATCTGATAATGTGATGTGTAAACAATGTCAGTTGGCCAAAATGACAGTCTAGTTTCAAGAGATAAACCTATACTTTTGATGATGTTTTGGAATTGGTTCATACTGATCTTTGTGGACCTATTGGTGTGCAAAGCTACTATGGTGATAAATATTTCATACTATTTGTTGATTATTACTCTAGAAGGATGACTGTGATGTTTCTCAAATAAAAATCTGATGTCTTTCAATTGTTTAAGTGGTATTTGGCAAAATTTGAAAAGAGACGGGTAAGAGCTTGAGATGTCTAAGATCTGATAGAGGAGGATAGTTTATATCTAACAAGTTCAAATTATTTTGTAATGATAGAGGAATCAAAAGACAAATGTCTACTCCAAGGACTCTCCCACAGAATGCCATAGCCGAAAGAAGGAATAGATCAATAATAGATTGTGCTAGAACATTGATGATAGAGAAAAATGTTGCACAAAATTACTGGAGAGAAGCTGTAAGTACATCAGTCTATACCTTGAACTGAGTACAAGTCAAGAAAGGTACTGATGTTACACCTTATGAGTTATGGTATGGTTATGCACCTAATGTAAAATACTTTAAAGTTTTTGAAAGCAAATGTTATATACTGAAGGACAATAGAAACGGAAAACTTGATGCTAAAAGTGATGAAGGTATATTCCTAGGTTATTCCACTAAGAGCAAAGCGTATAAGTGTTTGAATTCTAATACTAACAAAGTTGTGGAAAGTGAAAATGTTAGAATTGATGAATATGCAGAAAAGAATGAATTTGAATGCAAGAAAGAACATGAGGATTATAGATCTTTCGTATACATGAATGAAGGAGAGCCCAACAATTTACCTGAACCAGAGAAAGAATTGTTGAGCAACAACAAGAAATTTTCGAGTCACAAAAATAAGTTGTTGAGCATCAGGAGGTAACTGTCGAGCAATCAGAAGAGGAAGCAGAGACACAAAATGAATCTGAAGAGAATTTTCAAGATGAATATGAAGACCAACAAGAAGAAGAAAGGAGACCAAATCCTACCCTAGTAAAATATGTAAGAAGACATCATAAACTAGATCAAATCATTGGAGAAAAAGATTCAGAGGTCATGAAAAGAAGCAAATTGAAAAATCAGACATGTTTACTATGTGAATTTGAGCCTAAATCAGTGAAAGATGCTTTGAATAATGAAGATTGGATATAGGCCATGAATGAAGAAATTGAGAAAATAGAGAAGAACAAAACCTGGACACTAGTACCTAGACCAAAGGACAAGAATGTTATTGGAACCAAGTGGGTATTTAGAAATAATTTGAATGAGCATGGATAATTTATAAGAAACAAGGCTAGACTGGTATGCAAAGGATATGCACAAGAAGAAGGCATTTACTATGGTGAGACATTTTCCCTAGTTGGTAGATTGGAAGGAGTTATAACTTTAGTGGCTTATGCAACTTACAAAGGATTCAAAGTGTATCAGATGGATGTTTAATCAACATTTCTGAATGAAATACTGGAAGAAGAGGTCTACATTGAACATGTTGAAGGATTTGTTTATTCAAGAAAGAGGAATATGGTCTGCAAGCTACATAAAGTGATGTATGGATTGAAGTAATCCCCTAGAGCATGGTATGAGAGATTACACACTTACTTAGTCAAAATTGGTTTTAAAAGGACCAATGACAACAATAATATGTACTTTAAGAATAAAAAAGGTAAAGGAATATTGTTATCTAAAATATTTGTTGATGATATCATATTTGGAGGATAGGATGCTTTATACCAAACATTTTCAAATGAGATGCAAACTGGATTTGAGATATCTTGGAGAGATCAAAATTTTTGTTGGTTTGCATGTATATCAAATGAAAAAGGTATCTACATTACTCAATCTAAATATATCAAGGATGATGACATGTAACTGATTGAATGTTTGAATATGTTAAGTTGATAACTGAAATGCAGAAGGATAATGCAAGACATTAAATCAGTTAATGGATTATATTGTCATTGATGTCAACTTGATATAATCTAATTGGTTATAATCAAAGTGTCAAAGACTTCAGAGGATCAGAGAGATAAAGATTATGCTTTATATAATGCATAAAAGACAAGTATTTACATTATGACTACAAACATCGACGATTAGTGGAACCTGACGGATAGAGATCACTGACAACCAAGTCATAGTGATGTTCGAGCAAGAAAACTAACGAGCATTACCGATGAGCAGAATCACAAGCAAACCCGACGGTCAGAAACATAGTGTAAACCGACGGAGAAGCCCAGGGAGAACTGGAGTGTTGACCAACGCTACCAGAGATTTAAAACCAAAAATAAATAGAGTTCACAAATGACAAAATATCTAGCTAGCAGAGATAAATATAGAGTTAACTGGTAGTTATCATTGTTTTTATCGACAAGATAAGCCAGAGATAAGTGATTGATTTAAAGTTGATTTGTCCAGTTGGCAAGAAGATCTCAGTGAGATAAAACAAGAGTTTTGCTTTAAATCTGATTGGTAAGAATTGTGGATCATGCCAAGATCAATAAAATCAAGAACCTAACAATGGTGATATCATGTCTATTTAAGAGATAAATCAATTCATTACGAATTGGTGAGGGTGAAGGAATAAACAAGAGGATGCTAAAGATAAATTGATGAAGAGCAACTTCATACAGTGTTGATCAACAAGCAGAGTAAAGAGCTAAAGAATTCTGCAGACACCGAACAACAGAGAACAACATCACCGAGCATAATCAAAGTGGAGCAAAGGTATAAACATAGTTATATTGATTAGAATAGTTTGTGAGATTATAATAGATCTGAAAATCTGCAAGTATAGTTGTATATGTGAACAAATCATACTATTTTAGTTTAACCATTGATTCAGTCTTAACCGATCAGGATTTAAAGATCCTTTCTATATTGAGATACATCTAATGGAGTATCAAAAAGTTTGATCATGAAGATAGCATGAGATGTCAGATACCTATTGACAGGCCAAGTGAGTGTTTGATCAAGGATGGTAGCATAGAGATGCTCGATATCAAGTGATAGACTAAAATTTTAAATCCTCTAATAAGGTCACACCTAACAGTGTGTTTGTAACCTTTAACAAGGTTGGCTCTTCACCAAGCTCACTTTAGAACAGTGAAAATTTTAGGTTACCGGTCCCAAGTGATTTTTCCCTTAAAAGGGTTTCCACGTTAGAAAACCACGTGTCAATGTGTTTATGAGTCATTACTTTAGTGTTTTGCATTACACTTAACTTAATTGGATTGATCGGTATACTCTAGATAATTTATTGTCTTTCGATAAATTAATAGATTGCTTTTCGGTAAACATACAGTAAAAGGTTTTACAAAGCATTCTGATCAATAGTAATTTGATAAAAGTATTTGGAGGCATTCATCTTATAGGACTGAAGATAACTAGAGGTATAATTTTGTGGTACTAAGTTTTAAGGGTTGATTATTGGAATATTTTTTAGGCCACTGATTCACCCCCCCTCTTAGTTATTACTAACAATTGGTATCAGAGCTTGTGTGCTTAGAAAAGGGAGTTTAAGAGCTGAAGCAAAAGATCACAAGATGAATAGATGAGATGTGCCCAAGTTGAATAAAGACAACTTTAAATCATGGCAAAGCAGAATAAGACTCCGCCTATTAGGTATTGGAAATGATATTGTTCAATACTTAGATACTGAATATGTGTTGCCTATAGGACCTCATACTCTTGAGCAATTAAGAGTCAAGCATGAGCATAACTACATGATGATAGAACTTGTATCGTCACTCTTCGATGTTGAGTTTGAAGATGTCAAAACCTGCACCTCTACAATGCAAATGTGGGATAAGTTGAAGCTTGTACATGGAGGAGATGCCAATGTACTCAAAGAAAAGGCAGAAAGCCTAAGAGGGAGGTTTGATGACCTAAGGATGAAAGAAGGAGAAAACATTACTCAGTATAGCAGTAGAATAAAAGAGGTAGTCAATGTTATACGAGGAGTTGGAGGTACACTTGAAGAAGAGATAGTGGTAAGCAAAATATTAAGAACCTTATTGTATGTTTATGGTATTAGAGTTTCTGCTATTCAAGAAATGAGAGAAGTTACAAACAATACATTCACTCTAGATAGTCTAATTGGTATACTAATTTCATTTGAGATGAATAACTTTCACAATAGTGTCTTACCATCCATAGAATATGCATTCAAATCTTCTCTAAAGATAAGTAACTCAAGTCATAGACATGCTATTAGAAATGATAGCGACAATGATAATGAGGATCAAGGACTTGATGAAATTGAAGCACTTACGGCTACAAGATTGCAGAGAGGCAAAGGTAGATACAAAGGTAAATTACCACTTGTATGTTTCAATTGTAAAGAGGTTGGACACTTTGCTGCAAGATGTCCAAAGCGATGAAAAGATGACAGAGGAAATGACAGACCTTATGAGAAGAAGTTTGACAAAGGTGAAAATAGAGAATACTAGAGCAACCGACAATCTGACAAGCGAGATACCTGAGACTACAAGGACAAAGGGAAGAACGCTTGTTATCTAGCTGAGTAGATCTGATGACACTGACACTGAATCCGAAGAAGACATCGAGATGGTATTTGTAGCTATGAAGGATGATTTAGATGAAGATGAAGAAAGGTATGTAGAAACTGCACTCATATCTAAAGTTAGTAAAAATGATGTCTAGATCATAGATAGTGGCTGCACTCACCATATGACTGGTGACAAACAAAAGTGTGACTTTTGAATACTATAATGGTGGTTTAGTAAGAATGGGTAATGATACACCTTGCCCAGTTGAAGGTAAAGGAACCATAATGTTGAATAACCCGATTAAATGTGAAAATGCTTACAGGGTTAAAGGATTGAATTATAATTTGTTAAGTGTTTCTCAGTTGAACAATTTAGGTCACAGAGTAGCATTTGAAAATAAGAAGGCAAATATCTTTAATGAATAAGGAAGGTTGATTGGTATCGGTGAGTAGACAAAAGGTAATCTTTTCTATCTTGATGACACTAACACCACTTGTTTGATGGATAGAAACAAAGACTTATGGTTGTGGCACAAAAGATTGTGTCATGTGAACTTTGACAACATGATAAAGATAAGCCAAAAAAGGAATGTCAGAGGCTTACTGACAATGACTAATCCCGAGCATATCATGTGCAAGAATTGTCAAAAAGGTAAGATGACAAAGTCTAGTTTCAAGAGCAAAACCCATACATCTACTGAAATTATAGAATTAGTTCATACATATCTATGTGGATCGATGAGGAAAAAGATCTACTATGGAGATAGGTATTTCATTCTCTTTGTTGATGATTTCCCTAGAATGATGGCAGTCATGTTTTTGAAAGATAAATCAAAAGCATTTAAGATGTTTAAATGGTACAAAGAAATGGTAGAAAAATAAAGTGAAAAGAAATTGAAATGCTTAAGGTCAGATAGAGGAGGGGAATTTACTTCAGTAGAATTCACTGACTATTGCAATGAGCATGGAATTAAAAGATAGGTTTCTGCACCAAGGACACCACAACAAAATGGAATTGCTGAGAGGAGAAACAGATCAATTGTTGACTATGCAAGAACATTGATAATTGAGAAAAGCATCACTCAAATATTTTGGAGGGAAGTTGTCAGTAATATTTTCTATACACTAAACAGAGTGCAATTGAAGAAGGACACAAAGAAGACACCATATGAGCTTTGGTATGGTCATACACCCAATGTAAGTTACTTCTGAATATTTGGTAGTTAATGTTATATATTGAAGGATGATAGAAATATAAAACTTGACTGCAAAAGTGAAGAAGGTATCTTCCTAGGGTATTCAACCAAAATCAAGGCTTATAAATGTCTTAACAAGTCATCTAACAAAATCATTGAAAGTGCAAATGTGAAAATAGATGAATTT
>MU227628.1:85256-103891 GCA_018584345.1 Thuja plicata | reverse complement strand
TATAAATGTCTTAACAAGTCATCTAACAAAATCATTGAAAGTGCAAATGTGAAAATAGATGAATTTGCAGAAAAGAATGATAAGGAAAGAAAAAAGGAACCGGAGGACTACAACAGGTTTGTTTATACAGAACTTGACACTCTACCTGAGCAACAGTGTGTCACTCTCGAGCATCAAAACATTGCACCTGAGCATCAAGCTTCAATTACCAACGATCGGGATAATAATCAAGATGATGTTTCGAACAATGGAGATGAAAATGAAGGTGAAGAAGATAATCAAAATAATGAACACGGAGCTGAACCGAAACTTGCCAAGTATGTTAGAAGAAAGCATCCACAAAATCAAATCATAGGAGACAAGAAGGCTGGAACAAGAACAAGAAGTCACTTAACACCAGATGTTTACTTTGTGATTTTGAGCCTAAATTTGTTTACAATGCACTTGAGAATGAAGAATGGGTTAGTGGAATGAATGATGAGAAAGAACATATTGAGAAGAACAATACATGGACACTAGTACCAAGACCAAATGAAAAGAATGTCATCGGTACCAAATGGATATTTAGACACAAGCTGAATGAGAATGGAGAAGTCACAAGAAACAAAGCAAGATTAGTATGCAAGGGATATGCACAAGAAGAAGGTATTGATTATGGTGAAACCTTTGCACCCGTTTCTAGACTAGAAGGAGTTAGAATCTTACTTGCTTATGCTATATTTAAAGGATTTAAGGTATACCAATTGGATGTCAAATCTGCATTCCTAAATGGAACACTTGAAGAAGAGGTATACATTGAACAACCAGAATGGTTTGTTAATCCAGATAAGAAAAACATGGTATGTAGACTACACAAAGCCTTGTATGGATTGAAACAAGCATCGAGAGCCTGGTATGAAAGATTTCACTCATATCTCATTAGCATAAATTTTTTTAGAATAAGTGAAAATAACAATCTATACTTAAAAGAAGACACCGATGGTAATATTCTGATTGCTGAAATTTTTGTTGATGATATCATTTTTGGAGGAAATGAATTATTATGAAAATCCTTTGCTGATGAAATAAGAAAGGAATTTGAAATGTCTATGTTTGGAGAGATCAAATTCTTTCTTGGTCTACAAATTCTTCAACAAGATAAAAGCATTTACATCACTCTGTCCAAATACATCAAGGAAGTGCTAAAGATATTCAAGATGGAAGATTCCAAACTAGTTGGAACACCTATGGCTACTGGATGCAAGCTGACAAAGGAGGACAAGAAAAATGAGGTATATTAGACCTTATATAGATCAATGATTGGCAAATTAATGTATCTTGTTCACACCAGACCAGATATAGCACATGCAGTGGGAATAGTTGCAAGATTCTTTTCTAATCCCAAAGAATCACATATGACTGTTGTCAAAATAATTTTGAGATATCTAAAGAACACCGAGGACTATGGCTTATGGTACAAGAGAGAAGGAAAATTTGAGCTATAAGTCTATACATATGTTGATTGGGCTAGAAACATTGATGACCGAAAGAACACAACTAGAGGAGCATTCTTCATGGGTGATAGACTTGTCACGTGGATAAGCAAGAAGAAAGGATGGATCTCTCAGTCAACTGCAGAAGTAGAATATGTGGCTGCTACTGCAAATTGCTCAAATATTGCATGAATCAAACAATTACTGGAAAGTATGCATATGAATATCCTTGAACCAATAATTATCTATTGTGATAATACCAGTGCAATAAACATTTCAAAGAATCCAATCATGCATGCTAAGACTAAGCATATTGCTATCAATTATCACTATCTGAGAGAACAAGTACAAGTAAAAGAAGTGATAGTAGAATATGTTAAATCAAAGGAACAGTTAGCTGACATATTCACCAAGCCATTACCGAAGGATACATTTGAGTATCTAAGACAGAGACTAGGGGTTCAACCCTTGTCTGTCATTCAGTAATCTGACTAAGAGGTTGCATCAGCCAACACCACGTCTGAAGATTAATCATGTTGATGCAAACACTAAAATGGATAGCAACAGATACATTTGTACACATCAAGGTACATATCTGCACCAAAAATCAGACATTGTATTGCTGATGGATAGAGAAATTCAAGGAGTATATTATGCAAAGAGATGGAAGATGATATAGACTATAAAATAAGAAGTATTTCTGTTTGGCATTATTGTCAAATGGAGAGAGATATTCTCATTATCATACAAAGGGAGAGATGATCTACATATCACATAAAGGAGAGATATGATAAAAGGAGAGATTATATCATTATCCACGAAGAGAAGTTCTTGAGAATCAGAAATGAAAAGTTAATCAATATTCTAAGGGAGAGAAGCAACAAAGGGATAGAGTTTAGACAAAGAGAAAGAATGCTGTCAAAGGAAAAAGAGATTATCAAGAAGAGGAACAGTCAAGGTAGAGCACATATCATAACAGAGATATCAGATGATACATCTGTCCAGTGAAGGGATTAAAGATTGAAGACAACCACTCTGCATGAAACAAATCTAAGCTATTTTTTGAGCTTACTGAGAGCCAAACATTTGTAATAGTTACATTATGAAAGCTTGATGAAACTATATATTTCATATTGTATTAGTAATAATATAGTATGATAATGTAGTATGTTTCCATCAATGCCAAAGGGAGAGATTGATGACATGTAACTGATTGAATGTTTGAAGATGTTAAGTTGATAACCAAAATGCAGAAGGATAATGCAAGACATTAAATCAGTTAATGGATTGTATTTTCATTGATGTCAACTTGATATAATCTAATTGGTTATAATCAAAGTATCAAAGACTTCAGAGGATCAGAGAGATAGAGATTATTCTTTATGTAATGCATAAAAGACAAGCATTTACATTGTGACTACAAACACCAATGGTCAGTGGAACCCGATGGATAGAGATCACTGACAGCCAAGTCACAATGATGCCCGAGCAAGAAAACTGACAAGCATTACCGACGAGCATAATCAAAAGCAAACCCGACGGCCAGAAACATAGTGTAAACTGATGGAGAAGCCTAAGGAGAAATGGAGTGTTGACTGATGCTATCAGAGAGTTAAAACCGAAAATAACTGGAGTTCACAAACAAAAAAAATATCTAGCTGGCAGAGCTAAATATAGAGTTAACTAGTAGTTATCATTATTTTCATCGACAAGATAAGCTAGAGATAGGTGATTGATATAAAGTTGATTTGTCCAGTTGGCCAGAAGATCTCAGTGAGATAAAATAGGATTTTTGCTTTAAATTTGATTGGCGAGAATTGTGGATCACGCCAAGATCAAGACAATCAAGAACCTAACAACGATGATATCATGTTTATTTAAGAGACAAATCAATTCATAAGAATTGGTGAGGGTGAAGGAATAAACAAGAGGATGCTAAAGAGAAATTGATGAAGAGAAACTTCATACAGTGTTGATCAACAAGCCAAGTAAAGAGCTAAAGAATTCCGTACACACCAAGCAACAAAGCACAGCATCACCGAGCAGAATCAAAGTGGAGCAAAGGTATAAATAGAGTTATATTGATCAGAATAGTTTTTGAGATTACAATAGATCTAAAAATCTGCAAGTATAGTTGTATATGTAAATAGATCATACTGTTTTAGTTTAACCATTGATTCAAAAAGTCTCTTAATCGAGCGAGATTTAAAGATCCTTTCTATATTGAGATACATCCAATGGAGTATCAAAAAGTTTTATCATGAATATAACATGAGATGCCAGATACCTATTGATAGGAAAAGTAAGTGTTTGATCAAGGATGGTGGCATAGAGATTCACGATGTCAAGTGACAGACTAAACTTTTAAATCCTCTAACAAGGTCACACCTAACAGTGTGTTTGTAACCTTTAACAGGGTTGGCTCTTCACCGAGCTCACTTCAGAAGAGTGAAAATTTTGGGTTACTGGTCCCAAGTGGGTTTTCCCTTAATAGGGTTTCCACGTTAAAAATCCATGTGTCAATGTGTTTATGAGTCATTACTTTATTGTTTTGCATTACACTTAACTTAATTGGATTGATCGGTATACTCTAGATAATTTACTATCTTTTAGTAAATTAACAAAATGCTTTTCGCTAAACATACAGTAGAAGGTTTTACAAAGCATTCCGATCAGTAGTAATTTAATAAAAGTATTTGGAGGCATTCATTTTACAGGACTGAAGATAACTAGAGGTATAATTTTGTGGTACTAAGTTTTAAGGTTATTGGAATATTTTTGAGACCATTGATTCACCACCCCCCCCCCTCAGTTATTACTAACAAAGGAGATATTGAAAATCTTTGGCATGGAGGAATCCATACCTGTAAGTACACCTATGGCTACTAGATAGAAACTATCAAAGACTGATGAGACAGTTGAAGTAAATCAAACCTTGTACAGGTCAATGATTGGGAATCTACAATATGTTGTTCACTCTAGACTAGATATTGCATTAGCAGTTGGGATTGTTGGAATATTTTCTGCAAATCCTAAATATATTCACATGATGGCAGTGAAAAGGGTACTAAGATATCTAAAGGGAACAAATGACTATGAATTGTATTATAAGAAGAATGAGAAGTTTTAACTGAAAGTTTATACAGATGCACATTGGGCAGGAAATGTTGATGACAAAAAGAGTACAATTGGTGGTGCGTTATTTCTAGGAAAGAGATTAGTATCTTGGACAAGCAAGGAACAAAATTGTATTTCTCAATCTACAATAGAAGCTAAATATGTTGCAACAACAATTAATTGTTCAAACATAGTGTGAATCAAGGAATTGTTGAAAGTAATGAAGGAAGAAATCACTAAATTAGTTGTTATTTTTTGTGATAACACAAGTGCTATCAATATATCAAAGAATCATGTGATGCACACAAAGACCAAGCATATTGCTATCAAGTATCATTACTTGAGAGAGATAGTTCAAGACAAAGAAGTAAGATTGGAATATGTGAATTCAAAGGAATAGTTAGTAGATATATTTACTAAAGCATTACCTAAGGATGCACGTGAGTATTTGAGAGGTAAATTAGGGTTGATTCCCCTAGCTGAGGCTAACTAGGATCACATGGAGTGATTACATCAATTGTATTACACAAAATATCTGACAAATTGATGCAAAGGAGGTCACACTTTAGGAGTTGCCTAAAGCTGTGAAGAGTACCGCACAAGATGTTGATCAGTCATAAGCAAGATGACAGAGGGAGCATATAGTTCAGAAAGTTGACACAGAGATATCCACATGGTGAAGATGTATGACTTTGGCATAGTTGTCAAAGAGGGAGATAAGACTATGAGATAAAGGGGGAGATAATACTATGAGGGAGATATTCAGTGAGAATAATTTGAGGGAGATAAGCTACATAGAGAGAAATCTATCCAAGAGGGAGCTGATATTTGTATTGGAGAGAATCATAATGAAGCTAAGGACATTAATGAAATTTTTTAATAGAGAACATACTTTTTGGATTGTTTGATAACCTTGCATGTGTTGTTTGCATGTAGTGTTTTCCATCAATGAAAAAGAGGGAGATTGTTGGAAGCTACAATTGAAACACTTGTTATATTTCCATTGATGTCAAACCTTAATTGGTAAGATAATTTCTATCTATTAAAGTGCCATATCAATTGATTTATGAAGAAGATTTGAAAAGAGGAGATAACAAGAAGACTTAGTGAAATGGTTGTTATGTGGAATTACAATGGGTATTTGATGAGATTGCACCTTGGGAAGGTAATGTGTTGTTTATCTATAACACCAAGTGAAAATTGGAAGACTAAAAGTTTAGTCTTGATCGAGCAAAAGAGCAGAAGATTAAGGAACTTAAGTTTGTGCCAAGTGATGAGAGTGTCGACCAAGTGCCAGTACATGCTAAGAAAAATCAATGTCGGCCGAGCATCGACATTCATCGAGCATCAGTAATTATTGAGTTATCGAGTGATGACTGAGCGAAAGAACACAATGATGATCGAGTGTCAATATTTTTACAATTTGAGAAGATTTAAGATCCCTGTTGACATAGTTGAATTCTTGGGATATGTAAAGTGTATTTAAGATAAGGATGATCGTTGTGGAGAATTAAATGAGCATTTAATATATGTTTAACCATTTTTATGTATGGATCTAAGAAGGAGTTTTGAGATGTATTCTATACAAGGTAGAAGGAGAACAAAATGTTGGAAGGATTCATTGGATCTAACCAAACCCTAAGATCCAGGGTGATGATTAAGCAACAAAAGATTGAGATACTTAATCAAAGAGGTATAAGATTAACCTAATTGTAGGTTATGTGTTTATACAGGTTGATTCAGTTGATTGGAAAATCTAAGCAGAAGGCAGATAAGGCTGAGAAGAGCAGTATATGACTGCACAATGGTGATTTCTTGATGGATTTCCAAGCAGATCTGAGTGATAGAGATGACAATGGAGGGCAGACAGTGAATTAGCATTTGAGCGAAAGTGGATCTGTATTTGCAAAGTGAGTTGTATGTTTCAGATCAATCTACTGTTACTTTCTAACAATTGTATCTGTCAAAATCCTTTTAATCAAGGTTGATCTAACACTCATATTGTAAATCCTTTAATCAAGGTGACATTCTAATGGAATGATCTAAGTCCTTTAACAAGGCTCACTTTTAATAGGGTGATTAAATCCTTTAATAGGGTCACATTTAATAGTGTGTATTGTAACCTTTAACAGGGTTGGATCCCCACATGGCTCATTTCAAAAGAGTGAAAATTTGATAGCATGTTACTGGTGGGTTTTTCCCATATTGGTTTTCCATGTTAAATCTTGGTGTGATACTTGTATGAATGTTATCTGATGTGTTTTACTGTTAAGAGTTTTATATTCTGCAAGTTGATTACTTTAGGAAAGTGAACTACAAGTTTATGTTACTAATTATATGTTATAGAGATCGAGTGGATTGATGAGTAGATCTAAGTTGGTTGAAGTGTTTGAAAGTTCAATTGGTACATCTGGACCCGAGGATAACTGATTCACCCCCCCTCTCAGTTATTCTAAATCATTCCAACAATAGGTTCTTATATAGCATAAAAAAGATCTCAAATCTTGTCGTGGGTACAAATTTCTAAAGTATGTCAGTTGTAGATTGATTGAAAATAGAAATGACTAGTTCATCAATGCAAATTGCCTCTACCTGTAAAGTAGAAATATTCTTTTGGAGTGCATTTTTAGTGTTCAAGAGTGGAGAGTTAACAAACACTACTTAAATGATTCATGAGTCTAACAAATCTTCTTGTCGGTACAATTTCAAACACATATAAGTGACAAATTCATAGAAATATGTCGTACATTTGTAGGTGAGTTGAGAATGGAGAGTTAACAATCAAGGTTAATTAACCCATGAAAGTTACACCTAATTTTCATCCTATATAAATCCCATCCCCTCACTCAACTTCTCATTACTAAAATCACTCTCTGTGTTGTGAGTCTTTTATGGTTTGTCCTGATAGGAATTTCATTTTTTGCATTCATTCACCAATTCATCTAGAGATGCATAAACAATAGGGTTTATCAAGAACACATCCTCACACATTTCGTATGGTAGTTTATATGCCTTATAAAGATGCAAAACCTTGTATTGTCAATCCAACATATAGATAAAGAGTAGCAACCTAAATAGGAGTATACTATGTGTTGGTTATAGTTTGTGACAAGGAATAATCTCATTTCCAATAATTGCATTCAATAACATGTTAAAGAGTCCTTCCTTGATTTAACAAAGCCAAAAGTCCAAAATCTTACCCACCTCAGTAAATAAAGACCATTGCTTCTCAACTTGATCATAATTTTGAGACATTTATTCTAAATTCAACACCCTTGACACTTATGAGAAGATATATTTTTAGATATTTGAGACCTACAACTCTACATGCACCAATTAACATGCTCTTTTTTAGAATGATGCTTGTGATCTCCATCCCTTTATCCTTGCTTCCTTTCATTTTTGGGTTTTTTTCCCTCTTGTTGCTTTATTAATGGCTCCAACATTGTAAAATCCCATGCTACACAATGCAATGTGATTCATTTAATATAATATCTATTTTGGCCCCAAAAGTTAAAAAACACACAATAAATATCTTTAAATATAATGTCATTAAAATATCACATGAAAGACGTTAGGTTATATCATAATGATTAGTAAATAAGGCTAGAATAATTTAAAATTTAAATTTAACGTCATAGATGCGAGACTCGTTTTAACTCTCTTGAAATCAATCTTACACTTATAAAAATGATTTGAAGGAATAAAGTGGTGATCTTGAAGTAAGGTAGAAATTAAGATAAAATGAAGTAGAGATAAATAAAGATTCGAGTTCAAAGTCTAAATTTGATGGTTGTATTCAAACATTTTTTCCATAAATACAATTATAATTTTAAGAAAACAATGTTACATGAAAAGTGATTTTGGATAGATTGTTAACATTTATGTGCTAGTATTTTATTTCTGGGAATGATTGTGTATCATTTTTTCAACGTGAATGTTTCAAATCATACCACATGATCCATGTCATAAGGATGAGAGAGATCAAGGAAGCAAAAAATGACCAATTGTAAACTTGGCAAACACTTAAAAAGCAGAGAGATGGGAAAGGGTACACACAAACCAAGAGAAAAGGACAAAAGATTAGAAAGAAATATATAAATAAATAAGAAATATAATACAATGCAAATTAAAAAATATAGAGACAACCAAGAAAGAAAAAGAAAAGATAAAAAATCATATATATTTGTTTTGTTTTAGTGGTATTTTTGTTTTTCGAGGTGCCTTCTTGCTTTACTTCTTCTCTATTTGTATTGTTGTTTTAGTGTTAGTTATTTTTCTTTATTCTTCATTTATTCTTTTTTGTTTTCCATTTATCTCTCCTTTCTTCTTTTTTATAGTTATTGTTTTAGCCCTTTTGTTCTTGGTGTTTGCTTGTTAGTTTTTATAGTCTTTTTGTTTTATTTTTATATTTTCTTTTTCTTTTTTGGTTGCCTTTATATTTTTCAATTTGCATTGTATTATATTTCTTATTTATTTATATATATTTTTTCTAATCTTTTGTCCTTCTTTCTTGGTTTGCATGTACCCTTTCCCATCTCTATGCTTTTAAGTGTTTGCTAAGTTTGCAATTGGTCATTTTTTGTCTCCTTGATCTATCTCATCTTGATGATGGATCATGTAGTATGATACGAAACGTTGATGTTGAAAAAATGATACACAATCATTCCCAGAAGTAAAATACTAGCATTATGATGGATTGTGGAAACTTGCTATCTTTAAACATTTATGTGACTATTTTGAAATATTTAATTTTATCAACGGTAACAAGAGGTAGAATATAATGATACACGTGTTAAAAAAACTTATCACATCTTACCTTAAATTTGACATCAATTTACACATCAAAATAATAATATTTATTAATTTAAACATGTTTAAGATATCTATAAACAATAATGAACAAGAGACTCAATTCTTCAAGTTCCTGCCAATTGTAGTCTATGTATTTGGATTTAGGATTTAGTGAAAAAATGTTTAAATTTTTGAGGACCTGACATTGAAAGATAAACTTAATTTAATAAATAATTTTTTTTTTTAAATTGAACTTACTTGAAATTAAATATTCAAATTAAAACTAAACATGTTTAACAATTTAACTCTTATGTTAAAAGTTACAAATAAAACTTAAAAATTACAATTTTTTTTCTAGATTCAACTTACTGTGTTCTAACTGAATTTTGCCTTTTAATTGAGTTATGCCATCTAAAATAATTTGATTATTATTATGTGAAGAATGTTAGTTTGTTTTGTTAAAATTTTAATATAATATTTAAAATTGATTAAACTTCTATATTGAAGCTTTGTGATTTAAATGGAATAACTAGATAATAATATATTTTTACTTAATATTATTGAATTCATATAAACATTTATGCCCCCCTTGATATTTTCTAGGATTTTAATTTTAAAAATGAAGATTTTGTTTCAGATTTTCATAGCTAAGTTTATATATAATTTTATTATTATTTGGTTAATAGGGAAAAGTCTTTAATTAATTAAATTAAAAATGAGAGTAATAAAAAATAATATATTCAACTAAAAAATAAAAAATATGAAATAATTAAGAAATAACAAATCTCAATTTATAGTTAACTGAGATTTGTTATTTCTTAATTATTTTTGGTGGAATGTCCTCTAGAAGTTTAGCCTTCATTGGGTGTTTGGCTAGAATTTTTAACAATTTGATTTCAATTGAAAGTGCCCATCAAATCACCCCCCCATTAGATAAATTTGGCAACAAATACATCCCCATGTTTGTTGGTGTCTACGGAAAGAGAGGAACAACATGATCTTTAGGGATACTGAAAACAATGTTGGTAGTGTGATTTTGGTTCTCAACAACCTCTTGTTGGAAAATATTGTTGTTAGCAATTGGAAAGATCCTAGTTGTCCTCCAACTAGTTGGGATTGTATGTTTGCTAAGAACTGGAAGCTCCCCGAGGATTTATGTAAGTTTGATAATTCTAAGAAGCTTGCTAGAAGTAGCACAAAGTGGAAATCCCGTCATCCACCTTGATACAATTTAAATTTTGACAGTGCAATCAAATTGGGTAAAGAGGATAAGGGAGGTGTGATTAGAGATCAAAAGGGTGATTTAATTGTTACTTATGCAAGAAACTTAAAGGACAACACTAGCAACTAGGGCGAGGGGATGACCCTGCCATGGGGTCTTAAGATAACTTTGTCGATTAACATTAAAGCCCTGAAAAATAGAGGATGACTCCAAGCTAATTATTGAAGCGACCAAAGGTGTAATGACAATAGGTTGGAAAGTGGAGGGGATCCTGATGGACATTGGAACTCTACTAGCAGTGTTTGATGAGTTTTACATACAACACATATTTAGAGAAGGTACCATTGTGGTTGATTCTACAGCTACCATGGGGTTGTAGTTGGATGATCTATGTTGGTGGAGGGAAGAACACTCTCTTCCTTCTAGCACAAAGTCCCTTTTAAGGAAAGAAAAAATCCCTTTGTTTCCTTATGGAGGTTAGCAAATTTTCTTATGCGCCTTGTTGTGGAGTTTATGGGCTTTACTTTGCAAAACCAGTGGGTGTTTAAATTTGAAAAGCTATCCATTTTATTTTCATGGTTCAAATTACATGAGGGAGCTAGGTGGTGTGTACTTTTGTTGTCCACGAGCCCGCTTGTTCTCTTATGATGGGTTGAAGTGATCGAATATTAATTTTATTATTTTGAATGACCCTTTCTTCGGGGAATGTGATATTAATTTCAAGATTGGTTTGACCTATTTTATTAGATCATATTTCTTGTCTAAACTTGTTATTTTCTATTAGAATGTGAAGTTGATGCTATTTATGTTGTTGCCATTTTAATGGTTGTCATTGATGTCAACATATCTGACGCATAGTTGTGATTCATTTATAATTTGGTTGTTTTTCTATATCAATTTATGTATGTACTAATAACTTTGGTGTATCGGTAGAAGTGTTCACCGAAAGATGTGCTTTACATGTTTTTCTTTATCCCTGTTGGTGATGGTCCCTTTTAGTGTGCAACGTATGGTGAAACATTTGGTTTGGGTCAGTCCTACCTTGGACGTGTTCATTGTGTTTGGTCGATGCAATTGTAACGTATAAAACCTATCTATTCATATTGAAGATCTTGGAGATTGTGTAGTATGTTGAAGTGTGTTGTATTGAGAAAGGTGGTTCACATTTCACTCCTTACCACTGTGGGAATGGTTCAGTGTGACCTATTTCAAATTAGTTTAGGTTGACTTGGTTGATGACATCAAGCAGTATAAAGGAATCAATGTTCTTAATCGTTCATTTAGTTGCCTTGTATGCAAGTAAAATGTGAAATGAATGCAAATTTGACAAGGAAAGATCTGTGTTTTGATGTATGTATGAGTTGATGCAATCGATAGTAGACAATTATATCATCTCTATATTGAAGAGTATCAGAGACAGTGACTTTAGTGGTGGATTCTTTCTTTCATTTCTTATATTCTGGTAGTGAGCCTAGT
The DNA here is from genome assembly GCA_018584345.1 of Thuja plicata. Lineage (NCBI taxonomy): Eukaryota > Viridiplantae > Streptophyta > Pinopsida > Cupressales > Cupressaceae > Thuja > Thuja plicata. The sequence continues at coordinate 91,810 of MU227628.1, read as the reverse complement.
TGTATTGGCAGTGATCATTTCATATTTTAGGGTAGTTAGCCCCATCGGTAGTGAGCCAATCCGCAATAAGAAAACTGATAGTGGACCCTTGTAAAATCACCTTAATCAGTGTCACCTTAATTGATGTTCATTTCATGAGAATTAGTTTCTCCGTGGTTTTTCCTAGTTTGGGTTTCCATGTAAATTCTAGTGCTCATTGTGTTGATGGTTTTGAGCTTCCATGTTTACATGTGTTATAATTCAGTAAAAGTTTTAATAAGTATTTATGAATAACTGATTCACACCCCCCTCTTAGTTATTCAGTTTGTTCAACATTTTCCTTATTCCCTTATTGATGATGATCGTTCACATGCGGGAGATTCCAGTTTGGAGTTGGTTACATAAGGTGACACAAATTGTAATAAAAGCATTGATTACCATCATTTATCTTGGATTCAAGTGCCTTTTTCTTTTGCTGGCTTCAATTTGGGGTTTTCATAGTTTTGTAACACTTTGAGTTTTGTTTGTGATACTATGGGAGGGGATCGAGTGTGTGTTGAACTAGATAAATATGAAGATTTCAAGAACAATGCCACTATTTGACACATATACAAAGAAGGGGGAGTTGTCCAGTTTATCAAGTACATGACTGGATAAGATGAAATTCCATCTCTGCATTTGTTTCCTCTTGGGCAAAGAGAAGAGTGACAATGGGTGACATCTCTTTTGAGGTGAACGAGGAGGTCATTGCTAAAGACATTGGTCTCTCGATGGAAGGGCAAAAATGGAAAATAAAACTTGTAGGGTTTCAGACGTGGCTAGTCTTAACCAATTCTTCCATGGAAATGATCACCCTAGACCAAATTGTGAGGAGGCTACGACCGAGAGAAATCACTGGAGCCCTAGGACTAAGTGCGTATGATGGTAATGAAATACTTTACCCTCGAGGGGAGATTTGGGGTTTATTACTATTATCACATGAAATTTTTGAATCATTTTAGAAATCATAATATTATTTCCATCTATTATTTATTATCCACTCCTTGGAGAATGTTGTTAAGGAAGCTATGAAAGCCAAAAACCAGGGTAAAATACCAACCATCCTGCATCAAGGCCTCATATTCATAATCTACCACTTCTACCTTTCTCTCTTTCTCCCATGAGCCATTATTATCCAAGAGATCCCTGCATCCTCAACCCCTTCGTCAACTAGTATAATGGACTCTCCTGGCCCTAGCAAGAAAAAGTGTATTAAAAATCCCACCCTTAAAACCCTCGGGGTGTCCTAACACCTCTCCTAACACCTCTCCTAACACTGTGTCGGTGGAGAAGCTGAAGGACAAGAAAATAAATGACCCCCTTATTAAATTGAAGGCCAAGGCTTTTAAAGAAGCTAAATTCAATATTCAACAAATTGATTTGGATATTGAAGTTATTGAAGAGAGTAACACTCCTCACTAGTCCACTAGACTAGCAACCAAGCCTACTAAGAAGGAGAAAAACCTGAAAGAGGAGTTGGAGTCAGGTGATGAAGGGGAGAGTGAAAACAAGAGTGTAAACAAAAAAATGACAGAGAAGGAGGTCCATTCAGTTACTACTAGTTGTTCCCCCTAGGTCTTGAAGAGCCTAAAAACCGAGTCCTTTTTTCTTACCCATAATGTGGACACGAAGAACAAGGCTTTGTCTCCTGCTAAGGGTAAAGGTAAGACTCCTACTGAAGGGGAATGGGGTAAATGTGAGGCTTCTTGGGAGGAGATTGATAAAATCAAGAAGGAAATAATTGATATGGATAAAAGGTTCTAGGGGGTATCCCACTTTGCCCTGATGTCATGCATAGCTCGACTACCACACAATGTCTGTTGTAGAAGGATATGCTTGGTGAGAAGGATAGTGGAGATGAAAATTTCAAGGAACTTTATAAGTTCCTTGCAAAGGACTAGGCGAGGATGATGCTATCCAAGCAAAATGAGGCCTAGGGATTTGGTCCATGTTTCTTTTTTGCAGTCTTGCTGATAGTGGCCTCGAAGGCCTTGTTTTAATTTCTATCTACTTTGCTGATACTACTATGTTTTATTTTGAAGACTTATGTTGGTATGACCCTGCATGGCCTTTGTCAAGACTCTTAATACTATTTTTCTTGGTATTGTGAATGCTAGTTGTAGTAATGGTTACTACGATAAGCAGGCTCTTGGCTGTTTTTGATATGTGGAAGATACTTGCCTATTTTTTATTCTTAGTCCTGGTGTTGTTAAGTGTTGACAGTAGCCCATAGGGCTTTTGTACAAGGGGACAACACCCTAGTTTTGTTGCTTCTAATATAAAAAATAAATCTCATTTTAATAGTAAATAGTGACGAGACAAATTTGAAATGTTTCTAGAAGGTAATGTTTAAACATTTTAATGTAGTATTCTTTATATTTGTAAGGCTTCAATTTGACATCTTTTGTAGATTTAAATTAAATGTACTCTATTTCATGATGCTTCTTGTAAATCTCCACAAATTTTTTTATAATGCATTCGAGAAAACTTATAATTTTTTACACCAGGCGTTTCTATATGAGAAAGGCCAGGCTGATTTTTACCATCAATGGTAAGAAATGGTGGAGACAGAATGACTGCCATTGAAATGATTTGGAGCGTCGATTACACTTCCGTCAACGATTGGAGGAGAGGGAAAAAGTCATTGAACTTTTTGGCCGAGAAATTCGTAGGAGATATTTTATTCCAACGCCGTGTTTGACACGCCGCTTTCGTAGCTCCCAATTGTCTCCTCTTTCGGTGCAACAACCTTCTATTTTTCTCTGAATCTTCCATCTCGTGGATGGATTTTTCAATATGTTTGCACATTGAATGGGCTATAAATATCCCTCTCCTTCCAATCCCATGTCATCTGCAGACAAGAGAAGGCTTCTTTGACGGTTGTTTACTCTATTTTGAATCCTCTTACCGGCGTTATAGAGTTCAATGCCTATGCTCCGTCGTTCACGACACACTCAAATTCGATGATCCAGAGGCTGCTCAGTCTCACAGCCAAACCACCGATGCCTGTTTCAAGTGTGACTGGGAATGTGGTTTACTGGTATTGCCCTGCATCTTATCAGCTTGCCATGCCCAATCTGACGGAGATGGAGATGGATTCCTGAGCACCAACATGACCTGGTCGATCTCTGACCCTGTGACATTGGTGGGATCCTTGACACTCAACAACCAAAACAATGCATTTGTATATCTCCTAACCCACATCATTTCTCAGAGGTTTTTGGGGCATATAAATTCATGGGCATTTTTGAGTTTCATGGAATTCAGGAAAGATGAGTACTATTTGTGCAGTGTGGAATTGGGATCGATTGTTCAGGCAATGGGACAGGTCATCTGGACGGCCAATTATGATCATCCCATGTCGCATAATGCTATTATGGAGCTTCAAATTGATGGGAATTTGGTACTTTCTGATTTGACCAGTGGGTCGAGAAGAAAAACTACTTGGTCGACAGGAACTGATGGAATGGGTGTAGTGGGGCTAAAAGTTTTGGGTGGAGGTGTTCTGCAGATGCTTGGGAAGAGTAACAATACTGTTTGGCAGAGCACGGATTTCCCCACTGATACACTTCTATTTGGGCAGGTTCTACGGGTGGGAGATATGCTTTAGAGCAGATCATCTGAGTATAATCTCAATAGGGGATCATATGTTCTGGTTGTGAAGCCTGGTGGATTGGGGCTTTATGTCAGGGTGGGGAATGAGTTTTTGGAGCTTTACTAGATGTGGAAAGTGTTTAATAACAATGGGTCTACATTGGATGATCCTTGGCACCGGTGCTCTAATCTTTCTTTCATGGTGTCTATGCATTGGCCCAATTCAGAGCACCTCTCCTGTTTGGTGTTTCAGAACAACTCCCCTATTTGCAATGGCTCATTGTTTAGCCCACATTACTATCTACCACAAGTCCATGGGGAATCCAATATGTTGGAATCAAATTTTGGGTTTATAAGGCTGGATTATGATGGGAATCTGAGAGCTTATGCTTCTGGTCATAAGGAGGGCTTGTATCCTCATTAATCTAGAGGGATGCGTAGCTTCTAAATTCTTTCCATTTGTTTGAACTATGTTACACAACAAGAATTCTGCATTTTTGGGGGTTAATTTGCAACCTGGTTATTACTATGGCTATTGTAATTTCATATTTCCAAATAAATCTGAAAGGAAACTTTCATTCCAATCGATACGTTGTTTGGTAAGGCATGTGCACTGAAATGTTGTCATCTCAATTTAATCCATCAAATCACTCTAAATTTTAATTAGCCGATAGGCTTTCTATGGGGAAAACCATTGACCGACAAATTGTCTCACACAAATTGCCAGCAATGAAATATGTACCCTCGGTGGTGGCGTAAAGAGAATGTGTTACATTAGATTGCTAGCAACAGCAGCAGTAAATCCTATATAACAAGACAGTATTAGGAGTTGATTTCGAACGTCTGTGTTAATTCTGTTCAAAGGGTGTCAAATTCTGGCTCTAAATTTTTAATGAGTGGAAACCATAATGCTGGAGATTTGGCCTAGTGCCCGAGTTTTGAAGGGTTACCAGGCACTAGTGGTAGTAATCAACAACAATATGTGGATGTGGGTTTGCAGTCCATGCTTGGATCTCAACTGGGTTGGGCTTCTTCTTCGACAGATTTTTCCTTTCAAGATCAACAACTGTTGGGCATTTCAAAAAATTTTGAGCAGATTTAGGCCAACTTACAGAGAAAGCAGCAGATGGAATGTTTGCAATTGCAGTTAGCTATGGGAAGCTGTACAGAGGGGTAAGACATACATTAGGGAAAGTGGGCAGCAGAGATAAGCTTGCCTTGGAATAGAACTAGGCTATGGCTTGGCACCTTTGACACTGCACAAGACGCTGCATTTGTATATGACAGAGCAACCTATAACCTAAGAGGTGAATATGCAAGGCTGAATTTCCCAGACTTGCGACATGTTTTGACTGCCAATTGGGAGTGCTCTGTCTATGTTGCATTCTTCTGTAGATGCCAAGGTCCAAGCTATTCTCCAATGCCTCTCTCAAAAGAACCAGAACCAGAATCAACATGAAGGGGAAGGACCTGCAGCCAACAATGTCTCCTCTATAACAGATGTGGCATCACCCTGTAATAGTGAAGCTGATTCTATGCCTTTGCAGAGTGCTCCTTCCTTTTCAATCTTCAATGAATGATCTGGATGATTGTCTCACCAAAATGAATTTTTTGGATCCACAACTCATACAGGACGTCATGACCTCTTGATTCTTGCTTTATAAGGTTTTCATTTGTATGCTACTATACTCAACCAAGATGCAAGTTTGGCACATGCACTTTTACATGCTACAAATATTCATGTATGTAACATGTCTTTTCATATCTCGCACTGTGTGAAATTCATATATAATTTTTCTACTTGTTGCATTTACTCATTTGTTTGGCTACCTCCATGTATGTTGGGAATTTCAACCTTGTGTAAGCTGTTTGTTTTCTACTGTTAATTAATCATTGAGAAAACAGTGCAATGAATGGAAATCTTCATTATAGACAAGCACTTGATATTTGTCCCTAATAATAATGATATACAGCTGAGGTGACATATAATGGAGTCTTTGTCTCTTGGGTCACTTGGAAAGATGAGGAACCACATGCAATTTACAATGTTAGAAGACAGAGTAGGGACCTCATATTCAAATAAGTGATATATATTGATTCCCTCTAGAAGCTTCAGAAATTCCACAATCAATTTTACTGTTGTCCCACACTACCAAAATATATATTTTATATAAACGGTAACTTACAATTCAGTCTCTCACATTCTACGGATACACAAAGTGAGTTAATCAAAGATTATACTACAAATTTTATTCTTCTCAGATACAAAATATATTAAAACTGATTCATTAAAATTATTTTCTTTGCAGATATGAAAATCTTAAAAAAATGATTTAAAATGCTTAAATTTCGTATGATATCCTGGATACGTCATGCATACTACAAATTTTATTGGGTCTTCTCTTCAAATTTTATTCCCATCAGATATGAAACCCATTTTAATTGTCCTCTTCTCAAGTATAAAACCCTTTTAAACTGATTTAAAATGCCCCAAAAGTTGTATGAGATCTTGATTACTTAGACGGCCATGAACATATACACTACAAGTTTTACTGTCTTCTTTGTATTTGTATGTAGATGGGTGGGAAAAGAAATATATTAGATAAGATTGTTTCTGATTTTAATTATGTTAGCTTTTAAATTATGTTTACAAGATAATTTAGTGATCTACTATCAATTTTTTTTTTCTTGATGATTATTACATGTTTTTGATGAAAGATTATTAAGTGTGATCTATTGAAAAAAATAATACAGCTGAAGAAAAATATAATCAGATAAGATTATTTTTAGTATCACCACTGAGTTTTTAAATGACATTAGTCTATAAATTATGTTTAGGATAACATAGTGATCCATCATTAAGATCATATTTTCTTCTTGATGATTATCATATGATTCTGAACAAAAATCATATGATTTTTCAATTTAGAAAACTATAATAA
>MU227628.1:68940-82242 GCA_018584345.1 Thuja plicata | reverse complement strand
ATAATATATAAAGAGATAATGAAATATTAAAATTATATAATATAGATATAGTACTTTTATATTATATATTATAGAATAATATATATTATATATTAGAAATTTTAATAATTATTTATAGCATATATATATATATTAAAAATATTATATAATAAATTTCTTAGAATAAATAATAATTATATATTATAAATAATTGAATTTTTTAATGAAAATAACATGTTTAGATTATAAAATATAAAATATAATATTTCATATGATATATAAATTATATATTACAAAACTATGTTAAAAACTATATATAAAAAGTAATTTATGATTGGTTCATTGATGTAAAACTAATTTATTATTGGTGTACAACCGAATGTAATAGTATATTGCCTAGGGCAAATACAATAAGATAAATTAACCATCTAATTTGAACCCTTAAAAATTTATTAGAACAAATTTACTAAACAAACACAAGATACAAGATAAAATCAGAATCGATACTAATACGCTAATTTCAGCACTACAACATAGGAAAAGTGTATTTTTCACCTTTATCACTTCTTAAACTCGGTACTATGTAGCCTAAGATTAATTAATTTTAGGTCATTTGAAATTAACCTTCCATCTGGTGACGCTATTTATCACAGAGCATACATTAGGGTTTAAGCCGAAAAGCACAGCCATGGATCCCTCTACTATGAGTTCGCCCGAGTTTCAGCAATTCTTGGAGGTATGTTTCTACTGTAACGAATTTTTTCTAAACAAGCATCGGGTTTCTGAGTTACGTGTTGCATTGTAGTCTAAAATACGAATGTATTAGGGTTCCAAACAAATCTAGGGTTTCGAGTTGAAATTTATTTATATGTGAGCTCGTGGTAGGACGCTGTTGAAGTTTAGTTATTCCTGAGGCAGTACCATTCTGAATGGAATCAAATATTTTATTTGGAATGTCCAAGGTTGGCAGTGATTAAAAAGAGAGAGGGCTCGATGAGATGTCCCTAAAGAGAGGCGTTGTGTCTTAATAGACATTATGCTATTTTGGCTGGTGTCTCACAAGAGAGATTGCATTACACTTGATATGAGCCATCCTTGCAACATTTCCTTTCTGCTCATTTATTGAAACAACCTTCTTTGTCTTTTGCTCAGTTTTTTTTTTCTTCTTTTTCAAGTGGTGGTTATACTTTTTGCGGAGTGGTGTAAGTTGGGCTCTGTTATCTTAATCCCCTAGTGTTCCATTGACATAAAGAGGTAGATAGATGTGGTATCAACAAAGACATTGTGAGGACACTGTTTAATAATATCTAAGATCTTGGACAGTTTCTGTGGCATTAACTTAAGTGAATGGATCAATCCTTTTGTCCTGTAAAATCATATTGACAATGAATTTATATAGGAGAACTTGACCTTACCTTCATCTGTGAGTTAGACTTTGCCCATCAGCTCTGTGCTTTAGAACATGGTACTTACTTTTCTGTAAGAAAATAATAGGAAACGAAATAATTTTAGCCTTGGAATTGAGATTAGATATGGCTATGTTGTTGCTATATGTCAGTATAACATTTTTTTGGAGGTTGGATATCTTCTGGGAATGTCTTTCCAGAAAAGAAATTACAAATGTGCGTTCAAGAAAAGCATTATAAATGTGTAGTCTAAATGGAATTAAGTTTACAATAATGCATGCCATGCATAGCTCACCATAACCACCATAATTCTTACATTTTTGAAAATTTGAAATACAATATGCTAGTACCAATTTGTCAAACTGGAATGTCATGATAGAATAGTAATTAGTAATTAGCATCATATGGGTCATTATTAAGACCAGCATCATTCTCAACATTAATGGTAGACGATGCAGGTAGATTAGGAGAACCGCTTGGATCCCTTATCACTCGAACTAAAAGTATGTTGGCTACTTGACTCAAAAAATGAAGATTGTGAAATAGAAGAAAGATACAAGTCAGTTCACTCAAGGTCTACATTCCACAACTTCATTGCCCCTTGCATGTACTCATCACCTTTGTGAATAAGAAGGCACAAGCTGGAATGCACGTAAACTAGCTCCTTTTCTTTTGATGTCAATTAGATGAGCTTTGTTGAGTGGATGGAGTATGTATCTTATTTTCATTAAGATGAAGAAGAACGAGTAACTTATTGAAGCAAATTGAGTTCTCATTAGAGTTGTTAAATTCACATATTGTAAATCAAACTCCAAATTTAAAAAGTAATCTTTAAAAATAAAATATTTTTTTTATGAGTGTAGTAAAAATCAATTAACTTACACATGAAAAAAAATTTTTTCCAAAGATTGGAGGTGGTGATTTATGGCCACTAAGGTACCACCAAGAATGAGCATCCTTTCGATACTGGCCATGGAGAGCGGAACCACTTTGACCAGTGCAGGCCGCAAAATTAACAAACTTAGTTGTAATTGCATCCTTTATATCAAGTCAATAAAGAGTTTGGTAAGTCTTTTATTGAATTTTGCATTAGGGTATGTTGGCACCTTTTTGGAATATCAGGGATCTCTTTTTTCAAATTTTGAGAGGCCACGCAAAGGCAAAAATAGAGTGAGGTGGTCATTTTGTTCCACTACTCAACATAACTTGATTGCACCTCTTAAATGATAGGTTTTCAAGGTCTTGCTTGTTTTAATTAAGGATGGACTTCATCTTGTCAATCATTGAGTTGATGCCATTGTGAGCCTTTTCCAAACATGGCTTAAGTAGATCATTCTCACGATGGATTAACGAAATTAAGAAGATATTCCATGCAATCTCATAAGTGTCATCTAGGATCATTGGTTTTACATTTCCTGCCTTCTCAATGCTAGATTGCCTCCATATGGATCAAGATTGGTTGATGACCATACCAAAAAACACTTCTTGCACTTTCACAAGTTGTCTCAAGATGATTGTATCAGATTCAAATATGGTCTCAATAATATATATGAAAAATAAGAAAATTAAAGATCAAAATCAAAGAAGACCACATTCTAAATTACTGAAGTGAAACTTAAAAATTAAAAATTGCATCATTTCAATTACCTTTAATAGCTTTAATCATGAGAATGGTCTAAAAATGGCTTGCGACATGTGGTAGTTTGTGATAACATTATGATCTCTCTGGCTTCAACATAGACTTGTTTGACCCAGTCTCTTTTCTTATTGAATCTTTGTAGTAGAGGTTTAGTGAGTGGACAACACAACATGTCCAAAATATATGTGAGAACTATGTCTCAACCAACATACTAGCTGTTTTGAAATTTTTTGTGTTGTTTGTGATGAGTTGGATAACATTTTGAGGACCTACTTCCCAAATGCACTGTATAGAGATGTTTAGCAAAAAAAAGTGCAGTTTTTTTTGGCCTTCACAATTCACGATTTTCAGAAACATTTGCCCTTTTAGGTCACATTGCAATCACATTGATTAATGGCCTAGTTCTTTCACCCTTCAATTAATTGGAAATGATGGATACCATGCGACCTTAATCGGAGTAACTGATGTTTCTATATTTTTGACCTCTTTTTGACAATAGGGTGCTAAACCTCTTCTAATAACTTGGGCTTGTGTATCGTTTTAGAGCTTCATTCGCTTTTCTCCTCATTTCTTGCTAACACTATGAACAACCAACATTGAAGGATAAACCTTTTACACAAGGGCATCTTGCAACAGTTTAATTAACAATCTCTCTAGCATCATATTTAAATGTACTCTTGAATGGTCCCTTTGCTCTTTTTATATTAGTGGGATTTTCTTCATTTTTGTCCAAAAATGAGTGGCTCTTTGTTACAACATTAAGGATGACACTATGGGGTGGAGAAGCTTGTTGTCTTCGTGAGCCCGTTTCTCTCCTCAATGGATGTACTGTTCTATTCCATAGAAATTTTTTGCATTTGCTTTGTCTTGCTCTTTAATATATTTTGCTACTTTATTAGGTGGCAAAGGTACACTATTTTTTCTTGGACATGCTTTGATTCTCAATCTAGGAATGTCACACTAATGGGCTTTAAACTTGATTGTATGAACTTGTATATTATTGATCACACACATTGTATATCCAATTGTATTTCCTGCTACTTGGAATTTGTTGTTTCCATTTCTACATGCCTCCACAAAGATGAACTTGGGTCAAATTTTAGAGGAGGGAGCTAGATCTGGTAGCCATCATAATAATCTCAATGTGCAATGGGCCTACAATGTCAAGATTGGAAAACAAGTATTGAACAATCATTGTGTTCTAAAATTGAAGTAAATGAAACTCATCAAGTGCTAATCTATGACTCTAAACTCCATGATTCAGACTTGCAAGTTTCAGGTTTTACTCTAGTTTCATCTTATAGTATAATTTAAATTATAATCATAATGTTTAGAACATCCCATATTTCTGCTTTGATGAACTAAATTATTGAATTGAACTATTATGATATTTGTTTAGACTTTGAGTTCAAGGTTCATGATTCACCCTACATTTTAATTTAATATTGACCTTGATCTATGTAGTTTGATTTAATTTTAAATCTTTTAGTTTTCAGTTATTTTCTTAATATCCTTGGATCAATCACTCAGAGCATTATTATTTTAAATATCAAAATGAAAAAACAAGGTTAAAATATATATCAAGTGTAGAGGCTGTTTTGAAACTTTGAACTGCAAATTGCAAAACCTTGGTTTTACCTTGCTGTTTTGGCCAAGCAGCATAGGGTATTTCTCGTTCAAGCAGAAAACATTATGTATTAACTCCCTCAGTTATTTATGCATGTCTTTGTTTAGTTAGGCATTTGTGATGTCACTTTGAGTTTGTGTTCGCATGCCTTTTCCTCATAAAAAAACATTTTTGTTATTCTATTGCGTTGGGGTTTATTTTTCTTCCATTTTTAACATTGGGTGAATAATATTTTGAACTAATGAACCCAAACCCATATTTTTTTTTAGCCAAACCGGCGAACCAGATCCCCAAACCTGAAATTTTTATTAGCCAAGCAAGCAAATCAGATCCCTAAACCCGAACCTGAACCGGTAACTTAGTATAAAACAAGTGAAATTGGTGGATAAAAGAAATGAACTAAAGAAGCCACCATTATTTAGGTTTTTTTTTGCAATTGTAAAGTCAACAAAAAACCTGATGACCCTTGGAACAGTGACAAAATCTCTACATAGGTGTATTTGGGAAATGCTGAACACTATAGGAGTCTATAGAAAATTCTGTTGAAGTTCTGATAGCTGCGATAGAGATTATTCATTATTCTGATGGCGTCATATCTATTTGGTTGCTTCTTCCTCATTATCGTGAGTTTTATTGTCATTGTGATTACATTTGTTGACGTCTTCCAGCTCCCTACCATTATTGTGTATTACCTATCCTATTCATCTGTTACAGATGGAACATGTGATGACATGGCTCAACCTCACAATGACTTAGCATTTTCATGTATTGGTTCGTCGGTTCATGTGCTGCTTCGTCGGTTCTAGTTTGACACTACCGTTACATGTTGAATGCATTCATGTGGCATTCCCATCGGTTTTGGTATTCCGTGGGAGTTAATGTTAATGGTTGGTAACACTTCAAGAAATGATGCATGACGGTTCAGACACGGAGATCGTCAAGGGTATAACAAAAGTTTGGTTCGAGCTTATTTATTCCTCTCCTATGCGGTGTTACAGTGGTTATGCAGTTTTGAGTTTCTAAGTTTTTGATGTGTAATTACAGTGACTATATTTTGATGTATTCTTGCTGAGTGTATAGAGTGTAGAAGATTTCCATTGTATGTGCGATCTGTGTTTGATCGACATAATGATTTTGTATTTGTAAGTCTTAATGTGGTAGACGTATATGAGAGATACTCACATAGAAATTGTCTTATTTTGAATTGATCATAAAGCTTATTGACTGACTGATAAAAGTCTTAAGCATAAGCAAGAGATTGTTGTATTGTTTTGAAAAACTCAATAAAGGGTATAATTTGGGTGTGGTTGGATTTTTGAAAAACTCAATAAAGGGTATATTTTGGGTGTGGCTGGGTTTTTCCCTCGAGTAGGAGGGTTTTTCCCAGGGTAACCTTTGGTGTTCTTGTGTTCTTAGATTTCTGCTATTTGTTTTATGCTATTCTGGTTCAAAACTTCAAATTCCACTGCAAATCTAATTTTGCGGCATTTCTTATGGCAACCTATGAAATAAGCTACAAATACCTGAAAAGAATACACCATTTTTAGGGGGCAATCCTCTCCAAGTTTCCTATAAGAAACAAAATCACAGTATGATGACAGTAAGAGAGCCACGACCTCTGATATATACCATACTTATGCCATGGATGCAATCTAGGCTGACCCAACCACCTATATAAGACCTATATAATATTATAAATGATTATATTAGTTAAGTAACAGTTGTTCTAGCTACATCTATAACAATGCAGACGGTGGGAATGGGCGCAGCAGTTTATTCAAGAAATTCTTTTGTGAGGTATGCTTGTCAAAGGATGCAAACTTTTAAGAACTCGTTTTTGACAACAAGGAGGACCTTTTGTGTATAAAAAAGTAAGTCAGAAGCTATCTTTCATCTCAGTAAGAGAAGCATCTTGTAAATATTAAATATAGACATCAAGTATTGACAAGAAAACAAATTGGACATAAATATTTTACAATAAAACCAAAATTTAGAGTCTAGATATCCAGATGGATGTAAAACAACCAGTTTATAATTTGGAAAAATTCTTACATAATGCTCCTGTATTTGTGAAGTTGTTTTAAAAAAAACCCAACTCTTTCTTGAAGGGTAGAATCTCTTGAAATTCATTAAAAACTCCCTTTCTCCACTCTTTACCCATTTAGCTTCACTCATTCTTTTTGAGGCTCCCAAGCAGGAGGGGAAAGGGCCCACAACTTACCTTCAGTAAGATTTGGCTATGAAGGTAGCCACCCAAGATCTAGAGGTAATGGAAAGCACAATAACAAGAGAGAAATAATATGATAAGAATAAACTGTATTCTCACCAAGAATGCAATACAATCACTAAAATAGATGGAATTAAGTATAATGTACATGTGCCTACTCATATAGGCAAGGGAAAAGGAGAAGAAAGCACACAAGGATTGACATGTGGCATCAATGAGATGCAAAGGTAGGTAGGAGAAAATAATAGATAATTCCATTAAAGGTGGATTACCCACCGAAGGTGGAATTCCACAGTAAGTGGATATGAAAATGTGATAACAAGATCACACCACCAAAGGTGGAATTTCTCCTACAACTATGTTCCTTAGATATGCAATTTCCTAAGTATCTCCTATGCAAATTAGGATGAAATGTATAATCGTAAGTTAACTTAAGTAAAGTGTAATTACATGAGACATAAATTACACCAACACCTTCTAATTTATAAAGTATTTATATTCGCCCATGCACTAAATGGATCCAGTGTGCATAAGAAAGGGTGAATGGTGGATTTGGAGGTTGAATCTTTATTCTTCTGTCCTTGATTCTTGGTGCAATTGAGGGCAATCTGTTTCATCCCAAACAAAGGCATCTGTCAGAGTCCCGTACTATTTGTGCCTCTTTTTTAGCTTTGTCAAAATACTATTTTCTGTATTTTGGTGATTCTGATAAAGACAGCTATAGTCATAATTTCACTTCCAACTTGATGGATAATATCTGTTACACAGGGACACATTCCCCTTCCCTCTGTGTCCCTGTACCAGTTTGCACTGTACATCAGGATGGCATATCTTGTCACCAGGGAAGCTGGAGACAGTATCCACAATGGCCGAGCATCACTGAGACGTCAGGAGACAGTAAGATACCCCCCTGTCGGTCTTGATTTTTTAACAAAAGTATCTACTGTACAAAGTGAAATTTTATGATTACTGGGGACAGCATCAACCCAAGTGTAACATCTCTATGATGACTGGAGAAAGTCAGATGTCACCTGGTCCTAATTTACTGCACAAATAGAAAATATGTGTTTGCATATAATTGTTGAAAAGTATTAACAATGTAAAACTTTGGAATGACTACATACAGCTACAAAATGAAAGTGTCAAACTGTTGACTGACTGCAACACCTGTCGAACAAAAGTGTAATGACAACATACATTTCTTACTTGTCAGTAGGAAATTGTGCGACTGCATGCAAGAATTGAAAGAAAATTTACAGTTGTTTAATGACCGCATTCAACTATAAAATGAAAACATTCTCCTGTTGAATGGCAGCATACAGTTGTTACCCTTTTCGCGGATCTGCAATTCTGTGACTGCATACAGCTGCAGGAGAGCAGACAATTATAAAATCAGATTATTCAGGTGTAGAATGAGCAATAGCATGGTTGCATACAGTTGTAAAAGTACATGTTAGTCATTAGTCATTACACTTTGGTTTATATTTTTTGTATCCTTTGGGTGCTTTTTCAGAGTGAAAACATTGAACAATTGAACTAGACAGTGGACACATCTATTTTTTATTGCTGCTTTACTTTTTGCTGTCCTGCCGTCCTCAAAAAGCCTCCCACCTTAACCTGCCGTCCCCATCCCTGAGAAGCTGTGGAATATGAATAGTATTTGGTGAACCTTCTAATCATTACTTGCTGCTAGAAATATTCGTAAGAACTTCCAATTCTACCACTAGGCATGAGTACTACATTTATTTTTGTGCATTACAATGAGGATGCTTGTGGAAATAGTCAGGTTAAGTGCCGCACTTGATTTTAGGTATATTTCAGACTTCTGATCACAGCTTGTAGCTATTCTGATGGTGGTTGATTAATTTTAACTGGTTCTATTTGTGTATATTTAAGAACTGATAGACCATTTGCTAAGTGACTCGATTGGCATTTCTACAGCTGTGAACCTATTTTTGTTGGGCCTTTACTTGGATTCCATGCAGTATATATTATCAAGAGGAGCTCTTTCAAGCTGTAGTCCCTAATCAGTATTTTTAATGTTGAAAAGCTGAAGTTCGATATTTTTTAATTTTTAAAAGTCTTGTCCGACCCTCTTTGATGAGTGTATACTGACGATAAATGGCACTTGGGGAAAAGCTTTAAGCATTTGAGTGTATACTGATGATAAATGGCACTTGGGGAAAAGCTTTAAGCATTGTATAATTGGTATTAATCTATATGTGGCCTCAGCTTTTGTCCCAACAATTACTTTCTGTTTACTTTGATGATATCTTGAGTGTATTATGTAGATTTGAGATCTATTTGCTTAATGTGTATGTTGCAGTGTCATTTACTTTGGGACAGTTTCTTGGTGGTTCTCACCACTTATCTACTTTTTATGTCAATGTTTGACTTTGAATGCATATTATGTAAAGTTGCTTTTTTCTTATCTCCTTTTGAAACTGGTTATGATGTATTGTATGTTGGAACATGCAGCAAGAGAAACAGAAAGCAATGATGAACGAACTTGTAGGAAAACTTTCAGATGTCTGCTGGGATAAATGCATTACAGGTGCTCCTGGTAGTAAGTTTAGCTCAAGTGAGACTGCGTGTCTTGCCAATTGTGCTCAACGCTTTATGGACATGAGTGCCCAAATTATGCGGCGCGTCCAGAGCATGGGATGAGTAATGCAGTCTTTGGAAATATTATTTCTGGGCCAGTTGGCTTGGGCTTAAAATATGTTGATGTTCGCTTGAGTGTTGTCATGATTGTTTGAACATAGTAGAGAAGAAACCATCTGATTTTGAAACATTTATTTGAATACAATTGTGTACTTTTATTTGGAGATTAGCATACTTCTATATTCTCTTACTATTTGCTCAGCTATCTTCTTATAAAGGAATGTTAATGCTTTGCTTTTTACTTGAGAATACGAACCATCCAAATTTAGTGCAACAGCTTTCAGTTGGATGACATCTTTTCATTTTAGGTGTATGTGTTCTTAGTGATAGAAACACTGCATCTTTTCACTATAGTGCAAGATTCAATAAACACAGTTAACAATCATGGTTGATCGTACAATTCAGGGAAGAGGTAGTCTAATCATGCAGCATTTGTATGATTGATTGAACATAGTAGAGAAGAAACCATCCGATTTTGAAACATTTATTTGAATACAATTGTTTACTTTTATTTGGAGATGAGCATGCTTTGTATATTCTCTTACTATAGTTCAGCTATCTTCTTATCGAGGAATATGAACCATCCAAATTTACATCTTTCAGTGTTTCTATCTTTCAGTTCGATGACATCTTCTCATTTTATGTGTATGTGTTCTTAATGATAGAAACACTGCGTTTATCACTATAAGCAAGATTCAAGAAACACAGCTGATGTTCATGGTTGATTAACTTGATTGTACAATTCAGGGAAGAGGAAGTCTAATCCCGCAGCATTTGTATGATGCTATAGTCAGGGAGTGCACTTACAAAAAGCAGCAGGTGAGCTCTAGTTGATAGGCAGTGGAGAATACCATGTAGAATGCTAACTATTTTTGGGTAAAAATAATCTTTTTGCCAGACATTTGCAATTGAGTGACATTGATTGATGTATGAAAATCACAAATGAAGGAAATACAACAGCTTGGTGTAAAGGGAAACACAAATATCTCACAAGTTTTCATATAACTTATCTGGAAGTGAACTAGGCTATATTACATGATGTCATATCTGTTCTAGTAATTCAACTCCCCTCATGGTGATGCATTCACATATTATACAATTTTTCAATCTATTTCAATAATCTCTAGACCTTTAGCATTGTCTAATATGGTTTTCAATTTATTGATTTTGGACCAAATTTAGACTTTCTACTCTGGATAATTGATAGGCAGTGAAGAATACTTTGTAGAATGCCAAATATTTTTCGGGTTAGAATGGACATTTATAATTCAGTGATATGTG
Organism: Thuja plicata; assembly: GCA_018584345.1. Taxonomy (NCBI): domain Eukaryota; kingdom Viridiplantae; phylum Streptophyta; class Pinopsida; order Cupressales; family Cupressaceae; genus Thuja; species Thuja plicata. The sequence continues at coordinate 71,419 of MU227628.1, read as the reverse complement.
ATTGATGTATGGGAATTATAAATGAAGGAAACACAACCAAACCATGTGCTAGGTGGAAAGTGAAACAAGATAAATCTCAGAGTTTGAAGTAAAACTAGGTTATAACACTCATTTTTCTACTCTAGCAGTTTACACTCTTCCCTTGGAAAGTGCTCTCATTAGTAGGTTCTGTGGTTCTCAACTGAAAAGAGACGGAGTGCTGTTGGATGGTTGCAGGTGGCCGCTTTGTTTCATTGATTTCTCTTTCCATAACTCTGAGGAGAGCAAGGGTGTCATTTTTGGTGGACCCTGGTCCATTCGAATATCTTTCCTCTTTCTGTGTAGATCTCCAAGATTTGATGTATATTAAGGAAAAATTTAACTGGGTCCCTATATGGGTTAGGCTTCCAATGCTTCCTCTGGAATACTGACATGAAGTGGTTTTGAAGGTATTGTTAATATCCTTGGCTCTTTCTTAATCAAAGTCAAGGTTATGAAAGATAGGATACACTTATTTTTTGCTAAATTTTCTGTCTCTGCAAAGTTTGTAAGATTCTCTAGTTGTTTTTTCTGGATTAGGCTGTATTTTTGAGTGTCCAATGTTTCAGATCAAACTCTATGATCCATCATCAGGGAATATAAGCACGAGAAAAGAGAAGTGAAAGAATTGCAGACCTAGGTGAGTCAATAGATGGAGGGAGTTGGGATCACAAGTTCAGTGACACAAAATTCAAGGGACACTAAAAATACTGTCTAATCTAGAAAGACAACTAGAACTTCATAGAGTGGAGATTTCATGTTTCTAATTGTAAGATTCTACCAAACTCTATTAAGTTACACTCCAACCTGGGTGTTTGGAAGCAGATTATTGACTTTAAATCTTCCTCTCTATTGTGTTCAAAGACTCTTGTCCATTTAATTTTGAAGGGATTGATTGGGGGCTCTTGTGGTGTTTAGTCTTGCGAATATTTGCAAGAGATCCCCCTAAGGGACAAGAAAGAAGCTGTTCTTGACGTTGTTGAGGAATTGGTGGAGGTCCTGAGGGGAATCCCCCTCAAGAATAAAATGGATGTTGAAGATTCTGTTGAGGACCTGAGGGGAGCCTCTGCAAGGATAAAAATGTGGATGAGTTTTTGATTCTTCGATATTTTAGAACTACTTGGTCAGGCTCAGCCTCAAACTCCCTTGACTGGGATGGTTGTTTGTGTTGCTGTTATGTTGTTGGGTTTAGCTGGGGTCTTTCTTGTTTTGAGGTCAATTCCTTTTGGCTTGGTCTTATGTTGCTGTCGCTTCTTTGGAGGCTCATTGTAGGCTTTTTGTTTGTTGTTTTTGATTACGGTAAAAGCAGGTTTTGAAGGGGACCCCGAAACCCTTTAACAAAACAGAGAGAAGAGAGACAAAAAAAGCCCTAAGAGCATCAGATTGGCCCAGAGAAGGGAACAATCAACAGTGGGTCAAAACCCAGATATAGCAAAATAAACAAGCTAAACAAAATGAGCAAAAAAACTGCTGGAAAGAAAACAGAGAAGAGGCCCGCCAGCACCAAAATAAGATCAAAGACTTCAGAAGGCATTCAGAGTCCATCAGCTGACTCTTCATGGTTGTCACGTTCTCTCTCAGCTTCTGAAGATCCGGGTCTTCATTCTTCTGCACCTTAGATCTAGTGCGAGTTCCAGGTCCCGAATGCTGGAAGGAAACAGGGTGCTCGGCATTATCTTTGTTGTTTTCCAGCCAAGTGCACAGAGACATCATATTCTCGAGCGTAGCTTTCATTCCAGTATTTACCAAAGTGAGCAAATGTTTCAGCATATCTTCATTCCCTTCAATTTTCTTTTGAATGGGGATCATGGCTGTTTCAACAGCATTTCTAATTTTTGCCTCAACATCATCATTAGCAGACGCATTGGAATTATGGGAGAAATCATTCCTGATAGTATCTATGGTTTCCTCAATCATGGAGCTCTTATTCTCCAGTTTAATGCATCTGTTCTTTAGTTCCACCAGATCAGATTGAACCCATTTATCCAAATTATAACTGTATATTGATTTATTTTTAGCTATTTCCAGGGGAGATAAGATAGTAGTCCTTCTCACCTCACTGTCCATCCTGCGGATATCATCATGAAGTGTCTGAATTTTACTGCCTTTGAAGATTCTATCTCTTTCCTCTTTCCTGTTATCCTGCTCATGGCTCGGGGAGTCATACGGCTCAGAAATGTCCTCTTCAAGAACTTTGAAACTGTTATCCCCAGAATGCTCCGCACTACTGTCAACAATTTTAGTGTCTGCTTCTTTATTCTTCACAGTTTCAGTCCCTTTAATCTTTTTTTCAACAGCGTACTCTTTAATCAGATCAGTATTATCTTCTTCCCTAGACTTAGGGAAGACACTACTTCCCTTAACATTAATGTTATCATGGTCCACCATAACCTTTTCCACAGGGATGTTGGGAGAAAGCAACTCAGTACTAGGTCCCTGCTGATTTTTCTGGGCCTCATCG
>MU227628.1:9267-40799 GCA_018584345.1 Thuja plicata | reverse complement strand
TGCTTCTCCATATTGCGGGTTTCGCACCTCTTTTCCCATTTTCCGCAAGGAGAAGCACTTTTTGAGTTTTCCGAAAAGGAGAAGCCCTTTTCCAATTTTCCGCAAGGAGAAGCACTTTTTGAGTTTTCCGCCGGAGACGCTCTTTTCAAATTTTCCGCAATGGAGAAGCGGATTTGGTATTTTCCGCCGGGAGCATTCAGTTTGGGATTTTCCGCCATAAGCAGTTATTTGACTCCGTGGCCCAATGGATTCAGCTCGGTAATGCTGGTTGAAGATGAAGAGTTTCAGATTCCATAGTGACTGTTTGAATGCTCAGATTTGAAAAGTTTTTTTTCCTTTGCATTCTGTCTCTTTGTATTCTAAGAAGAGGAAAGGTCATTGGCTCTTAGGAGCCTGATGTATTGTAAAATCTATAAATTCTGAAAAGAATTCAGGATACAGGGTTGGCAAACTTGTTAATGAAGCAGAAGTGATTCTATTTACGAAGGCTTTGTCTCACGTTTGTTGCGCCGTTTTAGTGAATCATTTGCATTTTGAATAGATAGAACAATTGTATGTGAAGCTGCAGTTTTCTATTGGATTCTATTTTATGTTAGTGGTTGTAGTGAGGGTGAGTCCATTTACTTTTCATGTATAATTATTCTACTATTCATTCAGTAGTTTAGATGCATCTGAATAGAAAGTACAGTTGTATATGGAACTGTAATTCCTACTTGAATTCCATTTCATGTTAGTAGTTGCAGCATAAGCAATTCTATTTGCTATCTATATATGATTCTGCTTCTGTTCCGCTCAGTAGAATATGCATTTTAGGATAGATAGATTAGATTTGAATATAGATTAAGCCTTATCTTTGCCTGAATTGTTTGTGCCTACAAGCAATTTGGTTAAAACTCATAAGAAGATAATCTGATGATCAAAAGAAACAAATTCATTGAAGATTAAACACAATCAGGGAGCTGTACCTGTCAATTAAGAGGGCAGTGATAGAAGACATTCTGACCCATTTGTTGGTGGACATCCTTTTGTTTTCTCACCTTGGGGTATAGAGAGTCAAAGATTGAAAATCTTAAGAGAGGACAAACTGTTAACCAACAAGTCATGAATAGCCTCTCTATCATACTGCCAAGGTCCACCGAGTAAAATATGACAAGAACTCATCTCCACAATGTCACATAATACTTCATCTTTATAAGTACCAATGTAAAAACTCACCATGCACTGCTCTTTCACTTCTACCGCATGACCATCTTGTAACCAACTTATCCTATAAGGACAAGGATGTCTCAATCTTTTCAAGCCAAGTTTCTGAACCATCTCCTCAACAACTAGGTTGTCAATACTCCCTCCATCAACAATCACCTTACAACGTTTACCACCAGACTTGTACACAGTCCTGAACAAGTTCTTCCTTTGACAAGAATCAGCTTGCTTTGAGGACTACAACGTTCTCCTAAGAAAAAGATTCATACCCTCCACCTCAGGTTCATTCTTAGCAATTTCATTCACCATAGCATTTCGGTGACTACCAGCCTTCTTATATGCATGGGGACATTCAAATTACCGATGTCCTTCTTCTTGACAGTTGTAACAAGTACCTCTGAATACACCTCTACCTGTCTTTCTCCTCGGTTCAACATGTTTTGGTTCATCTTCAACTTTTGGTTTATCATTTACCGACGGATCCTGCTTCTCCTTCCCTCGGGAATTACCATAATGTCTTCTCTTCAACTTATCTTCTTCCTTCAGTGCATACTGATAAGCATCCTCTATAGAGTCAATCTTCAACATACCAATCTCATCCTGGATATTGAATTTCAAACCATTAACATACCTTGTCACCTTTTCTTTAGAAATTTCTCTATACCCAGACCAAATTGTCAAATTCTGCAATTTCTTAAACAACTCAAGTTCATAGTCAGCAGGAATGAACTTAGACTTTAGCTTTGCCACCATCAACCTCCACTGATTGATCTTCATCTCACCTTCTTCTTCTCGGTCCCTCTATAATTATTTCCACCATAGAGAAGCATTCCCTTTTAACTTGGTCTGTGCCAATCTCACTCTAAGTGGATCTTCAATGTCTTCCAACTCAAAGTAGTCTTCTAACTCACCGATCCAATCAATTAGGTCCTCAGGCATCAATGTACCTGAGAAATTAGAAACCTCCATTTGATAATTTGTACTCAACCTAGCACCAGATCTCTGCAACTGACCATATCTGTCTCCTCCAAATTTCCATCCGATCAGTTCTGTCATCTCCACTAGATCCAGTAGCTTCAAAATCTTCAGCAGCTTCTTCATAACCATCATCCGTTCTAGGACCTCTCTGTAATCCAACGTTTCTGATACCTTCTATGATTTCATTCTTCATTGTCGCCATCTCAAATCTGAATCTTTTTGTTATCCGTGCTTCCACTTCCTCAGAAAGATTTGCAATCGCCCTAGGGTCCAATCTTCTCGGTCTCCAGATCTTCAAAAACCCTAAGCTCCAACGAACCAGATCAACCTTCGCTCTGATACCACCTGATGCAGTCAAGGTCGGAGGATCCAAGAATGGACTATCCAAGCTTGCAACAACACCAGAATAACACACAACTCAAGATATAACAATATCAACTTTATATTATCTCACTAATTCAATTACATTCAACATGCCGGGTTGTAAGGCCTTCCCGGTTAGGGCCAATTACATCAAAAATTTAATAAGATCTCGCAGGATTTAACTATCTATCCTATAGCTAAGCGGAAGAAACCAGATTTGAACTTGTGCTTGCAAGCCACCAAGCAATCTGCAATCTCTGTCTACCCACTCACAACTATCTGCAATAGCTTACAATCCTTCATCTTATTCGCTTCTCCTGCAGCCCCCAAAAACTGTCGCTAAACTAAGAACAATGAAACAAATATATACAAGAGTCCAAAGAAGTCGGCGCTCAAAACCATAAGAGAGACCTAGATTTAGGTCCACACGGATCCCAATGAGAGACCCCAAATTAATTAAACCATTGAATTTAAACCAAGAAGTCAGACACATATCCAACTCCAAAAATAAGCATCTCGAGCAAAGCATGACCGAGCAACAGAGAGCCTCGGGCTAAGAAGGACCCGAGCGACAGGAACAAAACCCGAGCGAAGAACCCGAGAACCAGAAAAAAAGCATGCCCAAGCGACAGAACCCGAGCAACAGAACCAAGCATGCCCGAGCGACAGAACCTGAGCAACAGAATCAAGCATGCCCGAGCGACAAAACCCGAGCAACAGAACCAAGCATGCTCGAGCAACAGAACCCAAGCACCAGCAAACAAGCATGCCCGAGCGACAGAAACCCGAGCAACAAAGTACTTCACCGATCAGTCTCCAAACAAACTAAAGAACAAAAGGCAAACATATTTTTGGTTGAGAAGGATTGCCAACTACCCCAGGATGCTCCTGCATCAATGTTCTAAAAGAGTTGAGTAGATTTTTTGGAAGGTTCAACATATTTCATTGAAATATTAAATAAATATATTTCCTTTATTTAGTTATAATTTGCTTTGTGACTATTTGTTTCGTATAGGGATGTGTGATGAAATTCAAGTAACCCATACAACCAATTCAAAACAAAATGTTTTATGGACAAGAGACATGGAATAAAAGCTTCTAGACTTGCTCCAGGAGTAAGTCCAGCTTGGAAGAAAGGGATAAGGGGTGTTTATAAAAGAAGCATGAACTGCCATTGAAAGGAAGTTCAATGCAGATTTGAACATAAACCTGACAAAAGATAACTTAAAAAACAAGCTCAAAACCTGGAAGCAGGGTTTTAGAGTAATGAAAGACTTGAGGAATACAAGCGGTTTTGCATGGAATGAGACCACTTAATGTATGGATGTAGAGGATAGTGTATGTGAGGAGCTTCTTAAGGTAACATGCTATTGAAATTATTTTGACTTAAGTAAAATCATGTGTTGAAAGTTTGTAATGCAAGATGATTCGTAATTCATTCTTTATGCCAACATGCAAAGAAAAGAATTCAAAAATGCCAAAGTGTATAATAGGCATCCGTTCCAATGCTACAATGAGTTAATCTTCATTGTGGGGAATGATATGGCTGAAGGCAAGGCAACTTTGACACCTCAAGAGACAAAAGAAGGGAACCCCATGGATGAGCCTTTAGATTTTGATGATGTTGATGATACAACCACACTTATGGGGACTGCTGCTGATTTGAATAATGAGTTTTTTCAATCCAACCAATTTGCTACAAGTGGCAAAGAGACTCCAACATCGTCATCAAGGAGGTCGAAAAGGAAGAAGGCAAGCATGGTCGGTTCCATGGATGTGATGTGTGAGACTCAAAAATCTACACGAGGACTTCAATATGGCTCAAACTATCAAAGTGGATCATACACATTCAGAAGATGCTTTAGATAAAGTAATGGATAATGTGTATGAGGCTCTTAAATCCATCCCCGATCTACCTCCATGTACTATGCTAAAGGCATATGACACTTTCATGGTTGAAACTGCAAGAGCCAAAGGGTTCTTGAGAATGATTGAAGAGGAGAGAGTCAAATATATCAAAATGAAGTTTGGAGGAGTACAATAACTTTTATATGGATATTTCACGGATAACTATTTCATACTCTTATATGATTTAATTTTGCTTTTTGTAAGCTTTTTTAGCATACTCTTCGATGACGACATATACTTCTTTGTGACTGTATTATCTTATCTGATATCCACATATTTCACCTTACAAAATTATTTTCAAATTCAAATTTATTTCCTATTAATAGTTTTGTTATGTAAAGAAATCTAATTATAGGTATGTTAATGGTTGTAATATTTCAACATTTCCAGATAGTGAAATTATTACCTGTTAATGCTACATTGGAACGTGCCTTGTCCTTCTAATAATCTTATCTTTTATTCAATTTGGTACAGATAGAATGTTGCCTTTTCAAGGGTTTAAGGCATGGATGTTTTGGAATGTACTGTGTGAGCTATCATCTTACATCTTTTTGAACTCTTTCATTCAAAATTGAATCATGGAGTGAGATCCGAAAAGTCTACGGTGAAAAATTCTCCACAAAATCAAATTTAGACGCTTGCATATAATATTGAATAGTAGTTTTGACTTGTAGACACCCACGCCTACTACTATTTATGATTGGAGTATTTGGAGCGTAAATTGTCATTGAAAACTACATCAACATATTTTCGTTTGTGAATTTGAAATCTATATTCATGTTATCTTTATTTTGTTTGGAATTCATTTATATGGAATGTCTTAATATGCTTAAAATGTGATGTGGTACACTTCAGTATAAATTTAAAATTGAATCCCTATCAAAATCAATTTATGTTTGTCTTCACACCATTTATAGACATTCAACAATTATAATCAATTTCGGTGATAGAAATAGGGTTATGTTAGGATTAAAATTATGATTACAAATAATTTTTTTTCATTATAGTTAGAATTAAGATTACAATAATGATTACAATTATCATTTTCATGTTAAGATTATAGTATCACACACATTAAAATAATGTAGTCCACTATCACACGCATTAAAATAATATAGTCCACTATCACAAGCATCATGAAAAATGATATAAAAAGGCATATAAATACAATAGTTGAGCTTTGTTTAATATTCATGCATTCTAAATACTAATGTTGTACTAATAGTGCATTATTCATATAGATGAATTTGCCAATGTGTCAATGTGGTGCTGAGCCCTGCTTGTTGAGGACCTCCAAGACAACGACCAATCCAGGGGCGTCAATTTTGGGTATGCCCAAATAGTAAAAAGGTTGGTAATGGAAATATATGTTATGTTTCAAAACAATGTAAGAATTAATCTTTATAACAAGAACTAAAATGCAACTTTGGTATTGTAGGGCCACAATGGTTGTGATTACTTCAGGTAGGTCGATGATGCCCCATCTATATCCACCTCGTCGAAAACTATACATGATGAACAAGAAAAGTGCAAGTCGTGCAAGGCGACGAGGGCCGCAATTGCATCAATGGCAAAAGATGAAATCCTATTTCTACGACGCCTTATCCTATGCCTTATTATCATCATAATCAAACTTGTTTGTTGGGGCTAGATGTGTAAATGTGGTTAAAAAAGGACATATTTAAATTATTTTTGTATTGAAACGTTGGACATATGTAAATTAATGTCATGACTATTTTGTTGTTTTTATGGGTTTATAATTTTTTATGTTCTGATTAAGTAAAAACAAGATTTGAAAGGTCCCAAAACCTTGTACATTAGCAGCAAAAGAAAGGTCAAAGAAAGACCAAAAAACAATTGTGGAGCCCCACCAAACAAGCCAAAGGAACTAACCATAGTTCCAACCAAAAAGAAAAAGGCCCAACCAGCCACAAACAAGGCAATCAAGATTTACATTTTTGCCCATCTGTATGTGAATGTAAGTTCATATCAAATGAAGGAGTGGAAGACTTAACTTTTTTTCCCTTAACTGTTGTCCATCCATCCTCCACCTTTTCAACATCCTTCTTCCAGTCCAAAGAGGAACCAGAAGAGCCCACCAAAGGGCAGGTCAAAATCCCAGCCACAGGAGGGGTAGGACTGGCACCACTATCATACCCTAAGATCCTCTCAGGAGAACCATGACCAGCAAAACCAAGAGCACCAAAAGACAAAAGCGCTGAACCAAGGACAACATCATCGTTCTGCACAGGGACAACACTAGAAACACCAGAAGGGACAACATCAGAGACATCAACAGTAGCTTCAAAGACAACATTAGCAGCTACATATACATCATTAGAATCTCCATCCAGAGCTTGATCATTCTAAGGAGGACAGGCGGCCGATCCCCCATCCACAGAATCTTTACGAACCGTATAATGTTTGCCAGAGGCCCCCAACCACCAAGAAGGTGATTTCTTTGATTTAATCTTATCAGATGTACACCGCGCAACAAGATGACCAGTCTTGTGACAAATCCTACATCTGAACGGGATACCTTCGTAATCAAGATTCTAAGTCCAAGAGCCCAAAGAAGAGGCCAAAGTGATCTTCTCAGGGAGACCCTTAAAAACGTCCATCTCCACAAGAATACGAGCATACGTCGTCTTAAAAATTTCAGAGGAGAACATATCTACCATTTGAAAATCCCCAAGAGCCTCACCCACCGATTCCAAAATAGAATCTAGCCATAGATGAAGGGGAAGATTCGACAGTCTAACTCATAAGGGTATCTTATTAAAGGACTCAGAGAGAGGATCAAACCCCTGAAACCAAGGTTCGACCATCAAAGGGAAGTGCTCCTCCCAAGAGAAACAACAGTCACACAAAATAGTCTTCCTATCTGCAACATTATCAAACTTTACAATAAAAAACCCCCTTGCCAAGGGTAAATCTGAGCATCATCAGTTAATAATGGTTCCCAATGTTCGAAAACCCAAGCATGCAACTGAGCAAGAGAGGGCCAAAAACCCCTAAAACGAAAGATAGCAGCATTGGAAGAAAAATCTTCCACAGTTTCTAAAATCTCATCAACAGTATCAGTATCGAGATTGACGACAATAGGGTTACTTACAAAAACAGGCACTACAGGAGGAGAGGAACGGTTACCTCCCCTCCCAGCAAAGCCCTGGCCATAGATGCCCACTTCAAAGGCAGCCACATCAGCAAAGGAAAGCGCAGGTTTGTGAGCAGCGGTGCCAGACGCCATTGAACTCCCTCCATTCAGCAAAGAAGCAAACGCCCCAAACGAAGCCCCTGCCAAATAGGAGGCAACAACGACAATGACAACGGGAGAAGGCCCTCCCCCATCAGAGGCAACTGCCGAGCCAACAGGTCCAGAGTAGGAAGCGGCAGCCAATGAGACATTTGAATTTCCCCTTGGGCGGGAGACGACAGCGACAAGAGGCATCGTGAGTTTATTATAATTTTTAATGTTAAAATTAAACAAATTATATTAATTAAAAAATTCAGAAAACAATGAAAAATTAACCTTATTAAAAAAATTGCAAAAGCAAAATTAACATTCTTAAATTAAAAGAGTTTTTCACTTTATTTAGCACAATAATAAATGAATTAATATATTAGAATAAAAAAAATTACTTTTAAAAACACATTTTTCTATCGAAAACATTGTAATTTATTAGATAAAACATATTTTTTTATTAATAACAAAGGTTAATTTTCTGGTAAAATTAAACAATTTAAAGAAATAAAAAATTTAAAAACATTGAGATATTAACCTAATTCACAAAAATGCAAAAACAAAATTCCAATTCTAATTCTAGTTTTGTGGAACCAAACGCAAAATTTGCATCTTCTATATCATATTCCAATTCCAGGTGAACCAAATAGGACGAGCCTATATTCTAGAATTCATTTTCAGAATAGTAGAATTTCAGAATTAGCTATTTCAGCATACCCGAATTCCCCGTTTGGTTGCAGGAATTAGAAAATGTTGAATTTGATCAAATGTTGGAAATGGTCAAATCATGGATTTGATATTTCGATTTTTCATTTTCAGAATATAGTTTGGACCGTTTGGTTGACCCATAATATGAACGAGAGGATGCATTTCCTGAACCATGAGCATCTTCACAAGATATACAAGATATAAGTTAAGTTATCAGTAAGGATTCTATGCTCAATCGAAACCAACATTTTCTGTTTTAAAGTTTCATTCTATGTTCATATGAAACCGACATTTTCTTTTGAAAGATTCTATACTTTGTAGCAATGAAGGCAATGGTAAAATATCGGAATTAAGTTTTATTTATTTTTCAACTGGGTTTATTCTTTAACAGGCGAGCAGAGTATGCATGTGTACAGATAGACAATTATCTTAAGGTCTTTGTCGCGGAATACTTACAAGAAGGCCGCTGAAACAAGTTAACGCACGTTATTTATTGAAAATTTAAAAATTATCCACGATCTTTACACAAATTCTGCAAAAAAGACTCTGATAATAGTTTGCAGTGGCGGTAGTAGAAGTAAGATGATCTTTTGGGCAAATCAGGAGATTGTGGACTCCAAATCTTTGTGTTGAGAGGATGACTGAGTGCCACGGATCAGCCAAAGAATATGCTCAAACTCCTCCACACCGCATGGAATATTTAAAACCCCTCTTTGCTAGAAGTCGTATTTTTCTTCGACCTTTTCAAGAAAGAACTTGTCTTTGATGATTGCAAGGATCGTGCTGTTATCACATTCTGTGCAGAAAATTGGATGAAATTCTTGGCGAAATATATAATATTCTTTGAGATCTGTAGGGTGTAATGGTGTGATATTGTTCGAAACAAATCAAGAAGAAAAGAGGCGTCCCGCGCCATCATCCAGCTAAGAACTTCGTCGCTTCATTATATTTCCTTGTCGTAGCAACCCTTAATTTGGTGCTCCTTGGTCTTAATCTTCTCCACAAAACAGAAGTTCTTTTTAGGGAATTCTTCCTGAATTCGGCTGGATACTTTGTGCACAACCTGGCTTTGTACTTCTCCATGGTTGTGAGCTGTGGTTTACCGAAGTGGTAGGGAACAATAGAAATGAGTTCTGGGATATGCTTCATTTACGTTGATTAATGTCTTTGGTACACTGAAAATGCAGAGCGATGCGTGTTCAAGAGCCTCTGTGTACTCGAGTCCCACCCGAATACCAGAACGATGAAAAGGTGGACAAGTATACAATGGGAATTACGAATTTCTTCCCTTTCGTCAATGTAGACGGGCATGGATGAACGCCCTTTCTTTGTTTGCACGCATGCGGATTCAAAATGGTTTCAAAATGAGGATTGAAAAAATGGGGGTTTGGTTCTTAAATTTCAATTCTACCTTTTCAAGTGGAAGATGTATATATTGATTTTGGGTCAAAATGAGCATATACATCTCCCTCTTCCAATTTCGTTTTGCAAGTTACCAAATTGAAAATTTGACAAATTTAGAATTAGTTTATGCCAATTCCAGGTCAATTCTCGCAACCAAATGAGGTCTAAGGTTGGGCACGTATCTAGAGATGCTACAAGCAACATATTGACAGTTGAATCGTAAAAACTAGTGGATGACATCAATAATGAAACAAAACTAGTGGATGACACCAATAATGAAACAAAGGCCCAAGCAACCCTTTTGGCAGTGGAAATGGTCAATTGACTCAAAGTGAATCAATTGCATCTTGAAGTGGGCTTACAGGTAATTATGAATGCTATTGCTAATGGTCAATCCTAGGTTTGGAAAATTGACAAAATCATTACAATAATTCGGAAAATGTTGATGGCTTTTTGCAACTTCAAAATTTCACGTGTATAGAGAAGGCAATTCAATTGTGGATTCCTTATCTAAGTTGGCAGTGACTATGACATCTTGACAGTGGTGCATGTTGATGTCAATTCATAGGTGGCGATGATTATGGACACATTAGAGGATGTGTTGGCTACGTTGATGACATATCAAGACGATGAATATCAACTCAAGTTTTGGGTTGGCATTGATGAGGGATCGAATGTAGGCAACGTCTAAACAGCCAACTAAAACGTTGAGTGTTACACACTTGAAAAAAACTTGAAAAAAAGCTAAAAGTGTTAGTTGGCTGTTTAGACGTTTCCTCGAATGTAGGCGATACAAAATGATTAGGAGTACAAGCAAGCATTGAATGCTCACACTACACGTAGTCTGTGTTTACAAAAAAAAGGAATTGAATGGCATTTTTGTATTTGTTTTGGAGGTGGTGGTCGAGTATTGAGAAGTTACCAGCCAAATGGAGGCAACCTTCATCATGAAGGCTGCAAAGTCGCAAATGTCATTCTTGAGATGGATTTCAAATGAGCATTTGAAGATTGTTTTCTCTACCGACGACCCTTTCTTCCTGGTCATGGTGAGGAGGGCGGTTTGGGATTGAATACCTGCTTGTAGAGCATCGTTACCATACTAACACAGATATTTCGTCAATCTTTTGTGCACGAGGACTGAAAGTTGGAAGTGTGGAGGAGATCAGGAGAGTGGTACAACTGTATGTGAAACCAGAATGGAGGGTGGGTTGGATGCTCTGCTTCATTTTGCGGAACTAGGCAGGGATGTCATCACAAAAATTGGTGATTGGGTGCATATACCGGATAACCCTAGCCATATCCACCCATTCATCCTGTGGTGAGCAGGAGAGAATAGAGAAGGAAGAAGGGCAGAAACAAGAAGAATGTGGCAGGTGATATGCGATTATACTACAGATTTGGAGCTGGTTATTCAATCTGTGTTGACGAAGGAGGAATTTGACAAAGCAAATCTCAAATTCAAGCTGGTGGATTATTGGAGAGGTGTTAACATAGCCAATGTAGAGAACCGAGTGTTTGTTGGGCAGGAAAATGGAGCTAATAGAGGAGCGAGGAGGGCTCGAGGCCGAGGGCGTGGGGGAGGACAAGGGGTCAAAAACAATGTGGAACGAGGTCGTGACTGTGGGAGAGGCATTGCCAGGCAAGGTCGACGAAGAGCATGAGGAGAGAGGCAGCTTTGAAGTTGACAATGGTGTGGCATCTGTGTTAATTTTGAATCACATGCCGTTACGGAATTTATGCAATTTTTTTTTCTTTGGATACAAGCTTTTGTGGTTGGGTAGGGCAAAATTGATGCCCTGGATGATGTTTTTGATTGAGTCAAGAGTTTTTTTTGTTTTGGGTTGCTCCAGGACGGTGCTATGGTTGATACATTTTTGAGTCGAAAGATTTTTATTCTTTTTTGTTCAGAAACAATCGATGTTGAATGTATGTGAAGTATAGATGGTGATATGTACAGTTGTAGTTGTAGGTGAAAATTAGGGTTTGACACAACAAGTTGTATGGTTCCAGGGGTGGTATCTTTTATTCTAATTTCATATAAATTATTAATTAAAAATACATATTTATCGAGCAAGAAAAAATATATCTAAATGTTTAATAATTAAATACAACCATCATTATGATGTGCAATATATAATGTAAAAGGGGTTGGTGGCCCCAATGACCCCTCTTCTATTTCATTGTTGCCAATTTCCTTAGCCTTATTATGAAATCTCAACCTCTCTCAACTAATTGGTGCCATCATGTCCCTTATCCTACCTATCCATTTTCATAAGTTAGTTATCTTTAACTAACTTGTCCTCACCTTAACCCTTGTTGTTGATAATTATTGTATAGTCATGAGATGGACAAGGAATATTCCTAGATTTGTCATAACACCCCTGCTTATTCTTTTACTACCTACCTTCATAGCTCATCTTAATTTTGCTCGCTTTATGTCCTATGTATATAATCCCATGTATGCCACATAGGCGTGGTTCAAAAGATCAAACAAAGAAGTAAAATGAACAATATGTTTGTGATTTGTCTTGATCTATTGTATCAATAATGCTGGTAAAGCTTGAGCAAGTTAATCTCTTGTAGTCAATATAAGAGTCACCCACTCCATTGGATCCCACATGCACATTTGGATTAATATATTATTAAATTGATCATATACAAATACAATGACATATATACATGTACTATATAAATGACATGTCATTAATTATACACAAATCATTCTCCCACTATTCTCATTTACTATCACATATTTTAAGTACACTATTAGAATAAGTGCTTGTCCCTCATCTCCTTTATCTTATCAATCTTGATCCTCTCCTCTCCCACCTATGGTTAATATATTCCTACTATGAGTGCATCTAGGTGCATCTAGAGGATAAAGTGATTGTGGTTGCTCCCTACCGCACCATATCTTGAACTCATTTTTCATCCTTATCTCATCCATGTTTACCATCTAGATACCTTTTCGATCCCTTTTATAGGGCTTGATTATTAATGAGTGGTCTATTGACTTCCCCGAGTAAAAACAGGCATTTGTTGTCTATAATAGAGAACTAATGCTAGGAGAATAACACACGATTCCAAACTATCTCAAGCATATTGAAACCTTTCCATCATAGTGCCCCCCTAAACTATCCTGATCTAATATCATCTAAACATTGAAACCTATCATCTACAATATATTATATATCCAACTATGACATATAGATAATATCCCCGAGTGTCAACAAATCTAAATATTTTACAAACCTCCTAAGGTTATTCTCTCTCTACACCTGCTAATATGGTTAGGTTTTTTAAGCCCCATCAAGGAACCCTCAATGAAACAAGCTAAGAAACTTGTAATATTTTTTGAAATATTCCAAATAAACTTGATAATTACAATGCTAATGATATGACACAACAATATGCACTTCCATGACAACATGGACTCTTGTGTGTCAAGGGAGACCATAAAATATAGGCTCATCGAAACAAGACATCACTATTGCACAAGCAAGGTGACTACAATAGAAGGCTAATATAGACACCACTCGCCACAATAAAATAACATAAGAGAGATAAAGGATAAAGGACTCTTCGATGACAAACCTCACATACGACAATCGTGTCCTCTCACCAAATGACAATGAGATGGGATGCAAGATTCACCAACCTCTAATCTACATATAAATATGCTGAACAACTAGAGACCAAACACTCTCAACACATGTAAGAGTCCACAAGCTTAATTTCAAACATATAATATCTTGTCACAACTCAATGATGCACAAGAAGAATGAGCTCCCTAAATTCCAACCAACCATACGGGAAGACTAAGGACACCTAAAGAATGATAGAAAATAGTTCTTAGTCCTTAATAAATGACACAAAAAGTTACAAGACTTCAGTCGACAAGGTAGTCTTTCTCCTTGGTCCTAAGTGCGACGACCGACTTCTTACATGCATATTCACGTAAACTAATGCACACACCAAAAATGTAAAACAAGCATACATAATTCCTGTGACTCCCATGGAAGTTCAAGACAGGCACATTCAATGTCAGTAATAAAACAAGCCATACAAAATTCACTAACAACATAGTTAAACTACCTTATAGGTTCCCTCAACTCTCCAATCCTTGATGAGAAACTTTGATGACTAAGAACTACCCCTTTGAAGCCCTACAAATCCCATCGACAAATAACATATAACTATGGGGCTCCAGGTGAACTTGGGAAACCACTTATGGCACTAGCATGTCATGAGAAACTAGCACACCATTCTATTCCTATGACCATGTTGTAGTCATCTAGGCACACTAGCATCCAAATTGGGCACTAGTATCCTTGACAACTTTGCACATGTGTCATCATCCTTCAAACGTGCATTTTTCCTAACTAGTGGATGGATAAAAGATAGGGATTGGTTGCCCATATGAATAAATCCAGTGGAATATACAAAAGGTGCTTACGACACTCTAGGAACACAAAAAATCTAGAAAATATAGAGGGAGAAGAAACAAGAATAGTTCACAAGCATTAGACACTTCCAAAATGTTAATGAAGAAGTCAAGGAGGTGCATAATGACCTCTCCAACATCCTAAAATCCTTCCGTAAGAAAGGACATGCGATAACATGACATTACAAAAAATTCCACGTTTTAAAATGATAAAAGATGCTTTGAAAGGCCTCAAACAAATTTGGAATGATTCAAAACAACATCAAACATAACAAGGAGGAATGGAAACCTCAGGAGAAGACTACAACTCCCTCCAAAATGACTCACAACACAACTAGGGTTCATTTTAAATCGAAACAAGATTCCTACACACTGAAATATAAGCATTTTAATCAATATACAAAGCTTTTGTGCTTGATCCCAATGTCGAGACATGTAAATCAAACTACACGTATTTACATAATTCATCCAAATATATATCCTCTCAATATGAGGTCCAATGAATATATTGTATTACATTTTTGGACGACTCAATATCCTTTACAATAAGTAATTACATTCCATACAAATAACTAGAAAACATAAGCAAAAATAATGAGTAGAATCCACTGAGCATGCCTGATTGATATCCTTTGGACACCAATGTGTGTACAAAGTTAGGAATAACCACCAAAGTAGGTGTTAAACCTAGCATGCAATTATAAGTGGCAACAATTTTCAATTATATAATAACATATTCAATTTTGCAAAGTTGTGCTCTACCTTGAAGTGGGACATCATAATTAGGCAGCTGTAAGTATTTTTCTAGGTAATTCTTATGCACAATATTGAAAATGAATTTGATTTAAATGCTCATATAAAATGCATTTATTGTGGGGTCACATGAAGATAATCCATTTTAACCACTTAGATTAAAGAAAGGATGTCAAGACTAAATGCACAGATTTACAAGCAAAAATAATTCTACCATTATGAGGTAAATCATAAATAGAGTTTAATAGGAGAGATAACGTCACCTTATTCTAGTGATAAGATACTTATACTAAAAAGTCACACAAACCAAAGAATAGTTCTTTGACTAAATAATCAGTTTGAGCATAAAGGAAATATATAATGTAAACAACATTATTTAATAGGAATACACCTCTATTAAAATCATTCATTATTCTATAATGCCCCACCAAGGAACCCTCAGAACGAAGGTTCAATTACACATTGAATATTTTTAATACATACATGAATATCATGAACATAGTGCATCATCATAATACAATTCATAAGCAAATAAGGAAACATACAATAAGCGTCAAATGATCGTGCACAAGCAGAAGTCTTACAAGCACTCCCAAGGGTTTCATGACAACTCTAAAACACACTCAAAATAAAATAAAAACGTTCACAAGACCGCCCAACAAGGACTCAAACAACGTCCAACAAATCACAAGAGGCTAAGATGACAATAACTAACAGTTATGCACGGGGGAGACTAAGCCATCTTCAAAATCTATCTAAACATTTAGATTTCATTTTAAGGCCAAACGAAGTGTTCCTCAGATGATTAAACATACAAGTTCATTACCTTCTAACCAAAAAGGAACCATAATAACCAACAAAGTAAGCCAAGGTCATGAGGCAAGATAAGACACACAAGAAGCAATTGATACAAGGAACTGGGCAGAAATGCCGAAAGCAGACATAGACACCGATCTGCGCAAACATTAGTTCACATTGCAAATGTTGATCTAATTATCGGTAAACATTTTGAGACAAAAATTCTCAGACTAGATAGGTATAGATGCCACTCTTCAATTGGAAATGTTGATCAACGCAAATGCTAATGCAGGCACAAATGCCGATCTACAATTTTTCCCCAAATTTGGAAAATGAAGACAAAAAACCTAAGCTGACACTAACGTACGACTGAGAAATATCTAGCTCCACATCGGAGAGTACCAGATGTAACCACCCTAGTTTGGTCTACTCTAACCATAGACCCTATTCGCCCTAAGTGTGATCATACCCCTAATTATGTCAAGATAATTCTTCAATTTATTGGCATAATTCATTTAAATCAAATTTAATCTCCTAAGTGATTTAATCACTAAACTACATTAATTGTCTTAGCCAATTAAATCAAATCAATTCAATTAAATAAAAAACAAATAAAAAACATGGCTAAAATAATTAATAAAAAAGGAATTAAATAAATCCAAATTACAACTCCATTTGCAAAAAGGGAAAGTCAAATCCCTAGCCAATAAGAGTTGAATCACTTGGATCACCTCACATGGATCACCAAAGATTCAATCTCCACCTCTCTTCCACTTTCAATCCTAACCTCTCATTCACGAAATTATTCTATAAATGGAATGAATTTTAAGCTCAATTGGCCCCTAATTTGAGAATTCAATTTGCAAAATTATGCTGCTCTTATTTTCATAGATCTTAATGCACTTTAGCTAATTTATGAAGCATTGTTATAATATTTCACTTTGGAGCTTTAAAATGAACATTTCTTGAGCATTTAGATTCAATTATTTAAAATCTTCCATTCTAAGCTTGTATATGTCACTGATTTATGCATAATCTGAGGGCAATTATGGTATAATTCACACTCTTCTTAGATAGGAAGCAATATGTTAATTTTAGTGATTGATATGCTTGCTAATTCTTAGTTTTCATATTCTTTCACTAACATAATGACATATTGAAGTGTTGTGTTGCAGACAACAGGCACACAAAATAACACACACATTTCTAGCGCCCGCCGTGGGGCAGATCCTCAGATTTTACCTCACTTTCTCTTCATTTTTGACTGATTTGTCTTCTCTATTTTCAGGTACAAATTCGCCTTTAGTTACCAAGGCTCGCATGCAGGAAATGACATCACATTGAGGAAATTGGCTCGCATCCCATATTTCAGAGCTCGCATCCAGGGAATCCCATATCACATTTGGTAAAGGCTCACATCCCGTATATCTTGTGTCGCCTTTTGTGCAAATCATCGCATATGGGAAAGGGTATCACATCTAGTATTTCTAGGATATTATTTGGGAAAGGCAATCCCATTTGGTCATTTGAATTGAAAATTAAAATGTCTAACCACTGATCTTGTGACTTTGTTTGCTTCTGTCCTTTCAACAACCTAATTTTTAATTGCAGATTGCTATCAGAGCCTTTTTTCTCATAAAGGTGGAGATAAATTACTCACTTGTGGTTTGCAGGTGGTTTAATAGCTTAATTTGATTTTATTTGTTCAAAGCATTGAAACTAGGAACATTTTCTAGTCATTTACTAAATAAATCAGAGGATTATGCTCTTTTCCTTCAAGGAAAATTAGAAACTCAAAGGTTGATTTAGGATTTGAGAAGAATTTGTAGGATAATTGAACAAGGCAAAATCTCATTGTATAATTCCTTTGGATAGTAATTGAACAACACAAAGCACTAAATATTGTGGGAAAAAGAAAAACTCATTATCTAAATTTTGGATAGAAATTGAACAAG
Source organism: Thuja plicata (assembly GCA_018584345.1). Classification (NCBI taxonomy): domain Eukaryota; kingdom Viridiplantae; phylum Streptophyta; class Pinopsida; order Cupressales; family Cupressaceae; genus Thuja; species Thuja plicata. The sequence goes on along the minus strand of MU227628.1, from coordinate 23,041 downwards.
CAAATCACCTAACTTTGGGGAAATTGAACAATCAAAATTTGCATTTCAATTACTTTGTGCTTTCATAAAACAGGAATTAAGAATCAAACTTGAGCTTATCACTTAGTCCCACTAGAGGATTTTCTCTTCCTTCCAAGTGGAGGAATCAAAGACTCATCATGGGAGATTGAGTTTTGAGTGAAGTCGTTTGAGGGAAAGAATTGCTTGAAGTGTTTGTGGGAGAAAATGACTTGGAATAGAAGAGTATGCTCTTCTTCTTTTGAAGAATCAGAAATATAGAACTCCTAAGCTCGCCAATCCTTTGTTATGCTTTCAAAACATTAGAGGGCCTACCGATTGAGGAAAAAATCTCCCGGGACGACCCAAGTCAGGACAAGTTTACGCCAACCCTTCCAACTCACCATAATCAATATGCTTCCTTGTAGGCTAAAGCCTCGGAAGACGTAATTGGTTTTGTTCTTGGAATTTTGACCTCATTCGTTGAACATGCTTGAGTGTGTGTAGAGCAGAGCCGCTTGAATCTTTCTTGCGAGACTACACATATTTGAGTACTCATAGGGCTATATGCCTCAATTTTGCCTTGTGCAATTCTATGGGAGATGGTTGTGAACGGATGCCCCAACGTAATAAACACTTGTAGTCAAAATTACCTGATTCATCTCTGAAAGGGTGATAATATTTGTGCAAGGCAAATAGTAATTGCCCCAAGATACTTGTCATTTCGTGCCCTTACTTGCGTTTGGAGTCAGCTAATACGACATCATGACTGGATCCATTGCGTACTTGGTGATGGCCATATTCTGATTAGCATTTGAGTGTGTACCTGATTCTACGAGCAAATATTTTCATTCTATGCTTAGAAACTAGGGAATAGGGAAAGTGGTTTTGTCATCCCTTAACAAAGGAACATTGCTTGATGTGCTTTAAACTCACTAAAAAGATAAATCCTTGAAATAAGCAATAATATTCATTCCCCGACATACAAGTTGTTTTCAACTCACTGAAAAGTCTCAAAAAAACTTTATTGTCAAACAAAATTTCACTTACTTCGAGAAGAAACAAATAAAACATGACAAACCATCATAGGATCATTTCTAGTCTGTCTTAGGTTGCATCTGGTTACATCAGCTTGCATCAAGGGTAAAGGCTCTTTTTTGTTCATTTCTGCGTCGCATCTAGGGAGAAAGCTCGCATGTTGTATATCAAATCTCCCATTCAGGATATCAAAGCTCACATCTGGTTAAACAAAACCTCGCATTCAGTGTGTCACATCTAGGACAATGGGCAATTGCAAATTTTTTTCTCAGAGAAATTCAGTATATTTGGGTACCCTTTTGGCTCTTTAGTCTGGTCGTGTTGCTTTTTTTGGTCCACCAGTTGCTGTTTCAATTTTTTTTCCAGAAGTCTACCTTGCATGTCCTTTTGGGTTCTCACAATTGGTCTCAAAACGTGTGGTCTACTCACTTCTCAAAACAACTTGATTCCTAGCTCACTATCAAGGCATTCTAACCCTCTGACACTGGAGTCATTCACTTACATCAACAAACACAAACAATCCTTTACTACTTGGACACACTTACTTGGACAATTTGAGACTCTACTCGACACTATTGGAAACCTTTTGACATAGTTGAGATTCAGATTTTATAGTTAACACAAGACACAACAAGTATCTTGCTGACGAATCAGAAGTACCTCCTAGATTACTATGATTTCAACAAGGAGAAACATATCATAATCCCTTATTTGACACATAATCACCCGCAATGGAACAACCACGAAATGAATTTTGTAAAGATTTTGAGGAATACAACAATGAGAAAAACCAAAGAAAAGAAGACAGTATTAGTGAAGAATAAATACACATCACTCATCCTTTGTTAGACTGAGATAGTGATGGAGATGTACCCAAGGAAGAGTATAACAGACTCAGACACAGTAGAAAATTCCAAAGAACATTGGAAAAGATCATTGGTGAAGACAAGGAAAAATATTTCTTACATCTAGCATCCCTTGGAGTCAAACTCCCTAAAGATTATGATGTTGAGAGACTAAAGGAAAAAGAGATACCAACCCCTATGTCTATTCTCACCAAGCAACTGACCTTGATGCAAGACGAACTTGCAACACTTAAACAAGAGAAGGTCAAACCAAAAACAAAATACTCTTTGGACCACATTTGTCCATTTCTGTTTGACAAGAGTATTAACATGATTCCATTTCCTCCCAAAAGGACAATGCCAAAATATGAAAAATATATGGGAGAGACTGATCCACATGACCATGTGAGAGAGTTTTGTGCTCTAAGAATAGAGTACATGCACGAACCTACCTATCTAATGAGGCTATTTCTGGGAAGTTTAGGCGGAAATGCTATGGAGTGGTTCTCCAAACTCACACCAAAGGTGAAATAATTTGAGGAGTTAATACAACATTTCATTCAACTTTACTCCTACAATATACAGCATAACGTCACCACGATAGACTTATGTAACACAAAGCAAAAAACCGGTGAATCCTTTACACACTTTTTACAAAGGTGGAGGAAAATATTTGCTAGGTACTCAAGAGCTATTCCCGAATTGGAAAATATGGAAATCTTTATTAACAACTTGATACCTAAATTAACCTATGCTTTGCAAATTCAAGATTTATCTAGCTTTGATATGATGATAAAAAATGCCATGCGTATTAAAGAGGTCATGGTTAAGAAAGGAGAAATCACACTTCAAAGTGATAGTAAATCTACCAACTACAACAACAAGCCTAAGTGGTGGAAACAAAACAAGAATGTTGTTAATGATGGAGTGGTAGACGCATCGAATGCTAATTCTAAACCAGAAGTGTTCAATTTGATGAACAACTTACAAGAAAACAAAGAGGCCAAGGTAACAACCATAATACCTAAAGCAAACAATGAGAACAACAAGAATAGACCATGGACTTCTAGACCTCAAAGAACATTCACTCCTTTGTGAGAACCTCTTGAGATAGTTTTGAAGACACTCTTAGACAACAAAGTTCTTACAATTTCTGATTTAAAACCATGGGAACCAGAAGTCAAACCAAGATGGTGGGATGACAATTCTTATTCTGTCTTTCACAAAAACAAGGGACATAAGAATAATAACTATGTTAATCTTAAACACGTTATACAAGACCTTATTGAAGGAGGCAAGATCAAAGTGGAAGGACACACTACTAATGAAGACCAAACAACATTTAACAAACCGTTCCCTAACTATGAGAAAGGGGAAGCTTCTAAAGGAAAAGGAAACGAAGTGAATTACACCTACACCAATAACGATAATGTGATCAACATGTTGGACATTAAATATGAATAAATCAATGTGATCACTATTAAGGGTGTCAAAGACACGTCCATACAATCAAACGTGGTGACTCAAAGTCAAGCACAAGTCACAATCAAAGGAGCTAGTTCCTCATCAAAATAAGTGACATCCTCAAAAGTACCTGTTGTCATGATTCCCAAACCAGAAACAACAAGACAAACAGTTACCATACCTTCAACAAACTATAACTTGGTGGATCAATTGAAAAGAACCTCTGTTCAAGTTTCTATATTTGAGTTACTCAGAATCTCTTTAGTGCATAGGGAAGTTCTTGAACAAGCCCTACATTCTGCAAATGTTCTAAAATACATTGATGTAGACAAGTTCCAGGCAATGGTTATTCATATCTCATCTTCACACTACCTCTCTTTTTCAAAAGAAGATGACAAATCATTGACTCATCCACATAACCAACCCCTACACATTGAAGTCCTAATTCAAAAATCCCATGTCAAACATGTATTGATAGATGGAGGTGCAAGGTTGAACATTTTGTTTCTCAATCTAATAAGGAAATTGCATCTTTCAGAACAAACCATTGATTCAAGGAGCAAGATAACTATCAAATCTTATGATGAAGAAGAAAGGTCATCCAAAGGACTCATTGTTCTACCAATCAGAATAGGACCAATAGAAAGAAATGCGATCTGACAAGTTCTCGATCTACCATTGGCCTACAACATACTATTAGGGAGACCTTGGATTCATGAAATGCAAGCACTACCATCTACTTACCACCAATGTATCAAATTACCACATAATGGGGTGGAAGTAACAATTCCTATAGATGCCAGTTACACTTGCAATAATGTCAAAGCAGATAGTATGGTTCCTCATAATAAGGAAGTCCCAAAAGAATCTATACCTGAAACTACTAAAGACATGGTGATGAGAAGCTTTGGAAAGACATTAAAACTTGAAGAAACTAGTATGAGAGAATACAAAATAGACATGACTCCATCATTGACAGAACTTCCTGTATCTCCAAGATCTTATGAGAAACCTTCATCATCTTTCACACCTACTACATCTAAAGAACCAAACATTCACAAAGAAACTGGTATGGTTAGAGACTATACTTCTCAAGAGGATGAAAAAGAAGAAATAATAGTCTTGGCTTGGCTTTATAAAGGAGAACCAAAAGAAAATGAGGTAAACCATGTGGAGATATCCCCAAAAAATTATGGAAAAGGATATGATCTTCTCAAAAAAATGGGATATAAAGGGAAGGGACCTTTAGGAGATAAAGGAAAAGGACTTGTTGAACCTATACACATGGAGTTCAAAAATAACAAAGACAAAATAGGATTAGGTTTCAATAACAAATATGAAAACCCTACTTCAAGAGATGGTCCAATCTTTGATGAAGGAAGTGATAATGAAGAGGAAGAAACAACATTAGAACCATGGACCTATGAGATATTATTGCATATTGGTACAAAGTATCCTAAATATCAAGGAGAAAGATATGTACCTAATTTTGTAGCACAACAAGAGACTCATGTTCCTTTATTACCACAAGCTACTATCCAAGAAATAGAGGAAACAACAGAAGACTCTCTAGAAGTCTCATTAACAACAAAAACTCCTGAAGATTTACCACAACAACAAGATTTACATCCTAACTAGGGGAAGTTGGTCACAGTTTCACATGTCCTAGATTTACCTCACTTTGATCTAAAAGTGGCTAATAGGGTACATCAGGTAACTATTGCTGAGTTTCTAAACATATCAGATGATGAAATAACAGACTCACATGACTATGAATGGGATGTACTATCTGATGCTACCATGGACATTGAGGTATATGTGACTCATAAATTTTCCCCGATATTTCAAAGAGGAGAGAGTTCTAACACTTCCCCTAGCACTGCTGTTATTCCAAAATCAGATGAGATACCACTGCCTAGGATTTTTGATGGCAAAATTGGTGTTTTACTAGGTCTAGAGGACATTCTAAGGATACAAGCTAAGAGTTCCATTTTGGTGAGAGAAGAAGAATAAATCTCAACTGATGAGTTACTAGAGTTAGGTCGGCATATTACTAACAATGACCCTATTAATGATGATTTAACTCTTGATGATCTAAACGATGTAGAAGTTGACTTAAGAGAACATGTCTTGTCAGTTAATAGTTGTGACACTGACACAATGCTGTCCTTACCAAACTTTGAATCATTATCCTTGATAAACCATGACCTAATTGATTGGACTAATTTAGATCCTATGCCTATCATGGACTTCCCTAATGACTACACTTTGGCCTGCTATCAAAATGCTTGTGAACCTTATCCTCATTCCACCAATGCAAGGAGCATGAACATGACAGAGGAGGATATCAAGTTTCTTAGTCATAAATTGAAAAATAAAAAAGAAACAAAGAACTGATGGTGAAAACCACGTTGTGGCAGTATCCGATTCTAAAAAAGTAAAATTAAAAGATGTATCTGATGGTGAAAATCTCCCAGAGGCGCCAAAAGATGAGATCCTTGATATCCTCCCTGAGCACTTTCAAGAAAGATCTTCAGTTCTTATAGAACCAACACAACCGGTTAAATTGGGAACAACCAAAGTTCCTCAATTTGTTCACCTAGAAAAATCCTTATTAGAAGAGGAAAAGATACAATTCACCGAGTTCCTAAAAGAGAAAAAGATCAACTTTGCATGGTCTTACATTGATATGCCTGGACTCAATCTTGAACTAATAATACATCATTTATCTATAGCTCCTGGGATTAAACCCGTGAAACATAAATTAAGAAAGATGCATCCTCATGTTGCATTATTGGTGAAAGCAGAGCTAGAAAAATTATTGAAAGCTGGATTCATAAGAGTCATCGCTTACACATGATGGATTTATAATGTGGTACCTGTATCTAAAATAGATAAATCTATCAGGATTTCCATAGACTTTAGAGACTTAAAACAAAGCATGTCCTAAAGATTATTTTCCACTACCAAACATTAATATGATCATCGATCTTACAATAGTCTATCAGATGTACTCACTCATGGATGGTTTCTCAGGCTATAACCAGATTAAGATTTCTCCTAAGGACCAAGAAAAGACAACATACACATGCGCATGGGGAACTTTTTGCTGGAATGTTATGCCATTTGGATTAAAGAATGATGGTGCTACATATCAAAGAGCTATGATAACCATATTCCATGATATGATACATAAAAACATGGAAGACTACATGAATGATGCCTTAGATAAGTAAAAAACAAGGACCACACATATTGAAGACTTATGGAAGATATTATTTCGCATGGAGTTTAATCCAAAGAAATGTGCCTTTGGAGTTCAATTAGGGAAGCTACTAGGGTTTATTGTATCAGCAAAATGAATTAAGGTGGACCCTGAAAAAGTTAAAGCTATACTAGAAATGTCACCTCCACACAATATTAGTCAAATCAGGACACTACAAGGAAGACTCTAGTCAATCAAGATATTTATGTCCCAACTTGCAGACAAAGTACAACCTTTTACTAAACTTCTACATAAGAGTGTTACTTTTAAATGGGATGAACATTGTGAAAACAAATTCAAATAATTAAAGGATTACTTGGCTACTCCTCCCATTCTCATGGCACCTATTCATGGAAAGCCATTACTCCTATATATCTCAGCTATGACTACATAATTGGGAGTGTTGTTGGCTCAAGAAGATGAAAATAAAAAGGAAAGAGCAATCTACTATATCAGTAGGACACTAGTATATTATGAACTCAATTATAGTATAATTGAAAAAGCTTGCTTAGCAGTAGTCTTTGCATCACATAAATTGAGACATTATATGTTGTCACATATAGTAAAACTTATTGCAAATATAGATCCACTTAAATATCTCTTAAGAAAAACGTCATTAACAGGAAGGATAGCAAAGTGGGTCCTAATTCTACGCAAATTTAATATTGAATATGTGGATGGAAGGGGTATTAAAGGACAAGTCCTCATAGATCAATTAGCTGATTCACCCTTGCAAGATGACGCACCTTTGATAATTGAATTTCCTGATGAAACAATCATGCATTTAACTGAACATCCATGGAAGATGTACTTTGAAAGTTCTTTCACACAACAAGGCTTTGGAGTAGGGGTTATATTCATCACTCCTCAAGGCTAAAAAATACCCAAGTCATACAAATTGATGTTTCCATGAACAAACAACATTTCCGAATATGAAGCATTAGTGAATGGTCTTAAGTTGGCTATGGAATGGAAGATCATAGAGTTACATGTGCATGGTGACTCCCAACTTATTATTAACCAAGTAAATAGAGGATATCAGACTAAAGATGAGAATTTGATACCTTATAAACAACTGGTCAAAGACTTTAACAAGTACTTTATCTTCGTCACATTCTAACAAATACCAAGATTGGAAAACAGAGCTGTAGATGCTATGGCTACTGTAGCATTCTTGTTACAACTAGAAGAAAATCAATTCCGGTATGAATCTTGGTGGAATAATTATCCTACCCAGCTCTTGATACACCTGAGTACCAAGTAATTTGTGCTTTAAATGCCCAAGACCAATCCTGGGATGCCAAACTCATTACTTATCTTACTGACCAAACTCTACCCAATGGCCTATCAAGGAATGAAAAATGAGCCTTAATTAGGACAAAATCACATTATGTCCTCATTACTAATAAATTATATAGATGAGGTATCAAGGGTACACTTCTTAGGTGTTTAGAATAAGAAGAGTCGAATCGCGCATTAAAAGAGGTTCACGAAGGTGTATGTGGATCACACTCAAATGACTTTTCAATAGCTAAATAACTGCTAAGAGTTGGCTATTACTGGATGATGACGAAAAAAGATGCTGTTCTATTTGCAAAAACATGTCACAAATTCCAAACACATGGAAATCTCATCCATGCTCCTGCTAGAGAACTCATACTATTTATAACACATTGGCCATTTCAGCAATGGGCCTTTGATTTGGTTGGACAAATATATCCCAATTCTTCATGTGGACACAAGTACATCATTACGACCGCTGAGTATTTCAATAAGTGGGTTGAAGCCATGCCACTGATCAAAACCACTGGAAAACAGGTGGCTATGTTTATCTTGAACTACATTATTTGTAGGTATGGGATACCCTCTTCTATTGTAACAGACAATGGGGGTCAATTTAAAAACCAAGAAATTGAAGACCTTTGCACATAGTTTCACATCACTCAACATTGTTCTTCAATCTATTATCCTCAAGGTAATGGAAAAGCTGAGGCATAAAAAAAAAATATTCTTAAAATCTTACACAAAAATGTGAGTAAGTCTGGCAGAGACTGACATTTGCAACTGAATCCGACACTTTGGGCCTATAAAACAAGTATTAGAACACCAACTGGAGAAACTCCATTTGCTCTATTCTATGGAACATAATAAATATTACCTATTGAGGTAGAAATTCCATCTTTGCGGGTATCTCTATTCTATGGAACATAAGCAATATTACCACATTGATAGGATTAATGCACTAGAATTACTTGATGAGCGCAGACAACAAGCGTTCGATCATCTGAAAGTGTACCAAAAATGCATTTCAAAATGGTACAATAAAAAGGTCAAACTACGACAATTTCAAGTGGGGGATCTCGTTCTCAAAGAGAATCCTAAGAACCAGCCAAACAGAGAACCAAAAGGAAAGTTTGAACCCAACCAACTGGGGCCTTATGTTATTACTGCAACTTTTGGGACTAGAGCGTATCAGTTAGATAGACATGAGGGAAATTTTCTTCCTGATCCCATTAATACTCTACATTTGAAGCGGTTCTACACTTGATATCTGGCTACCAGAGCCCGTGCAGTGAAAATTCTCAGAAAATACCAAAAAAAATTAGAAAATCGATCCTGAAGAAATCCAAAAACAATGGAAAATGTCCTAAAAAAAGGGTATCCTTGGTGAAAACTTGGCAAACAGGTGCCTTGATACTAACAAACAAAAATAAAAAAATAAAAAAGAACAAAAAAATTGAAAAAGAGAAAAGTGCCTTGGCGAAAACCTGGCAAACAGGCGTCTTGGTAGCAAAAATAAAAAGATTTTCTGAGTGGTTAAAACCTAGAAAACAGGCGTCAGTCATACTATGTGCTCCATCTATCAATGCATTGATGATGCTAAACCTTCATGATCGCACCTGTGCTACTGGTTGACTCTTATTCCTTACAAATGTCATATCCTTGCCTGGGATTTATCTGCATTTGTGTCTTAGGAATAGTCATTCTACACCGGGGGCATCTTTGCTAGCATGTTAGTTTGCATCTGCTAGGTTGTCCTATATTCCTGTCTAGGATGGTTTGCCTCTCCAAATAGTATTTCTTAATACTTGCATCAAACGTCACTATCACAAACAAAGGTGTTTCTTCAACACCACTTACCTGTAACAGACATCACACTAGTGTTTCTCAGTACTTTAATCAAACACTTTAAATGAATTAGTTTTTCTCAACACTTTAATCGATCAATGTTCCTAAACACTACATTGGATTACAATTGCTGACAAAATTAATCTCATACACTCAGACATGCAAACATATTGCTTAATTCCAAAATTCTGATTGATGAATCTCTATTGCGTTTGAAAAATGAATCCATAGTATTTCTCAATACTAATTAAACATATAGATTGATCTTGGTTTGATTATGACTCTTTTATGTTCCCATGATGTTCTAGACTAGGGGCATCTAAGTAGTTATAAATTTTCTTTGCTTGATTCTCAATTGGTGATTGTTATGTCTTTCGAGTTACTCTATGACGTCTATTTAAAGACAAAGAGTCGCAAGGACAAGGGACATAACATTTTCTTGGTTTTTTGTGTATGGTGATTGTTTCAATGATCCTATAAATTTCACCTAATCTGGATGTTTATGGTAAGGGCTACCAACATGAGTGGATAGCCGCATGTAACTTGATCATGGTTATGTGTAAACTACGGTGAGGTTGAAACAATTTCCTTGTCTATTTTCTAAATCAGATTCTAAGTACGGCATACACTACATTATGTACCCAAGGATATGAATTTTCAAGGTTATTGCAGGTCACATATCTTACATTACACTTGAACATAACCTGATTCTTAATAGTAAAAGGAGATAACTAACTTGTCATCCTGGCTTTTATGCCTTGATGCTTAAGTTTATTTCTGACATTGCATCCAATACATATAGTATTCATACTTTCATGATACCAGTGGGTATTAGTGACAGTTGTACTATCAGGTGATGTTCGTTACAAATATGCCTAATGTTGATAAAAATGATACAATGTATACAAATCAGTGACAGTCCTAAGAGTCTACATGTAGATGCATTTAGGGATTCCATGATTCTTTTTTTTTAAAAAGAACAGCTTAAGAACTTGAGCTTAAAATGATTTCCTGATTCATCTGAAATCCAAGTTAATAATATAATCTATATTACTGATATTAATGTTGTTGCATAACCATGACATACATTCTGAATTCATAAAGGAGAAAGAGAAAATACAAAAATAAAGCATTCAAGCATTGCATTTATTTTTACATCCTAAGTGCATCCATACATTTATTTGCATCATGGAAATTCCAAAAACATACATTTGCATATTCATTAAGTATCATTTGAAACACATTTATTTATCAGTAATAAATCAATGAGCATTAAAAATGTCATCACATAAATATATTCTAAAACTCATCAAGAGACCAAGATCATAATCACACGTGCATCACAATTTTGTTCCTTTTTGATCTATCGGGAACAAAATCGAACACGTAGACAATGTTTTCAACAACACAATCCACATTTTGCGACAATCACCAAAAATGTGGAATTGCTCCATATGTTCCGAAAATGATTTGCAGGCTTTACACAATCAGTTTTCCAGGTTCTATATCATCCAATTTCACATTATTCATCAAAATATTGGTCCGACATCATTCTATCAGACTCAAAACTCACATTCTAAACGTGATTAACTTGGTAAAATTGTGTTTTCTCTTAACACACCTTCATTTCTCCAGTTCCACTTCTTCTAGTTGATTCTTTCTCGATTCAATTGATCAATTCAAGTGATTTATAATTCTATAGAGGGATTTCATTATTTTTCCTTCGATTTCATTCCTGAGGGGGCATGATCACACTTAAAGTATTAAAACGACTTCATCATCAAAAGACTAAGGGCATGACAGTTTCCCTCGAGTAAGTCGGGACTGTTGGATGGAAGGCTTGTGTTCTCACAAGATGGATATCTTACGACTATATTTTCTTAGATTCTTATTAAGCTCCTGGTAGCTTTGTACTGACCTTCATTCGATCAAGTTCAGAGTCAATATTATCAATTCTCGTACGACAACCAAGTTCAGAATTGGTGTCTTTAAGATCTTTTCTTATTGACCTTTGTTCGATCAAGTTCAAAGTCAAATCTATCAGTCTTAGTTCAATCAAGTGAGATACTGATCTCATCAGATATTTTGTTCAATCAAGTGCGAAATTCTCAAACTTTTTAAAATCAAACATCAAAACTTTCTTTGAATCAATGCGATGCTCACACATCAATTCAAAGAAGGGCAAATGTAACCACCCTAATTTGGTTCGCTTTGACCATAGACCCTATTTCCCCTAAGTGTGATCATACCCCTAATTATGTCAAGGTAATTCTTCAATTTATTGACATAATTCATTTAAATCAAATTTAATCTCCTAAGTGATTTAATCACTAAACTACATTAATTGCCTTAGCCAATTAAATCAAATCAGTTCAATTAAATAAAAAACAAATCAAAAGCATGGCTAAAGTAATTAAATAAATCCTAATTACAACTCCATTTACAAAAAGGGAAAGTCAAATTCCTAGCCAATAAGAGTTGAATCACTTGGATCACCTCACATGGATCACCTCACATGGATCACCAAAGATTCAATCTCCACCTCTCTTCCACTTTTACTCCGAACCTCTCATTCACCAAATTATTCTATAAATGAAATGAATTTTAAGTTCAATTGGCCCCTAATTTGAGAATTCAATTTGCAAACTTATGCTGCTCTTATTTTCATAGATCTTAATGCATTTTAGCTCATTTCTTAAGCATTGTTATAATCTTTCACTTTGGATCTTTAAAATGAACATTTCTTGAGCATTTAGATTCAATTATTTAAAATCTTCCATTCTAAGCTTGTATATGTCACTGATTTATGCATAATCTAAGGGAAATTATGGCATAATTCACACTCTTCTTAGATAGGAAGCAATAGGTCAATTTTAGTGATTGATATGCTTGCTAACTCTTACTTTTCATGTTATTTCACTAATATAATGACTTATTGAAGTGTTGTGTTGTAGACAATAGGTACACAAAATAACACACACACCAAATACACATGATCTAGGCTATAATCACTTGATATAATCACAATGAGGAAATATATCTAATCTACTGAAAAAAGAATCATATATACATAAATCACTAGATACGTGAGAGAAAATGAATAGAAGGTATGATCCACATCACACTAAGTCCCTCAATCAAATCCATCACTTGTATTTTAATCCCCATCAATGGATGGTCATGTCACCCGACCATGTGGATGTTGAACCCTTGGTATTTGATCTTTGATTGTTGTCATTGATGTCAATAATTCATGTATATGATCTCTTAATGTCTAATGGACATATGGTATTCTAATGGACATATGGTATGGTTAAAATCATGAAATTATCTTATTTAATGTCTTTCAACATTGTTCTAAACAAATTTGAGAGATGCACTTAAGTGTTACACAATTAACACTTAATGTTGATATTAATTAAGAAGCGGTTATAAAAAATAGGTTTAGTCTATGTGAAAGTTGATCGGATTTTTGATCAGTTACATACCAACTATTGTACCTTTTTGGAAAGGTCTCTGTGTCCTCTCAAGTGGGTCTAAGTTAATTTTTTTATAACAGATGTGTGTATAGAGTAAAACAATGTCGACCACAATCGGTCAAAATCAATTATGACAGTTTGAGCAGTTTTGAGCAGTTTTGGTCTAATGGAAGTTTGGGGTATGTAACTGCCTCAAAAATGTTGACTTATTTTGTTTATAAGTAGAAGATACATTCCTCTAAAACATGGTATAGGTGGGTTTGACAGAAGTTGCAGGAGTCATGAGAAATTGGCTGTAGACCAGAAGGTTTTATTACAGATCAACAAGACATCAAAGGATAGGGTGTAAGGGATTGGTGTTCCTTGAAATTGGTGTTTTTAAAACAGGGTGTTGGTGCTTCCCAGAGTTGTATCTCTAAAATATTTTCCAAAGAGGCCAATAAAATTTCAGATTCAAAGTGGTTTTTTACCCTAAGGGGTTTTCCACTATAAACATTGTGTACTTTGTTCTTTTGCTTCTTTTGTTCATGTTTCATAAGCATATGTTATAATTGTAA
>MU227627.1:1470643-1508212 GCA_018584345.1 Thuja plicata | reverse complement strand
ACCTTAGTTATAAGCAATTAACTAGTTGATAAAGACATCATAAGATTTTTGGACAATTTTATCATCGTTAAGTTAGGGTTTGATAAGCCCGAAGTTAGGGTGCACGACTACTGGGTCCTCTCCCCTACCATACACTTATAACTCTCAACTAACTACTTACACAACTCACTAAGGTGAATTTATTCTTGCAAATTAACAATCGCCAAAACACCGTTAGAGAGTTTCCTTTAAACTATGGTCTCTTCCCACTCTTGCTCACATGCCTCCCTCCATTAGCCACTCCCCCTCTACTTTAGTTGGCACGTCCATGTCAATCGTCACCATACTCTAACAAAATTGTCATTACGTCACAATGATGTAATAATTCAGATCTTTAGATATACAATATAAAAATAGAAATATGAAAAATTTTGCCGAAGAAATGCATGTTAATGTCGAGGTCAAATCCTTCCTTCGTAACTATATTATAAATATTCCTGACATATTATGTTACCATCCTTTGTTAAAAAATTTGTATGTAATATCATGAGCCTTCATCATTCCATTAAACCATCCTTATCATAATTCGATCACAACTTTCAAATTCCCTCTGATTGTGAAGCTTTTATATACAACACGTGAACAAAAAACATCAGAGCAATTGAAAAATGCATAGGGTATATTTAGTTATAGCTATTTTAACAATTATTGTTTAAATTTGTCGTATATATCGTCGGCGGTTTCAGATATTCTGTTTTCGGAAAGGCTAATTGAGCATGATTCGTCATTTGACATGTAAGCTTGTTTAATAATAGATAGATGATGCAGATTAATAGGAAATTCAAAACTTGATACTGTTTTTACAAAACCTGGTTTTTTGAGAATCTACCATCATTTTTCAACCAAGCATTTGACTTGCATCACACGTAGCGATAAGTTATAAGGAATCGATCAATTATTAATCAGCGAAGGCTATGATTGCATCCGAAGCATTGTTATAGTCTGCCATTCATGCTGTATTTCAATAAAAGAATAGAATCCTAGATGTCAAGAAAAGATGATAAGTTTAAACTTCTAAAATACCATCAAATTTGTTGCGTAACAGGATACTCAACAAGTATCAAATGGACAACCTGAAACAGCAAACAAGTAACAAATTATCTTACCAATCAAGCCATAAAACCCCGAATAAATCCAATGAACTGGAATAAAGAGTTTTGAGTAGCCCACCCCAATTGCAAGGAAGCGTCTGAAGCCTCATCATGTTGAATACTCATTTTGCGTTGGCTCGTGGAAGTATAGGAATTATGTATACTTTCAGATGACTGAGGATGATCCCGAGTTTCCAAAGGCTCAATCAACAAGAAATCCACTGCATTGTTTTTCTCCAAATTGGAGCACTGTTTACGCGCTCAACATGCAGACACACCTTTGTTTTAATCAGTCAGAAGAAATGCAGTCTAAAAGGAATATAAATACCAATGCGAGAAAATATAGTTACCTCCAGGCGAAGTCTGGCATTCTCCTCCTCAAATTGGTTTCCCTGCTTACAATACGAATTGGCCAAGGAAACTTTCAATGTATCTATTAATACATCAAATAGTTCTTTTTTTCCTTCCGAGTAAATAAAAAGGCAATGATTTGAGTTACAAAGAACCTTTTCCAAAATTCCATTTTAAGTTACTAACAGTTGCTGATATTCAATATTGAACGAAATAAATCACCATGAAAGAGAAATGTGTTATTTTCTCAGATGTGATATTACACGCCCTTTTACTTGTCAAAGATTAGATGTATTTTTCATATTTCTTTGTGTATTTAATACCCTGTAAATGGAAATGGAAAGAGAATACTTGTTTTTTTCATCTGGGGACAGGAATACTTGTTTTTTTCATTTAACTACTCTCAAGCATAGGGCAGCAAATAGGATAGACTATCTCAAGAAGAATGGAGAAAGAATAGAGGAGGAGGATGAGATTAGTAGAGAAGTTGTTAACTTATTTTGTGATCTTTTGACCGCGGACAATAATTTGGTGGTGATGCCCATCAAACTCTTTCCGAGGCGATCCTTAAAATTTTGAATGAAGAACAAAACAAAAGGCTCGAGGCCATTCCCTCAAGGGAAGAGATCAAGAAGGTCGTTTTCTCCTTTGAAGGTAACAGGGCTCCTGGACCTGACGGGTTTCCCCTTTTCTTTTTTCGAACTTTTTGGGATATTGTTAGAGAGGATGTTGGTAATATGGTTAAGGAATTCTTGGGGTCAAGAAGGATTCTTAAAGAGCTAAATTCTACTTTCATGATCCTCATTCCTAAGGTGTCGGGAGCTGATTCTTTGGATTCTTTCCGTCCTATTAGTCTCTGTAACTCTTTTTATTAAATTATCCTATGCTTATTTCTCTGCAACAAAATAGTTTTGTGCCAGGTAGGCATATTCTCAACTCTATTATCATTGTCCATGAGAACATTCACTCCTTGGAGGCTTCCAAGAAACAAGGTTTTTTTGCTGAAACTCAATCTCTCCAAGGCCTATACTCTGGTGGATTGGTGTTTACTGTTGAGAGTTTTAAAGGTCTTTGGTTTTTTTGGATAGAAAAATCCAACTTATCTTGCAGCTCATTTCTACTTCAAGCACTACAATTATTGTTAATAGTTCTCCCTCACATTTTTAAAGCTTCAAGGGGTCATGAAGGGTGCTCTGATCTCTCCAATTCTCTTTATTCTTATGGCTGAGAGTCTAAGTAGACTCATGCACAAACAGGTTCTTAATGGTTCTATCAAAGGCCTCAAACCTTCCTCTGCAAATCAGACATGTTCTCATCAACAATTTTTTGATGTCACTGTTATGATGGGAAGCTCAACTATTAGGAAGCTAAAGCAATGAAGAACGTTCTAAATTTATATGAGAAGGTTGCAAGTTAGTTGGTGAATAGAAATAAGAGCTTTCTTTTCTTCTTAAACACTCCTGATGCTAGAAGGAAAAAGATTGTTGAAATCCTTGGTTGTGCTATCGGTTTCCTGTCATCTATTTATCTGGAACTGTCGCTTTATGAGAAACCCCCTGAATCCTTTTGGATATCGCTAGTTGACGAATTTAATAGAAAACTCGTTGTTTGGAAGGGAGCTCTGTTTAGTCAGGCTGGTAAAAGTCAGCTCCTTAAAACTACTCTTAAGAACCTCTCTGTCTATGTCATGAGCTTGTTAAAGATCCCCATTAAGTTTGCAAACATCAATGAAAAAATTCAGAAAAGGTTCTTGTGGACTGGGGTGGAAGACAAGAAGAGAATGCCTCTTATTGCTTGGGAGTATGTTTGTAAGCCTAAGAGATCAAGAGGTCTGGGTTTGTGTAGTATCAAACGTTTTAACAAGGTCCTCCTTGCCAAACAAATCTCGAGAACCTTTGAGGATAAATCTGAATGGAACTCTATATGGCACAATAAATATCTTTATAATATAAGTTCTTTCACAGAGTTCCTCTACTCTAACAATCTCTCCATTGGTTCCACATTATGGAATAATGTCATTAAAGCTAGAGATATTGTTTCCAAGGGAGTTTGTTGGAAAGTTGGGAGTAGTAAAAGAACCCTTTTCTGGGAAGACAGATGGTTGGGCAAGGAACCGCTTTATTATATTAGTGATTTCGAGCAATTCAGTGCAGTGTGTAAAGTCAGAGTCAGGAGGTTTTTTGGTGACTACAGGGCCAATAATGGTTGGGTTGACCTAACTCTTATCAGTCCTCAGCTTTTACCACTTCAATGTTCACTTAACTTGTTCCTAATGGATCGTAGCAGAGGAGATGATGTTCTGCTTTGGAAAGCATCCTCGTCTGGTAATTTATCTATCTCTTCGGTCGCGGCTCTAATTTCCCCTTCTCCGTAGCCTCGTCCATTTTGGGCCAAGGCTTGGATCAAGGGCTTTATCCCTAAAGTGAATATCTTCACCTGGATTCTACTCCAGAACAAACTCCTTACTACTAGTAACCTATGTAAGAGGGGTCTAAGCATTCCTAACAAATGCTATATGTGTTTGGCGGAGGCAGAATGTGCCCTTCACCCGTTTCTTCATTGCTCATTTGTCATCAACATTTGGAAAATGGTGCTGCAACTGTGAAATCTCAAGTGAGTTTTTCCTGGATCATTGAAGGAATTTTACTCTCAATGGATTCCTCCAACTTCCAACCAGGTTTTAATGCTGCAGTGATCCTTCATTTTCTCACATGTGGCCTGGAGCATTTGGAAAGAGCAAAATAATAGAAGTTTTAGACAAAGATCTCTTTCAATCGATATAGCTTTTTGGAAGATCTTCAGAGCCATAAGCGAAAAACTTAACATGTTAGGTAATACTATCCACCCAAATGAGAAGATAGCTTGTAACGATTATGATCACGAGGTGGCGGCTAATTGGAAAATACGATTGGATATTTCAATGGCGCTCAAACCTTTGAAGAGCTCAAGAGATGAATGTGTTTGGATCCCTCCACCTCCTGGATGGGTAAAAATTAATTTTGATGGCGTGGCTAAGGGTAACCCAGGGTCAGCTAGGTGTGGGGGAGTGATTAGGGACGAAAATACAATCTTGATTTCGGTTGTAGCGCTCCCCATGGGAAGTCAGACTAACCACTTAGCCGAAGCCATTAGGGCGTATCATGCACTTTTGTTGACTCGCCAACTTGACTGCAAGAAGGTCTGGGTGGAAGGGGACTCAAACAATAATTTAGATTATATCAAAGGTAAGCACAAGCCCTCATGGACCATTGAGACTTGGATTAATAAATCAAAAGAAATTATTTCTTCTTTTAAAAATTGTTTTATATCCTATGCATATCGTGATGTCAACTCGGTGACTGATTGGTTTGCCAATAAGGGAGTCATGAGTAAAAAGATACTTATGTGGCATATACAAGACACTTGTGAAGTTGGGGTCAGTGCATTATTTATCTTGACATGATGAATAATGCGAGAAGCAGTATTTACTTTTATGTTGGAGTTCAAATTTGAAAAGAAAGGCGGCAGTTTGATTAACAAGTGGGTTGCAATTTCAAAAGATTTTGCCTGTGCGGACAGATCAAGGGTTTATAAAATCAATAAAACTTCACACAGATTCTTGGTGGTTTTATGTGTTATTTTGAATCTTCTTGCTTGCGCTTTGGTTATGCCTCGAAGCTCTGCAACTAAGGAAATAAGGGGAGATAGAATGTGTGTCGAGATCATTGATTGTGAAAGCCTCAAGACCAAACACAAGATGTGGAATACCTTGAAAGAGGGTGGTCTCACTCCTTATCGAGAGCAACTCCATGGTTGGGACCCTAACATAACAGAGCAGTTTACGAGGGGTTGGAAGGATGGAAACATAGTGTTGTTTGACAAGAACGTTTCCATGGATAAGAATTTTGTTAAAGAAGTCACTGCCTTGTCTAAGGTAGGAATGAAATTTTATAGGGATAGAAAATACTCAGACCTTGCTATTCAAAGATTTCTCAAAAAGAGGGAGGAACAGAAGAAGCTAGAGAACAAGGGAAAGAAAAACAGGTACGACCCATTTAAACTCAAGAAGATTTGGAGCCAGGTGCTAAAGGTACTCATGGACTACATAATCCTTGATGGTAGTTTCACTAGAGCCTTCGAGCACCATTTTGTTTTGTTAAATCATCTCCGTTATAATGGTAGGGTCTTTGTTCCTTCTTATTTATTGTCATCTCTTAAAAAAAGTTTTAGAGATCATAGGTTGAACCCAGATAAAAACCCTATCCTTCACGAGGGTATGTTGGTGTTAATATATGAAAACTTCAAAGCCTTTCCCGCCCCTTCCGATCCTCTTTCAATTTCTGAGGATGAAGCTACTACTGGTGGGAGGGCTATGAAGAGACTAAAGGCAAGGAAGATATGAACTGTGATGAAGAAGATTATGAGCCCTCTTCAAAAGCTAAGAAAACCCCCAAATCTAAAGCCAAAATTGGTAGTAAAGGGAGAGGTAAAGATAAGGATTCTGAGGAGGAAGATTATGTCCCCTCAACCAAGATTAAGACAACCCCAAAATCTAATAAGAAGGCAGGCATCTCTGGGAAGGGTAAAGAGAAGCACATTGACATGTCCACTATGAGTACTCTGGATAAAAAGGATGTTACCCTGCCCCCCTTGTTGGTGTTTACACAGAGGCTAAAATGAAAAAGCTTGGGTCTGGTAAAGGCGAGGAGAAAACTTTGGAGGATGAAAATGAGAAGGATCTTCAGGTTGATATCCAAGTGGCCCCCTCCCATGTTGCCAGTGTGACTCGTATCCAACAGGTGGGCTCTCAAAGTGGGAATAAAGTTGCATCTTCTATGGAGCTTAGAGCCTATTCATGTCATTTAAAACCGGAGCCTGAAGACTTCTATGATTTTTTAGGTATGTCGAGAGATTGTCATTGGTTCATTTTCCTTGTTTAAATGGATTCTCCATGATAAAACAAAGAGCCCTCATAAGCAAACCTAAAGTCCTCGAAAACTTGGTTATTGGAAATACTAAGGATAATACTACTGGGGATGCTTCCGGGGCATGTGTTTCAATGAGGCAGAATATGTGGATAGTAGAGGAGAAGTTTTTTGTTGACTATCTCAAAGAGACTATGGATGCTCTAGAAAAATTGAAAAATGATCATGAGAAAAATATGTCTCAGTTAGAGGATGAGATCAATAGAAGAAAAGATCTGTCTCACTAAAAATTGTTTCTTATAGGTGATGTTCATTGAGGTGAACAAAACCAAGTAGTTCAAGCAAGCAATCAAGCAGCTCAAGCAGCTCTAGACAACCAGGGAACTTAATCCAATTTTCTATTACTTTGAGTAATCCTTTGAAATTTATGTGACCTTGATTATATCAACCTTTGCCATCAATGACAACATACTCAACAATGACAACCTTTTCAATGTGAATCTAAATCTCTAGTGACATTTTACGTTGAACACTTGAAATTGTTCCATACGTGTTTCCTCCTCTACATCTTCATGTCAAAATGTCACCTTAACATACATTTGCACTATCTGTAAATAACATGTTACAACCAAAAATAACCTAATAAAATTTAACATAACTATAGGAAAGAAATCCACTAAAGTTAGTTCCCTCAACCTAAGAATATCTCTTTTTTAACCAATTGCCTTTTGTACCGCTCAAGTGATCCATCTACCATAAACTTATTCAATATCCACTTAGATCAAATAGGTTTCCTATCCTCAAACAAGTCAACCAAATCTCATAGTTCTCACTATTTCAATGCAAACACCTCCTTATCCTTATCATTCTTCTAAGACTTGTTTTTTATCAATACAAGTGACAAAAAATTTAAAAAACAATTAAAATATGTTGAACTATGTTTGTCAAAGAATTTTCATTGCCTTGAAGATCTTCTCATAATTACTCGTGAACAATTTCTTATCATATTGCACACTATTCTTCAAAGCTTGTAACAAACGTGCATGTCTTATCATCTTCTAAATTGTAATGTTCATTTTTTAATGCATTGATTAAATTACATCTTCTTTCTCATTATCTTTAATTGATATTCCTTTGTATGACTCTAAGTTCCTTAAGTGTAGTATCTCTTGAGTAGACAACATTCAAAGTGTATAGATTCCAAAGTTTAAAGTATTTAATAATCGCACAATAATCAGTAAAAATGAACCTATTCTCTTTGAAATCCAACAAAGACTACTAATTCTTTGACACCCGAATAAATGCCTCATCGTATAAGACACTAAAAAATGTCACAATTGGCTTTCTACAAGCTCACCTTTCATATGATGAGATATTTTATAATGTAAAAGTAGAAGACTTGCTCTTCAAGTAGTCTGATGTACGAACCTCTTCAACCTAGAATTGCTTCCATAGACCAACACTACTAAACATATTTCTAAACTAATCCAACAAGGATCTATTAAGCCTCTTAACTACTCTGTTATGTTCTATGTTTGAAGGTTATCATTTTCTCACAATACCAATTTGCTTAGAGAATGTCTAAAAATTTTTGGAGAACTTTATTACTATTATCTATCAGAAGTATATGTATTTTCTTGCTGATCTAATTCTCCACAAAAGTGGAGAACTCCAACTTCAAAAAATATATCTTAAACTTCTTCCTAACATAATACAACCAAAACTAGCTAGAATACTCATTAGTAAATGACAAATAATAGACTTAGCAATGGATTTGATATTCACAAAGACCAAACAGATCATTATGTGTCACCTTCAAAATATCCTCTACTTGTGTTTCCCATAACAAATCTATATATTATGTTTTTCAATAGATAATACTCGCAAAACTCAAATAGTAATAGAACTAGGAAAATGACTATCTACCATATCTTTACTTACTAAAACTTATAAACCCCTTCCTCAATAATGACTCATCCTAAGATGCTAAAAAAAACCTGAATTGAAATATAATTATATTAGCACTACAAAATAATCTTGATGCATACAACTATATAGAGTAGCATGCTACACTATTTTATCAAGGACTAAATTACCTCTTGCCAACTTAAAACCTTTGCTTTCAAATATGACATGTATTCTCGAGTCAACCATTTTAAGGCATGAATATAAGGTTTCTATGTTAGGATAAACTATCCTATACCCAAGAGCCAGTCTACAGACATCCTCCAGAACAGAGATGTTAGCAACACTAGATTGTATTGAGATAATGAAGTAATGAGATATTGAGGTGATTACAAAGGTGCAAAGGCTCTACTTATATAGGCAAGAGTACATAGGAAACATGGACAAGGTTGAGACAAGTGTCTCAAACTGGAGGAAGGAGAGTTATGATAGAACTCAACAATATCCTCTAAGATAAGGTGGAGTCCAAGTTGGACTCAAAGATATCCATCTACCCAATTAATGAATGTACCTAAGTAAACTTAAGTAAAGAGTAAATAGTGAACTATTTACTCCAAGACCCCCCCTTAAGTGCAACTTAGGGAATACAACAATGTAGAAGAAAATGTTTATGGATCTCGGCAACAAGGCCATGTTAGGTACCCATGTACAACTACAATGCAATCTCTCATAACTAGAGAAAAGGGAGAAAACCCTTTGGGATAAAACTCCTCTCCGAAAGAGAGAACATGAAGGTTTGATAAGCCTTCAAAAAGATGTCCTGAAATCATGAACATGAAAATCGTTGAAGCACGAAGAATTTGTAGACAACTGTCAATGACTGATATGGTGCTTTATCTGATGATCTCCTCTAAAGAAGATGATGATCAAGAAGACAAAAATCTATATGAGTGCTCCAAATGACACTTCTCGAACATTGATCAGATGGCAATAATGGCAATAGCCTCTGTCAATCGAAGATACAAACAGCACAAGAATCTGCATGAGTGACTTTCACTACACAACCAATGATGTTGTTTAAGTGATACCATTTTCACTTCTCAACCATGTTGAAAATGCAGGGGCAATAGTCTTAAACAGAATCCAAGAGTGTTATAGCACACTTCAAGCGAAACCGAGGAGCCTCCACAAAACTGGAATGCAAGAGTGTCTCAATGCACTTCAAGTGAAACCAAGGAAGCATTAGCACGAATAGTATGATACCCCCCATAATGATGACTTGGGTGAGGCATAAGAGATCCATTGAAACGATGTGTCACCATGTTATGCATAAGGGAGAAAATATGTATCTACAACTGAGAAAATGGTGTGTGCGGTCAAACTACACACTCGCATGAGGCAAGAATATCAGCGATTTTTCTATTGTCGTGGATGAAATCTCACTTTGACAAAGCTATGATTGGAAAACAAAGGCTCTACACAACCCCCATGGAACTTTATAATTCAGTGTGAGTACAATAATATGGCACATCATGTGTGCAAAAGTCCCCAAAAGACATGGATGGACATGGATCTAATGTGTCTACAAGTAGTGCTTAGAAAGGATGTTCATCTGGTTAAAAAGGCAAAGAAATCAAGAAAAACTTGAAAAAAGTGCACGCATAAGTAGTGCATGAAATCACCTTTGCAACGATGCTTCATTTTCCAAAATCGGACTCTGGATGTCCAAGTTAGGGTCCTGTGAAGAAAAGCGTCTATTAGGGCTGGAAGGTGAAAAAAATGGCCCACCCCTCCGGGGGCATGGGTTTGGCCCTTAATGAGACCATCAGCTCAGCATGTCAGAAAAGAGTGCCCCTCCCAGATGGAGAGGGCCCAAGAAGAGTTGAACGGGTGAATGGGTCTGATGGTGGCTCTGTGTGCTACCCCCATAACCACCAAAAATCATAGAAGGCAAAAGCAAAACATTGCCATAATGATGCAAATCCACACAAAAGTGGATACAGAGAGGATAAGAAACAAATGTCTTATCCACTACAAAAATGGAAAATGAACTGTGGAAATTCTAATGAAGATACCGAAAGGTTGATTGCTGAAAATGCGAGCCTACTGCTCCCTTACTCATTTTCACCACTTTCTGAGTATCCTCCAGTCGCATTAGTAAGAGCACTAAATCTGGCACAAAGAGTTTCAAAGCCCCATGACATAACAGAATGAAACAAGTGATATGGGCCAAACTCCATGGGAACCACAGAGCCAACTATGAAGAGGCTCGAGATAAACCAAATTTGTAAGTGGCGCCCAGTATATACACAAGCTCAGACACACAAGATTCTTACTTCAAGACAGGCTAGGAGGTACCTATTCAACAGACTATTTGCAACAGATCTAAGAGAAGCCACAAAACACAACTAATACAAGGAGGCTATCAAAGATCTAATGTTCAAATTGCAAATCTTTCCAAAAGAAATGAAGCTGCCAGAAATTTTGACATTTTCTAAGATCTGCCAAAAACAAACTAACAATCTACAAACTTGACTAGTCTGGACCTCACTTTATCATAAATAGATCTGAGTAAATAGATTTTCTAAAAGAAATATCACAACTTGCCAATAACATAGATCTGAAAAATACACTGGTTTACTACAAAGAGACACCATGGACCTCAAAACAAAATAAAAATGAACTCTCTAAACTAGAAAGAGCTGTGAGACTATAGGCTCTGATACCATGTTAGGATAAACTATCCTATACCCAGGAGCCAGTCTACAAACATCCTCCAGAACAAAGATGTTATCAACACTAGATTGTATTGAGATAATGAAGTAATGAGATATTGAGGTGATTACAAAGGTGCAAAGACTCTGCTTATATAGGCAAGAGTAGATAGGAAACATGGACAAGGTTGAGACAAGTGTCTCGACCTGGAGGAAGGAGAGTTATGATACAACTCAACAATGTCCTCTAAGATAAGGTGGAGTCCAAGTTGGACTCAAAGATATCCATCTACCCAATTAATGAATGTACCTAAGTAAATTTAAGTAAAGAGTAAATAGTGAACTATTTACTCCAAGATTCTAGCCTAACCTAAAATATGTTGAACATTTCATAATATCATTGTTCTATCATTCATGAACGCAACCTTTACTTTTCTCAAGAAACTAATGCAAAAGAGTTGTTATCGTCAAGAAAAATATGTCCTCCATTACACAGTGTATTAAATTACCACTCTCTTTGAAAGGTTATGCGATAAGAAGTACCTAAATCAACCAAGAATCATCACCAATGATATTGCATCACTACTAGTATCATTATTGTCAAAATATATATCAAAAAATCATCTTTCTTCTTAGACTTGAAATCCTTGCCTATGTGACCTTCTTGCCACAATTCCAATATTATACTTTAGCTTCACCTAAAGATTTAAACATGTATTTACCCTTAAAATTAATATCTCCATTATTTTTCTTACATTTCTTTTCCTTAAGTCTTGTCTCTTAACAACAAGACATCAAAAGATGTTTATCCCACATATGTCCTACTAGTTTCCTCATTTAACAAAATACTTTGTACATTCCCTAGTTTCAATGACAACATTACTACAAAAAGATATTATGAGTTCCCTATAATTCTATTAAACAACAAAACAATAAAATGCATTTGTCCTCTTCTTACATCTTGAGTCCTATTCACACAAATTATTTTAATATCATGTTAAATTTATTCAATTGATCAATTATTATGTCTCAATAATGATTTATAATCTATTCGTGAAACTCGTGCATTAAAACAAATATGACACATATTACTATATAGTACTTGTAGCTTTTTTATCGATTTTTACCCAATCTTCACCAAACATACCTAAGAGTTCGATTGAAGAATGCGCTACAACTAACTAATCTCTTTCTAATAGAAGATCTTTCACCTTCAAGTTCCATAATTCAAAGTTTCGACAAATTTTGACAATTTAGTCTTTTAATTTCAGTTCTTAATGTGCTAGCCTAAGTTACCGGATGCGTCCTTAGGCCGTCCGCGTCGGATGCGGATGATGGTGCGCTTGGATCAAACAACTGTAAGTGGGATGATGCAAAAGGTTGTAATAATGGGAACAATCATAATTTTCGCCGACAAAAAATCTCTCTTTTTCATACCCTTGAATGCACGCTGGATTAATTGCTCTAGAAAGCGAACAATAATCAGTAATATGCTCTTGTCCTGGCTCCATGAACCTGTGTCTACCTTATTTCTGTACAAGTCCAAAGAATTTCTGCACAATCACAACATTATCTTCTGAATTCTAACTAAGATGGCAAATCTGCATCTAGGCCAGTTTGCAAACCGGTGTGATTGGTCAGTCCGTCATCACCGGATAATGCAACCATATTGATATAGGCTTACGCAATGAAGATATAAACAATACAATGATGACATGAATTATTTAATATAATTTTTGTTTTTTTTAATTAACTATTAATAATACTTTTTATTTTATGTTTTGAAAATAAAGGTTAGTGTTTTTATTTTGATTATATATATATATATATAATTATAAACCTATTCAAACTTACCCAAAACTTTTAAAAAAATCACATCAGTAACTTAGGTGGTAGACATAAATTTAATATTTTCTATCTTCTAACAAAATCCTTCAAACTTTTCATTTACAACCAAATTAAACATGATTAGATACAACAACACTAATTTTTTAAAATTAACACCCTTGTTAAAGACAATCATAAATTGAGATTTAACTAAATTGAAAATAAACAAACTTCAATTATGTGCACTGAAAAAATAGTATTTGCAAAACCTAAATAATAATATGCATAAAAGTACATGTAATAATATACATTCACAAAATTAAGCAAGGCTCAAAGGTTTAAGTGGTAAATCATTTAGTAGAAATATACGACCACCAAAACACTCACAATTATATGATTCAACACACGGTCTTTAATAATGTCTCAATCTACATCATACTCGTTCTGCAATGATTAATGTTTCACCAAAAATGTAAAATTCACTATTTATATAACTGTGAGTCTTTTAACATCGGCACCTTTACCGTGAATTGGGAGGCTATTGCTAAAAATCAATGAGTTCCTTTTTATGGGGTTTGCAGTTGTTATGCCGTTTTTTTTGTTTCATGTTTAAAGTTGATTCCTCTGTTGATACTCTGAACTGCGATGTTAATAGCTTTGGGAACGTTGCCTTCGCTGCTGATAGGCAATTGAAGTTAGATAGTATTAAGTTTTGTTATGTTGATAGTAGGGCTGATAACAGTAGTATGGGCAGAATTGTTAGCGGTAAAAGTACTGTTCATTTGGTTTTTGATTATTTTATTAGTATGGGCAGAATTGTTAGTGGTAAAAGTACTGTTCGTTTGGTTTTTGATTATTTTATTGACTTATGGTAGTGGTTGCTTCCCGCTACAATGGCCTAAAGCTGTGCTCTTTGGTTTTTGTTGTTATGTCATTGTTATACCCTTTACAGATTTACCAAAAAGAGTTATGAAATCGAGCCTCTAACCTATCACACCAACCAACACCAAACCACAACAAGAATCTCGCTTGCAGATTTAACATCACATCTCTGCCAAACTCAGTTCCTAGATGCTCATCCCCAAGGAGTCCGAGATTTGGCAATTTCTTTATTTGAATCTTACTAGAATTGTCCTCCTCCGATAAAGAGGTTATGAGTCACTATTCATACTACCAATAAATGTTATTTAATTTTCTCTGTGTGGTTGTGAGTTCTCTAGTTATTTGCAGTTGTCAACTTCTCACAACACCAGTCACATAGAAAACAGCAGGTATGTGGCATCACAGGTACCTCAAATTCAACATATGTTACCATATTGAAGTATGACAAACTCTTCCTACAAGGACTCCCTATAAGGAAATATCGCACAAATTCCAAAGAAATATGATGTATGAAATTATCTAAGAAATTTTAATTGTCTTTTCTTATACTGTTTTGTTAAATACATTTTAAAAATATATATAAAGGACATAGTAAAGAAAATTAAATTACTAAAAGTTCAAATATCAAATTTGAAAGAACAAAATCACAAGTTAGATCAATCGATTAAAGGATATTTGAAAGAACAAAATCATAAGTTAGATCAATTGATTATTTCATACTAGAAAGAAACAAAATATTCAAATTCTAAAGATTTGTTATATGATACTTCTTTGCCAAAGAATATTCAATTTCAGCATTGGGCAGTTGTGATATTCAACATTGGACACTTGTGATATAGGTAAAATCTTCTTTTGATAAAAAGTGTCTATGTTGGTGATAATGAGCAATTTGAATTACAAGTCTTGATAGTTTGTATAATAATAATAAAAGATGTTTTCTAATGAATGTTGGCCTTAAGATGATGCCAAGAATAGAATATATAAGAATAATTGATAAAGAGCCTACTAAACAAGTGTGAGAACAAATAATTAAGTACCTAGAAATAGAAGACAAGATGTTACAAGCAAAGTTAGTACTAACAAATCTATTCAAAAGCAGAAATATTTTTATTGTCATAGGAAAGGATGTGGTAAAGAAACGTGTCCAGATCTTCATCCTTGAACCCTTTGTAGACTCAAAAACCATTCGAAAAATGTGTTGGAATAGAGATTTGAAAATGAACACTAAAATTCAATCTATAAAAAAGATGATCAATTTTATTGTCGAAAGAGTAAACCGTGCAATAGACATAAATTTTGTCAATCTCAAAATAACTATTTATCAAACTTTAACTTCCTAACAAATTGACAAATCAATAAACAACTAAATATTACATTCATATAAAAAAAGATTTAAAACTAAATACTATTATTCAACAAATTTAAATTCCAAGCAGTAATTTCAATAATATAATTAATCCAACCTTTTATCCTAAATTAAATTGTGTTAATTATAAACTAACGAATTATTTCGGTAAAGCGTGTTATTTATACCTTGGTTAATCGAATTTGTCTCAGGCCAACTTCCAACATTTTTTCTAGTGCTTGCAACTCTTTTATCGTTAGCCCTTGAAGCTCCTCTCCATGCATTTGTCTATGAAAGCAATGAACGAAACTTAGTAAAAGAAACCCATTTACCAGCAATAAACAGTAGGTTCCTAATTTTGACTGGCATGCATTTATGTTTTACCTCAAAGTATAGTTAATGTTTTCCATTTCTTGTTTTATCCGTCTCATTTCTTCATTCTCAAGCTGCAAGTACTTTAAGAGAAATGTTAGGAAAACATTTAAGGTTAACATTGCTTAAAATATTATATTATTATTATTATAATTATAATTATAATTATAGATTGCCATTATGTATTTAATTTAAAATAAAAATTAGGTTAACTTACTAATAAAATTAATCATTTAAATTTAAATTATTAACAAAAATATAATATTAAAAAATAAGCTTTTTAAAATTGAAAAGAAATTTATTGAAATAGTAGAAACATATTATAATTTTTTATTTTTTTATTTTTAAATGGCAAGAACTATAATTAAAAAGAAAAAAAAAATCTAATAAGATTTTTACTGTCCCAAAACTGATAGAATCTAGAATAACACAAGTCCCATAAGTCAATTTCATTTTTCCTTTATATATTAATCATTGGGTAATGAAAATGAAAAAAAGAATTAGGAAAAGGTAAAGACCCTCATTCAAAGACATGTCAAAAATTATTTTCATTTGAAGCCCACTTGACACCGCAATCAGCAATTCTCCAAGATAATTACTAAGAAACAAATATTAATGAATCCAATACATGAATAATCTTATTCTAACCCAACTCACATGTTTTCTCAAAACCCACCAAAACAAACAGAGCTTTCATCAAATGATTAGAACTAATGCCAAATAGCATAAGAGAAAACAAAAAGGATTGCACACTATCACTGTCACAACCAGTACCTCCAATTCGAACAATCTCCAACTTACCACAAGAACAAGCATAATATTTTTTAGAAAACAAAAGGAGCGACAACACAAACTTACCACATTTATTCGTCTTCTTTGTTAGTATTTCCCAGATCTCAACAAGGAATATATCAATTTATTGAGGTCTAACAAAACCAAGCACAGGATATAAGATGACAAGCATAAAGAAAGAGTAAATTGTACCCGGATTGTAGCAATTCTGATCCTTGAAGTTAACTTCCAAGTTACTTTTGAAGGTCTTCAAGACTGGTCTTCCAAATCTGCCTTTAACTTCTTCTCTAGGACTGTTATTGATATTTATATCGATCTGATCCAATCAGATGTAATTCACCTTTGTCTGGCATTACCGATCTAAATATATGTCCCTCCAAAATGTATATATCGATATGTATATCGATATACTGATCGCTAATAGTAGCTGATCCTTCCTGTAATTTGAATCGCTAATTCAATGCTCCATCATCTGATCTGAAGATTACGGAGCTAGCTTTGTTGCTGATCTAAATTGTGCCTCTGATTATATTCGCATTCTCAATGCTGGTATACAGAGTTCTCTATGCTTGTATATATATCGATGTATATATATATATATAGCAGATTCGATGTTCTATATTAACATTGACAATACCATTGACAATGGTTCGCACTCCTACTATCGCTGCTAGTCTAGATCAGATTATTGCACTATAATGTGATGTAGATTCTGCTCTTAATTTACACTCAGATCTGCTCTCATCCATTAGTCGAAATTTGCTTATCCAAGCATCATATGTCACACCTCCAATGCTTCTTGGTGAAGGTAGAACACCACGTTATGTTTTTGGTGGTTTCTACCTTTGGATTCGATCACCTTATTATATATGTGATGAATTCATCCACAAGGAGGCTGACTTGGACTTATAAAATCCATTCAAGTATTAAAGCCAAGAGGCCGACCTTGGGCCCTTAATTAATTCATTCAACATATATATATTGATTTTGGTGATAAACAATAAATAATAAATGTTGCCAATATTTATTATTATTAAATTTATCATATCGATTTATTGCTCAAACAAGAGGATGTTTGCCGTAAAGGCCATAATATTAACATTCTTAAATGGCCTAGATTTAAAGCTAGATAAAAATTGATGATCTAAAAGCTTCAAAAGGATTCAAAAAGACAGAAGTGAAGATTTCCTCAATAATTTGCTTACTAGCAATAGCTTCTTTAAGAACTTCCAAAATCTTTATCCAACCCTATTTAAGGGGATGTCAGTGGTCCTAAAAGATTCTAGAATTCTTCTCTAACCAAATTTGCCAAAGAAAAAGAATAGGACCAATATCACAAAAAAAACACAAGGAAAGAGGGTAATGCAAGAGGACAACATAAACTTTCCCAATTTTCAGTCACAGAAGAAACATGAATAATACGTCAATTCTAGCATTTCTATTAGACGTTTTCCATGAAAGAGAAACTATGTTTTGCTTCTTTGAGGTCCAAGTAACCAAATGCAAACTAAAAGAAAAATAATTACTGGACGTAGAATTTCAATCATCCAAGCTACCACCCTCAATCAAAACCACTAATGTCAACAAGACTAAGCATTTTAAAAGTGCAACTACGAATGCCAAAATATGGAGTGTCTTTCATATACCTCATAATTCTCTTGGCTTCCTTCATATATATTTTCGACGGCTCTAACATGTGCCTTCAAACAAGAGAAACTAAATAAGCGATATAAGCCCTTGTATAGGTTAGAAATATCATACTTTCAGCAATACTTATATAAGTTGTCGCGTCAACTATTTCAAAGCCATCATCTATCTATCCTAGTTTACCAATCCATTGGTGCATACTTGAAGCCATACAAAGCCATCATCCACTTGTAGATTTAATGGTCTTTTCCTTTTCCTTGCACTTAAAAACCTTGTGGCTTTTCTTCTTAAGGAACTTTTCACATCCATGTGATAAATGCTCCATTTCTTTTGAGCTTCTAGTATGAATTGGATTTCTGATTTGAAGCCTTAGCCTTCAACCCAATTCGAGATGAACGATCTAAGGGTAGCTAGATACATCTTAGAAATGGAGGTCAAAATGTCAAAGCTAGCAAAAAGATTTAGGTGAGCCAAAGACTATGAACTTGGTATTGGAGAGATTTAGCAACCTTATAGATCATTGGTTGTTCCTATTTAGCAGGGGACAAAGTTGTCGCTTCGGGAATATCCAAAACCTCCAACTAAGATGCAGGACATGGGTAGACTACCTCATGTGAGCATTGCTGGAAGTTTTATGTATGCTATGGTCTACGCAAGACCAGACATTGCCCATGAAGTGGATGTCCTAGGTCAATTAATGACTAAACTTGGACAAGTACATTAGCAAGTAGTAAAGAGGGTGTTTAGATGTTTGTGAGGTACTTTCATGCAATCCCTATGTTTTCATGGTTATCCTTTAGGACATTGCATTCAGTCAATTCATTCATTGATAATTAGACTCAAATTGGGCTATTGACATTGGCACTAGAAGATCTTCCAATGTATGTGTTTATGATGTTTGGTGGTACTCTAGTTAGCTGAGTAAGTGACAACTTATATTCACTTTGTCCATAATAGAAGAAGATATGGGAGCTACTCATACTTGTAAGGAAACCATCTAGCTTAAGTGTAAATGCAATTCAAACTTCTATTCAAATGATAATTATAGCTTTTGTATCCCTTTTATGAATATACAACCTTCTAATTAAATTCTTTTGTATGCAGATTGCTGAATACAATATGTTCAATTTCAATATGTTTCAGCCAACAATCGTTTTGCATATATGTATAAGCAAATGTTATGATTCACGTAAATGATAAGTTGTGACTCACTAATGAGTCACGTCTTATCATTGACACGACTCTTCATAACAAGCAAGTCGTTAATACAAATCGATATTGAATCAATATCACATAAGCCAATAATACTATCGGTGATAACATAACAGTTTTGATATTTAAACAGATACTAATCGGTATTCATTGTAAGTCAACAGTCGTATATAAATTGGTGATCGTTGATTTATCATTAATGATAATCGATGGTTATTGATCTATCACTAATGATAATCGACGATCATCAATTCATTATCATAATCGATAGTTATAAGATGAGAATATTTATCATTACAATATGTATATGGATATATATTAATGTATATATAATGATAGATATCATTATTATATATATTAATATATATTCATATATATATTATATATACTTATTTATATATTTATCTTCTTTAACTTGGCTCTAATACCATGTAAATGTAATTCAAACTTCTATTCAAATGATAATTATAGCTTTTGTATCCCTTTTATTTCTTTATGAATATATTGTGAATATATAACCTTCTAATTAAATTCTTTTGTATGCAGATTGCTGAATACACTATGTTCAATTTCAATATGTTTCAGCCAACGATCGTTTTTCATAAATGTATAAGCAAATGTTATGAGTCACGTAAATGATAAGTCGTGACTCATTAATGAGTCACGTCTTATCATTGACGTGACTCTTCATAACAAACAAGTCGTTGTTAATACAAATTGATATTGAATCGATATCACATAAGCCGACAATACTATCGGTGATAACATAACAGCTTTGATATTTAAACCGATACTAAGTGGTATTCATTGTAAGTCGACAATCATATATAAATCGGTGATCATCAATTTATCATAAATGATAATCGATGGTTATCGATCTATCACTAATGATAATTGATGATCATCAATTCATTACTCATGATGATCGATAGTTATAAGATGAGAATATTTATCATTACAATATGTATATGGATATATATGAATGTATATATAATGATAGATATCATTATTATATATATATTCATATATGTATTATATATACTCATTTATATATTTATCTTATCGATGCTATCATATTTAACACTCCCTCTTAGTTAGGGAAGATAAAGTATCTAATGCATCCTATTTCTCATAAGAATATATATACCACCTTACTTGTGAATGTAAAATGGTATGACATACCACTTAACATGTGATGCTCAGTTTTACATATCACCTAACATGTGATATGAGGAATCACCTAACGTGTGATACCAAGTTTTACATATCATCTAACTCGTGATATAAGGAATCACCTAACATGTGATACCAAGTTTTACATATCACCTAACTCGTGATATGAGGAATCACCTAACACGTGATAGCAAGTTTTACATATCACCTAACTCGTAATATGAAGGATATAATATGCTCGAGAACATTACGTTCTCCTTATATACCCCTATTATGGTATGTTCACTAACATTACATCACATAATGTCCACCATAACGAATCATGGCACATCCATGAATCAAGATGATATCAAGTCAACATGATATCAACATTACAAGATCGTCACCTTATAATGTTAACTACAAGTGTTCATTAAATAAAAAGTTGTCATTTTTTAACAATGTACATAAGATGGGTGGGCCCATACAGTCATACAGTCACACATACAAAAGAAGTTTACCCATTAAACATCTATATTATATTAGTACAAATCAAAATTTTAAATTTAAACCATACCAAGATTTTCCTAAAGTGATCAACTTTCACCTTTGGGAGTGGTTTGGTAAGGATATTTGTTGTTTGATCTCCTATACTAATATATTCCAACTGGATCACATTCCTTTCTACCATGTCTCTCACATAGTGGTAAGGAATCTCTATATGCTTAGATCTGTTATGAAATACTGGATTCATTGATAGCTTGATACAAATTTGGTTATCACAGTGGATGATAGTCGGTTTTAGTGCTTCGCTAAATAATCCTACAATTAGTTTTCTGAGCCATATTGCTTCTCTAGCAGCCATTGATGTTGCGATATATTCGGCCTTTATAGAGCTTTGTGCCACTGACAACTATTTTCTACTAATCCACGATATCAAAGTTGATCCTAAACTAAAGCAATACCCTGAGGTTCTCTTTCGATCGGTCACACTTCTAGCCCGATCTAAGTCAATGAATCCATGAAGATCTAAGGCAAACTTTTCATATTTGAGTCCATAATTTGGAGTACCTTGAAGGTACCTCATTATATGCTTCACAGCCACAAGATGTATTTCTTTAGGCTCACACATGAATTGGCTCAAAGTATTCACCGCATAACAGATATCTGGTCTAGTGTTGACCAAATACATCAATGATCCAATCATCTGTCTGTAGAGAGTAGGATCAGTTGACTGAGAATCTGTTGCTACTTCCTTCAACTTGTGAAGATTTGTCTCCATGGGTGATGTCATCAGTCTGCAATTCATCATGCCAAATATCTTCAATATATCAAAGGAGTACTTTCCTTGGTTTAGAATAATATTATCTGATTTCTACCAAACTTCTAAGCCAAGGAAGTAGTGCAATAGTCCTAAGTCCTTCATGTCAAATTCTGAGGCTAGTTCCTTCTTACACTGATTAATGAGATGATCCTCTCCTATAATCAACAGATCATCAACATATAATATTAACATTAACATATTACCTTTGCTTTGCTTGAAGTAGCAGTTTGGGTTTGCATCATTTTGGAGAATCCTAATCTCATGAGGTAACTGTCAATTCTCTCATACCAAGCTTTGGGAGCCTTCTTAAGTCCGTAAAGGGCTTTCTTTAACTTACACACATGTGTTCAAGAATTATGGATCTCAAATCCTTCAGGTTTCTCTAAGTAGACCTCTTCTTCAATAGTTCCACTTAAGAATGCAGTCTTAACATCCATCTGATGTACTTTCCATCCTTTGGCAGCTGCAATGGCTAGAACAGCTCTGACTGAAGTATATCGGACAACTGGAGCAAAAGTTTCTTCATAGTCGATTCCTTCTTTTTGTGAGAAACCTCTGGCTACGAATCTTGCTTTGTACTTTTCTATAAAGTCATTTGCAGCATGCTTGATCTTGAACAACCATTTGGAGGAGACCACTGATTTCTCTTTAGGTCTAGATACAATTTCCCAAACATCATTCTTCGAGATGGACTGATATTCCTCTAGCATGGCATCTTTCCATACTTGCTGCTGAATAGCTTCTGAAACATTTGCAGGTTCTAACTTGGAGAGCTCACTCGCTAGGGATCCGTAACTAGATATCTTGTGGGTCTTTTACTCTCTCTAAAAGTTCCTGAAGGAGCTCCATAGGACTTTGCTTCTTCTATTATCTTAGTTTCCTAGAGAGGTCTCTTCTTAGGATTTTTCAAGGATGTTCTTGATTCTTCATTTTCTTCTTCCTCGGGATACTCCCTCTAAATCTCAGGAGCAGTTTCCTTTTCTGGTTCATTGGGAGATGTTTGGATTTCTGGCTCAACGGAGTTTCTAGCTCTTATGAATGCTATATCCTTCTCAAAAATTACATCTCTGCTTTGTTCAATCTGTTTCTAACCAGGCACATGTACTCGGTAAGCTTTTGAGGTTTCACTGTCACCTACAAAAATACCCTTTCTTCCTAAAGGTTCTAGTTTTTCTCTTTTCTCTTTGGGCACATGTATGTATACAAGACACCTAAATATCCTCAAGTGACTGATGTCTAGTTTTGTACAGCTGAAAACCTCTTCAGGAGTTTTATTATCAATACAAGAGTGTGGACATATGTTTGTATGTATATTGCAGTATTAGAGGCTTCTGCCCAAAGACAAGTTTTTATGTTTTGATCAAGAAGAGATTACCTTGGCAGCTTCTACAATGGTTCTGTTTTTCCTTTCAGGGTGAACCCACAATAGTGGGTTACACTTTTTCAGAGGAAGCAATTCCTCCTGAAATTTGCAAAGCAGGCGGATTTAGAAAGTACTTTCGATAGAAAGTACTTTTGACAAAAAGTGAGGACTTACAATAGAAAGTACTTTCAAACGAAAGTCCTTGATTAAGGGCAATTCCAGTCAAGTACTTTCAATAGAAAGTAGTTTCGATCGAAACTACTTTCTATCAGAAGTCTCTGATTAAAGGCCATTTGCAGAGGTTGACACAAGTCTGAAGCTTTCATGGCTTCGGGGCTCAAACGCAGTGCTCAAATGGAAGAATAAGGAGACTTCCTTTTGCATCGCACAAGTACTCTAAACGAGCTTTCTAACGAATATAGAATTGACAATTTTTGAATTAATTAGGACTGTTTTTTGACGTGCATCGAATGTAGTTTTTTTAATCAAATATAAACCTCCAAGTTTGACGTTAAATGAAAAATAGTAGAAAAGAGAAAAAAAAATAATCGTGCCCTCTGTCTTCGAGTCTACTTTCTATCAAAAAAATAATAATTGAATTTCGATAAATACACAAGTTATAAGCTATGTAGTCAAGGTATGTTAAAATTATGATTTACTCAACTTCAAACATTCATAAAATATGCAATAATCATAATAATGTCGTCAAACCAATTGCATGCCCTCCGTATGGATGTTACAAAACTAAATTTGAAAGAAGCAGATTGATATCTATTTTAGAAAAAAAGTTATGCTCTATGAAGTCAATGTAACTCTTTGAAAATGACGTTTTCAGCAACATAGCACTTTTCATGGGAGAAAAAAAACTATTCAAATCAATTCAAATATATATATATATATATATATATATATATATATATAGAATCTAAAGAGAAAATCCTAAAAGACTCTAGTTTACTTCATCTTCTGATTTCAAACGGTTTAATGGCAATATGCGTCCGAATCTAAAAGTATTTTTCAAAATGTAGAGTTCAGTGTCCGTTCAGGCAAAAGAGTGTAACCCACTATTGTGGGCTCACCCTTCAGAAACCCAATTTTGTTGTGGATTGTAAAGGACAGTAAGCTCCCTCTTAATCCCAGCATGTTTACAAAATTCTTTAAACATATCTGATGTATATTCCCTCTTGTTGTCTGTCCTTAAGGTTTTTATTTTTCTTCCAGAGGAGTTTTCAGTAAGGGATTTGAATTCCTTAAATCTTTTAAGGATCTCCTCAAATTCTTTACATTTGAGGAAATAGATCCAGGTCTTCCTGGAGAAATCATCAACAAAGATTACATAATATAGAAACCCTCCTAATGAAGGGACAAACATGGGCCCACACAAATCTGAATGGACTAATTCTAATACATTATTTGTATTGCTAGAACTATTCTGAAATGATCCCTTATTATTTTTACCTAAGGCACACCCCTTGCATGCCTTGGAGTGGTATTGTTTGAGTTTTGGTAATCGTGTGACTAATCTTTCCATGGAAGATAGGGCTCTAAAATTTAGGTGTCCTAATCTTCTATGCCATATTTCATTAGAGTTTGTAATTTCATGGACAAGGGCTAGATTTAGTTTTGTACGTAGCTCGTACAAATAACCTTGTCTCTTACCTATGGTTTGTGCTTTCTTAATTGTAGAGTTCTTTGGTCATGCCAATACTTTACCATCCATGAAGGTTACCATGTATCCATTATCTTCAAGTGCAGATATGGAGACTAAATTTCTTTTGATACCTGGAACAAACAATACCCCGGTGAGTTGAATAGAGATGCCTGACTTCAGTTTAATGGTGGAGAGTCATCTCCAATAGTTAATTCATCATCAGTTTCTTCCACGATGGAATCTAATAGTTCTCTGAATCCAGTAACATGTCTTGAGGAACCATTGTCTATGACCCAAGTATTTTTATTAGAGACTTGATTTGAAAGTGCGAAGTAGAATACAAACTTCTCAGATTCATGCTCTTCCTTAGTCTTCTTTACCTTGGCAAATGAGGCTTGATGCTTTCTGTATGGATAATTTACTACATAGTATCCATATTGATCGCATTTGAAACATTGTACCTTTGGCATATCTTTCTTGGATTTACCATTCCCATGATTATTTTTCTTTTTCTTGAAATGTTCTTCTTTTCTTTCTTGTGCGAATTTACATTTAATACATGAAGATCTTCATCAGTGGTTTCCCTCTTGAGTCCTTTCTTTGCTAGTCTTGATTCTTCTTGGAGACAATATGATCTTAGCCGGTCAATTTTTTAAAATTTAGACCTAGCACTAATGCCTGAAACAAATGTCTCTCAGGAGTCAGGTAGACCATCTAAGGCAATTAGTGATAAATCCTTACATTTTATCTTGTACCCAAGTGTTGACAGTTGATCTCTTAGAGCCGAGATTCTCACAAAGTATGAGTTGACTGATTCGCCTTTGTTTATACTTATATGGTTAATCTCTCTCTTTGGGGCTAAGCTCTTGCGGGAACTACTTATTTCATAAGTGTGTACAAGTGTTTTAAACATGTGATATGTCGTTTCATATTTTGTCAAGAGTGGTACAATATGATCTCTGACTCCATCGATTATGATTTTTCATGGCCTTACCATTTCCTTCAGTCCATGTAGTTTTCTCTGGATCATTCTCTGGTTCTCTCTTGTCTTCTTTTGTGAATGACTCAACCTTATTTTCTTTTAGTATCATTAGTATTGTGAACTTCCATGATGAAAAGTTATTTCCTCCTTCAAGCCTATCCTCAAATCTGATAACACTTGCAATGGAAATGTGATGAGCTATAAATTGTGTTTAAATCCCTTAAGTTTGGAAGCTTCTTGGATCTTCTTTAACTTGGCTCTAATACCATGTAAATGTAATTCAAACTTATATTCAAATGATAAGTATAGCTTTTGTATCTCTTTTATTTCTTTAAGAATATATTGTGAATATACAACCTTCTAATTAGATTCTTTTGTATGCAGATTGCTGAATACACTATGCTCGATTTCAATATGTTTCAGCCAACGATCGTTTTGCATACATGTATAAGCAAATGTTATGAGTCACGTAAATGATAAGTCGTGACTCTTCACGTAAATGATTAATGAGTCACGTCTTATCATTAACGTGACTCTTCATAACAAACAAGTCATTGTTAATACAAATCGATATCACATAAGTCGATAATACTATCGGTGATAACATAACAGTTTTGATATTTAAACCGATAATTATCGGTATTCATTGTACGTTGATAGTCATATATAAATCGCTGATCATCGATTTATCAGTAATGATAATCAATGGTTATCGATCTATCACTAATGATAATCGATGATCGTCAATTTATTACTCATGATAATCAATAGTTATAAGATGAGAATATTTATCATTACAATATGTATATGGATATATACTAATGTATATATAATGATAGATATCATTATTTTATATATATATATATATATATATATATATATATATATACTCATTTATATATTTATCTTATCAATGTGTATTATCTAATTAAATTCTTTTGTATGCAAATTGCTGAATACACTATGTTCGATTTCAATATGTTTCAACCAACGATAATTTTGCATATATGTTTAAGCAAATGGTATGAGTCACGTAAATGATAAGTCGTGACTCATTAATGAGTCACGTCTTATCATTGACGTGACTCTTCATAACAAATAAGTCGTTGTTAGTACAAATCGATATTGAATCGATATCACATAAGCCGATAATACTATCGGTGATAACATAACAATTTTGATATTTAAACCGATACTAATCGGTATTCATTGTAAGTCAACAGTCATATATAAATCGGTGATCATCGATTTATCAGTAATGATAATCGATGGTTATCGATCTATCACTAATGATAATCGATGATCATCAATTCATTACTCGTGATAATCGATAGTTATAAGAGAATATTCATCATTACAATATGTATATGGATATATATAATGATAGATATCATTATTATATTTATATATTAATATATATTCATATATGTAATATATATACTCATTTATATATTTATCTTATCGACGCTATCATATTTAACATTAAGCGATTATGTTCATATGTTGGGCTTGACGCAAGGCTGATCATTATTTATTGTGATAGTCAAAGTGCCATATGCCCATAACCATTTTTCTTTTGACATGGTTAGAGAAGGTCAATACTTTGTTGAATATTGCAAATGCCTTACCAAAGTCTATGAGCACAAGAAATTGGAAACAATGTTTGAAGTCTATGTGTCTCATGACCCTTAGCAGTTGAAATAGTATTACTTCCATAGGCTCTTCAATGGTGTTCAACAAATGGGAGAATGTTAGGAAAAATGTGTCACAACCTTTGACTGTTCTTAGCATGTTTATTTACTTATTTATTTATTTGCCTTTTTCATTATTTATCCATTTGTTGAAGATACCTAAAGAGAAAGTCATAAATAAAAAGTTGGTATAAGTTGTGAGTTTTGCATGTGGATATAAGTGTGAAATTATGTCATACTTTTATAGAAAATGACCGACACTAATCCTATTTTTTTAACTTGAATCACGAAAAAATGACATGTGTCTCAAATTTTGAAATAATGTAATCTCATAAAATGTGCAGTGATCAATATATTATATCCTTGTCTTTTTTTGAAAAGTTTAAAATTATTTGAATGTGCATTTTTTTATAAAATTGACCCTATAATTTAGTTGTGGATAAATATTAAAATGTGTGTATTGAAAATGCAACCATTTCAATGAGACACTACCTTTTGTCTTGACTATTTATACAACATAGAAAAAATTATATCATCTTAACGTAAAATCTTTTCTTTAGTGCATCATATTGGTTTCAAGTTCTTTAATAAAATTTAGCACCATTTTTACAAGATAACCAACCTTATATTTTAATTCGACGATAACCTACTTTTAGCTAAAATAATAAAACAAAACTTAAATGATAAACAAACTGTTAAAATATATTTTTTCAAAAATTTTACTTATTGATGACAAAAATGTATTTTTATATTTTTTTAAAATGTTATTTAGATGAGTAGGGACTTTTGAAGCTTTAAGTTTTTTAATATTTTCTTTCTAACTTGACTTCAAAGTGGTGCTATTTAGTGAAAAAAATTAATTGGAAAATCTATGAACATGTCTAACTTAGCTAAAATGAATCTAGCTAGGCCGTGTTTGACCAAAATCTATTTTTAAATAGAAATATTTAAATTCACTTGTGATGACAAGTTTGTTGAAAGTGTAACACAACTTTATACTTTTATACATGTATGTGTATTTGACATATTGACCTTTGTCCATGCATGTACTTTCTAAGCTTGTTTGCATGTACATATGATTTGCATGTTTTTTGTATATGTGTACACTTTTATTATTAACATCTTGTATTGTGAATATTTTGTCTATATAATATTATATTTCTCGTAATGTGTATCTTCTACACAATAGTTATTACTAGCAATCGCACCTTAGTGTGTAATGGGTACGTCGTAGAGGTATGGAAGGTCAACTAAGGCATTTGTCCCTTTGTCGGTCTCTATATCTCCTCATCTCTCTATCGAACTATCTATATTTCTCTATCTTTTTTAATCTCATCCCCTCACTCTATTTCTATATTCCTCTCCCCCCTCCATATCCCTCTTCTTCTCAATCTCCATCTTCATACCTCTCTCCATCTCCTCACTTTCTGTCTCTCTTACTCTTCGTTCTACACCTCTCCCTCTTTCTATCTTTATCTCTCCCTATCGCTCCCCCAGTCTCTCTCCATATCCCTCTTTCCCTACCCATCTCTCTCCATATCTATCTCAAATATTATCTCTCGTCTCTCCCTCTATTATCTTCCCCTCTCCATTTTCTAATGTCCCCTCATTTTTCCTTGCTACGAACGATTAATTTTAAAACTTGTGCAAAAATAATTGTTTTCATTTTTATTTGGAGGGCCAAGCCGTTCTTGTCAGCTCTCTTTCTTTTAGTTTTTATCCTTGTGATGAGAAAACCCTACTGAGACTACTATGTTAAAGTCCAACATCAATGGTGATTCAGCCGCTTTAAAAACATTAAAAAGCAAAGAATGAGAAAAAATGAATGGTAGCAAGCATCAATGTATTCAGGTGTGTGATTGCCCGCATTGTAGTGTGTGGATATGCGAAAGCAAGGGGTTTCAGTCGTGCCAAGAGTTTGCCCTCAAATCCCTTGCGAACATTGCAGTGTGATACCTCCATGACCTCTGCAAATTAGTATACCTTTTTATAATAATCTGGTGTGCAACATTGAGTGCAATGTCTTTGATGTGATTTAGTCAATTGAAGACATGAATGACACTTAGGATATTTTAGGTGTGTAGAGCCCTTTTTTCTGGCAACAAGTAATCTGGCAGGTAGTGAAAAGCGGCGAAGAAAACTGGCAAAAAAATTGAACGGTGATGACCAATTTGATTGTCTGTCAAGGGCTCTAAGGACGACTACGTCGTTGATTGAAATATATAGCTTGGCCTCTTTCAGATAGAAAACACATACGGGCTAACTAATATAATGCTCATTTTATTTTGTTTTTCTTTAATTGGTTAGGATGGAGCTTTCCTTGCCTATACAATAACACACAAAATTAACAGTTTTGAACGATGAGCTGGAAGGCCATCTTTTTTTTAATTTAGAGTAGTGCCCATCAATGACTCGCCACCGATTATGCCGTTAAAACATCATAAATTTGAAGAGCGACATCTTAGAATAAAATACTTTCCATACCCATTCTAAACGGGGTATTGTTTCACTACATAAATACACATTAAATGATAAGTAGGAGATATTTTTCAAAGGAAGTCAAATTGTGTCATTGCTATATGGATTCAACTGTGTAGTTTTTTGAATCAAACTCATTGACCCATGTTTCATGAGTAGTGGTTCACAAAAAGCCATCTCTCATGATAATGAATGGAATACTTAGCACTTATTGTATCTAGGTACTACTCCAACTCGAACACGCTAACTACAGAATTTCCTCCATGGTTAAACTC
Source organism: Thuja plicata (assembly GCA_018584345.1). Classification (NCBI taxonomy): domain Eukaryota; kingdom Viridiplantae; phylum Streptophyta; class Pinopsida; order Cupressales; family Cupressaceae; genus Thuja; species Thuja plicata. The sequence continues at coordinate 1,478,215 of MU227627.1, read as the reverse complement.
ACTCTACTTGCAACCCCATTAAATGGTTTATTTCTCTCCACACATCTGTTAAATTATTTGTCTTAAAAAATGGGAACGGATTTACGTTAATAACATCAACAGTTGAAAGAAAATTGTCACTGGATCTAAGAGAAGAATTACACATCAGCTGTGAAATATGTGAACAATATGTCAACTGTTAAAAGTTTAAATGTATGAAAAATTGAACTGTAACAGATCAAATACATGAATTTTTCACAATTCATTTGATAAATTCTTTTACTGCCAACATTTGCATCCTCTCATCAATTGTGAAAAAAGAGAGAGCAAAAGAAAAAGAATTTAAATAATGATCCATAGTAAAAAAAATGAGAATTTAAATATATTTTTTTCTCTAAACTGCCACAATTTTAAATAGATATATAAATTGTGCTCTTAGACATTGTAATGTGTTCCATTAATGCATTTATTTGTTTACTTGGAGCTTTAATGGATTTTTGGAACACAAAATATACGCATCATATTCTTTATAATACAAAACCTAAGAAAAATGCATCTTTTGAGCAGATCTAAGACAACTAGCTGCAATTTTCATCGTTGAGAGGTGGGGAAAAAATTGAGATCAGAGAGTGGAAAAGTCCTCTTATGAGTAGCATTTTCATCAATTTTGGCTTCTACGACAACTGACGAAGAAGCACAATTGTTTAGACAACATATAGATAGATAGAGAGAGAGAGAGAGAGAGAGAGAGAGAGAGAGAGGAGAATTTAAATATATTTTTAATCCTCTACACTACCAGAATTGTAATAAAAAAATTGCTCTAACATTGTGAAGTATTTCGTTTATACATTCATTTTTTTACCAAGAGCTTTAATAAATTTATGAAACACAAAAATCCTGCATCAGATTGCCTATCATACAAAAATTATGGAAAATGCATCTTATGAGCAGATCTGAGACAACTAGCTGCAATCTTCATTGTTAAAAGTCAGAGAAAGATTGAGATCAAAAAGTGGAAAGTTCGCTTACGACAATCCTTTCCATCAATTTCTGCATCTACGATAACTGACAAAGTCTCGCAATCGTCTCGAACGCCTCACTTAGGGGCTGGGATTTGGACTCGCTCATTCTTCTTGCAAAACTTCTAACGACGGAAGAAACAAGATCTTGTTTGCCCGCCCTTAAGAAACAAAAGTTGTTTAATACCAGGCACCTTGGAGAGCATATCCAAGGGACTATTTCTGCCGTTTTAGTCAATTCCCGAGGAAGAACTGTAAGAGAAATCTATTTTCGCCTTCAATCCTCTGAAGAATAGAGCAGCAGTATTGCAAGTCGTGGCTGCTTCCTCCACAATGCGGAAAGTTTCTTCGCAGGATCTCTGATCTCTGCGGCATATTAACCCTATGGCCTCTTCCTCACTCCCCTATAGGGAACTTGTAAGCCATCCTTCCTCCACGCCATGAGAGAAGTAAATGGAAATGACTGCGATCCTGTGTGGGGCAAGGGAATTTTTTAGGATTGCTAACCGATACTGTGTTTTATTTGAGAAGATCCATCGTCCAGTTTTATGTCACTATTGAATTCAATGTTGTGACTTCCTACTTTACACGGAATTTACAATAAAGCAGTGTTTGGAAAATCAATGTTTTACCGTTCAAACAATGAACGGTGAAGATCAATTGGATGGTCGTCCAAGGGCTCTCAGCAAAACTACACCGTTGATTGTAATGTTTACCCTAATCTCTTTCAAATGGGAACACCTACAGCGTAATAAGATTTAAAATTTGTATTTCTTCAATCAATTGGTGTACACAATGTTTTCTTTGCTTCCTCTGAAGATAGATACAAAGGTGTTACTACATGGTATCATAGTTACACTGCCCTGGGGACAGGGACAGGTTTTCAGGAAGGGGGACAGAGGGGCCTCAATTTGGAGACGTTGGGGGGACGGTGGGTGTATATACTACATACTATACATGTAATACTTAAAATGCTAGTTATGAAAAGATGTATAACAATATAAGACATAAAGATGTAAAACAGTAAATTAGTAAATTAGAATTACTGAACACTTGAACATTGCATTGAACATCGAACACGAAAATGGAATATTGAACAACAAAAAATTAAAATTTTAAATACTCGAATCAGCAAATGGAAGAGTTCTAACATCTATTTTATAAATAATTATTAATAATAGTTATAGATATCAAAAGCATGAGCATCTCAGTATCTCATCATAAAAATGATTACATTGAGCAGTAGCAACTAGCAAGATATGATATTCAATGTTATTATATCAAAACAAGTTTTTTTTAAAGCCACTTTTTTTTTTGGTTGTGACGTCCCCTGTCCCTTTTGGGGACGCGTTGTCGTCCCCTGTCTCCTTTGGAAACACCGAGACGTCCCCCGTCCCCTTAGACGACATTGGGACGTCCCTGCATCTTCACCAAAACAACGACAAATAGGTGGCACCGCCAAAACAACGTCCCCCTGTCCCCGATGCATCCCCACCTCAAAGACATTGGAGATTTGGGGTGGGGTGGGGTGGGGTGGGGTGGGGACGCGTCCTATGGATACACTACATGATATCAAATATAATTCAACAATTACGACCCTGATGCCAGTCCATTAACGATAAAAATTCAGATTTAATTTCAAGATTGATACAAGGATTGACCATGCCCGATTGATACGAATAGCAGAACTAGAAGGTCCCAAAAATAGTGGGAGGAGGACCAATATATTCAAAGCACTGAGAATATTACCGAACAAAAGAATAAATAAAAAAGATAGCTGCAAAAGACACACTCCTTATGCTACAGAAATTGAGGCACTTAAATATTGTGACAACGAGACAAAGAAACACAAGAAAGTAAACATAGAGAAGACCAATAACACACCCATAGTCCCCAACAAAAGCAATTTAAAAGTGAAGGAAATTCTAGATAAAATAAAGCCACCAAAGATTAATGGGTATCTATATAAGTCAAAGTATTTTACACAAAATCTGAGGAAAATAAAGCCACTAAAGATTAATGGGTAAAGCTTTAGCACAGAAACAAAAGCTTGGCTGGTTTATAGGAACGGTTATTTTATTCTGTAGAAGAGAACTAGCAACAAGAAGGCCCAGCTTGCTATTATGATCTTATTGAGGAAGTAGCACTATGATTTGATCATCAAGAGCGTATAATGGTTATCAGTGGTGACATTATAACCTGGAATTATTCAAAATATAGTTCCAAGCAACTATGATCACTATTTAGGTAAATAAATTTGACTGTTTGAAGCAAGCAAGGCATGATAGTGAATGTCACTGAAATACAATCTCAAAGACTGAAGTGTGCTAAATCTTGTGGGTAAATTAAGGTAAATCAATAAATACGAATGGATTATCTCCAAATAGAAGGAGAGGTGCCAACTGTAGAGCTTGCAACAATATTTTGGCAGTTGTTCGAAATGTAGTTCCAAACATACTAATGGATCATTATTTAAATAATTAAATTTCCCTCTTTGAAGCAGCAAGGCGTGCTAGTGGAATAAAATCTCAAAGTCCGGAGTGTGCTAAAGTTTGTGGGTACTATTCGTGATGAGAAAATTAATGTAAATCAATATATATGAGTGAATTATCTCCAGATTTAACGAAATGTGCAAACTGTAGAGCTTGCAACACTATTTTATACAATTGTCAAGGCGCAACTAACCAAGAAGGGAGGAACTAGAAAATAGGAAGAGAAAACAAGACGAAAGGCTAGTGTCATCTCGAGGAGTGCAAGGAGGTTGATTCCAATCAACAAACTAATTCTAGGTTTTGTTCATGCAATTTGGACATGGGAGACAATAGGAGTTGAATGAAGGGTCCCAATGAATTCAAACTCAAAAGAAAAGGTGACAGGATTAATGCACCAATTGCACTTTTTACGTGTTTTGAACATTGTTTGAAGAAAGGTGTAACATTTGGGGGTAATCAGAAGAGAGTGTCTAACCAAATTATCAAATTCATGTAGCCATAGAGTGACACTCAACTTAACATCAAAGGTGTGGTAATATCGAGGTTCCGGATGCGATAGAATTGAATATAATTGTTATATTTAATCATTCGAAAGGAGTATCTAGTCAAATCATCAAATTCATATGGCTATAAAAAGACGCCTGGCTAAACATCAAGCCAGTTTATTTCCCCCTAGTCTTACATTTAAAAATGTAAATTAAATGGTTATTTGGTCGCTGAATTAGGGATGGCAAAATAGAGTACCATTAAAATTCTAGAGGAACCCTGGTGAATCCACTACAAAGAAGCATGATATTGATGGGAATGTAGTTTCCTAATAGTCTCCGTAGCTAGTAATCTAACAATGACTAATATTTTCTATAATTTTACATAAAGATGTTGAAATGAAGTAAGTTCAAAGGAAAATAATTAAATAATATTAAATTTTAGAGATTAGAGCTTAGCATTTTATATGCAAAAGTGTAATATGTATCTGATTTGCAGAACAAAATTTTTAACTCAAAGTAACTTTTTTAAGAGATAAGAAATATCAAATATGAACAAATTAAATATGTCTAACCTAAAAATAAGTAAATCTATCAAATTAAAAAGTTAAAAATAGTCAAATAGTCAAATGTAATGATATAAAAACTCATTTTGATAAAAATGACATGTGTAGATTAGATATTTAAATAATTAAGAAATTATCATAAGATTTAAGAAATATTTTTAGAAGATGATGCCTTTAACCAAACTACCTTATTATTTCAAGAAAATGATTGAAAAAAGAAACCATTTTAACCATTATTTAATAATTTAGAAAATATCTTATCAAAAATATTACTAAAATTTGACATCAAAAATAATCAAAAACGTGAAATTTTCTTATTATAAATTAAGAAAGAAAAGACCTATTAAGAACTACTAATGTGCAAACTAAATTGGAAAAAAAAAAATTTAACAAAGGAAATATCGGGTCCTTCAGTTCACATGGATTCATATGGATGAGAAACGACCTTTTGCTTAAAGAACCATACTAAACAATTTAACAAGCAGATGAAGCTCGATATAGTTAGCTTCAAATATTTTGCTTAATGTCATATGTAACTAATCTTTCACATGTCAATCATTTGAAGAAAATTTTGTAGGATAGAAATTTAGCTTAAAGTTTGAGTTCCATTGGACTAACATTTTCCAAATGCATAAATAGAAATTATTCTATTCGTACTTTAAAGAATAAGGATATATTCATGTAATGAATTTTCGTGTTTTTATATTTAATTAATGAAAGTTTTGTAACGTGAATTTTATAAATAGGTTTAGCAATGTTTAGTAGAAATAATTTAAAAATCAAAAGAAGGAAAAGAAAAATTCACTATTAAAATAAATAATTTTTATATACATAAAAATTGGTAATAAAAATGTACCTCAATATTTAATTGATCATTATTTAAAAATCCAGTGAAGCTTTGGGAATACTTCTTCAAGATCATCTTCATGCTTCAAAAAATAAAACACTCAAATTAATATAAACTTTTTCAAAATATATAATTGAAAACAATGTTAGTCTAAATAAATAAATCTAAGATCTCTATGAATATTAAGAAATTTAATTATTTTTAAAATAAAATGAAAAAATATGAAATTACTTTATGAACTAATAAAATTAATAAGTTTCCTAAGTTTAATCAATAAATATTCTTATTAACCTTATAATAAATTTTGGGCATAAGCCCACGGCGCAACGTTAGTTGTGAATCTTCGTGAAGAGGGGCGTACCAGGTTCAATTATCTTGGAGGATAGAAATAAACTCACACAGAGGAGCACATGCATGATGGTCGAGATCCAGGTTTGATTCCCTTGGAGGATAGAAACGAGCACACAGAGAGGAGCATATGCACAATCGTCAAGGTTGTTCATGGGTGTTGTTGATATTTTGTATAGCTATGGTGAGGGTCATAAGTGTTGACACAGGAGACCACTACACATTCTATTTGATCATCCTCCCTAGCTAAGAGGGAGTGTTAATATTTGTAGCTTCAGTCGTATGATCATTAGAATACATATAATATATGTTGATAAATAATAATATATTATATATGTTATATTATTATTAATCATATGAAATTTAATATTTAATATCAAATTATTATATTATTCTTAATTAATAATTGATTGATGAAACTTTATAAGATTGATTAAATTATAATTAATCGGAAGAGGCATGTCCTTTCTTATAAATAATAATGAATAGACATGTCTCTCCTAGCCTCATTCCCAATATAAATGAAAGAGAGATTGCTGCATTTGGAATACACATACAACATATAGTGCTATTACATTTGCAACTATCCTAAAAACTTAACATGGTATCAAAGCCAGACTGCAAATGTAAGAGATTAGTTTGTTGATGGTGAATGTGTGACTATCTCAGAAAATACACTCTCGGTACAGGGACCATATCTCACAAATCCACCGTTGGATTTTTTTGAATATTGGATATGTTGGTGAAAAATAAATTTTGAAGAATCTCACTGGAGCGATTGGAGAGGTAGTGTGGGGTTCAAAAGTTATGACGGACTGTGTACAGGTCTATGTGAAATTCGTGAAAGTGGCTTTCATTAAAGAGATATATTAATTTGTTATGATCATAGTCAAACATTAACAGAGAAGAATGTATTCAAGGAAGTGTGTCTCTTTCTAGAAAGAAAGAATTAATTATAGAGTGTCACCTCTCTTGGAGCAATCAAGTCAATTTACAAGAAGACATGAGTATTGTTCAACGATATAAGAGTGTGAATCGTACATTGTGGGGGATATGATAACCAATGTTACATTCCATTTGAACCATCATTAGTGGAGAGTGAGAAAATGGTGATCATCCACTCTAGGCTATCGCTCTGCATGAAGATCATCGATATGGCTAGCGCGAACAACATTATGATCTCCTGCAGCATGTCCGCCGCAAACAACTTCAAATTTTGATGAGAGTTGATATTTCCTATAGGGGCTCACCTTACAAAAGGAAATATTTGAAACATAAGATAAGTAATCCATATTTTATTAATGCACGTGAATTAATGAGTTTTAAATTTATGCTATAATATTGGCTAGTAAAATCTGTTAGAGTAATAGTATATCGAGGTTACTAATTTAAATCCTTATGATCTAATTAGTAACTTCCCTATTCACTCTAGTTTGCTTAAGCTAACCTTAGGTAGTTTCTATTTCTGTTAGTTTCCCTTTTTAGGGTTTCGGCATCCTTTATAAGGATTGTCCGCTTTGTAATTCATAAGGAGTTTGTAATCATTTTACATTGTTGAATATAGAACCTATTTTCTGTCAACATGTTCTTGCATTCTCTGGCCTATCGGCCGCCATAGATTCTTCTGGATCCTTCTCTCTTCTGTCTTCTTCATTCTCGTAGCAGTTGTTTTGCATGCAGGTGTTTCTTGGGTAGATTGAAATTCTTCAATCACAACATGGTATCAGAGCCATCTTGCTGCCGGCTGTTCGAGTTTTTGTGAAGCACAGAGGGTTTTGCAGTTCACCAGGCGTTTTCCGGTATTTGCTTATTGGTTCTGGGGGGTCTCTGATTTTA
>MU227627.1:1436675-1468815 GCA_018584345.1 Thuja plicata | reverse complement strand
AATCCTTATGATCTAATTAGTAACTTCCCTATTCACTCTAGTTTGCTTAAGCTAACCTTAGGTAGTTTCTATTTCTGTTAGTTTCCCTTTTTAGGGTTTCGGCATCCTTTATAAGGATTGTCCGCTTTGTAATTCATAAGGAGTTTGTAATCATTTTACATTGTTGAATATAGAACCTATTTTCTGTCAACATGTTCTTGCATTCTCTGGCCTATCGGCCGCCATAGATTCTTCTGGATCCTTCTCTCTTCTGTCTTCTTCATTCTCGTAGCAGTTGTTTTGCATGCAGGTGTTTCTTGGGTAGATTGAAATTCTTCAATCACAACAAAATCTTGCATGCTTCTATCTTTGGTATTTCTGTATGAGATAGTTTAGTTTATAAGCTATTTGTAATCTCTCTCTGACATACCTTCAGGATAGAAGCACAAGAAAATGTTTTCAGAGGGAGTTTGACTCTTCAAAGGTAACTTTGGACAAGGAGCTAAGAAGATTGATATTAGACTCAGAAGGAGACTGAAAGTTCATCTTAAGCAATCTTGGATGATCAACAGATTGATATCTGCTCAATGAGTTCTTTGTGAGAGAAGTTTGAGGTGAAATCCCTTGTTTTCACCCTATGCGCTAAGGCATGATGGATGTCATATGTGTGAATCATATTTTTAATGGGCCTGCCCCCTGTGTACATCACGAGGAAGTGACGAATTCCAAATGATTATCACTTGTATTTGTAAAAGTTATTGGAAGGTGACGATCTTACAATAACTTGATCTTCTATTGTGATACATCTTGTGATGGCTGAAACAAATTATAATAGATAGAACTTGTGGATAGAATTGTCGATTGAGGCAATCCACATTAAAGCTTGAGAAGCTTGTGGATAAAAGCACTAATTAAGGCAATCCACTCAGGAACTTGTGGATAGAATCGCCGATGGAGGCAATCCACTCTTAAGATCGTAAGTTTGTGGATAGAATCGCCGATGGAGGCAATCCACACGAGAGCTTGTGGATAGAATCGCCGATGGAGGCAATCCACTCTAAAGCTCATGATTTTGTGGATAGAATCACCGATGGAGGCAATCTACACAAGAGCTTGTGGATAGAATCACCGATGGAGACAATCCACTCTAAAGCTCGTGAGCTTGTGGATAGAATCGTCGATGGAGGCAAACAATCTGAGAGCTTGTGGATAGAATCGCCGATGGAGGCAATCCACCTAAGAGCTTGTGGATAGAGTCACCGATGGAGGAAATCCACCTGAGAGCTTATGGATAGAATCGTCGATGGAGGCAATCCACATCTTGAGACTATGTTTCTATTGGTTACATCATAAGGATGATGCTTTTATTTCTTACATCATATGATTGATGTTATCAAGTGTCATATAACTGTTGACATTGGATTGATTTATCCTCCCTAGCTAAGAGGGGGTGTTGATGTTTTGTATAGCTATGGTGAGGGTCATAAGTGTTGAAACAAGAGACTACTACACATTCTATTTGATCATCCTCCCTAGCTAAGAGGGAGTGTTAATGTTTGTAGCTTCAATCGTATGATCATTAGAATACATATAATATATGTCGATTATATAATAAGATATTATATATGTTATATTATTATTAATCATATGAAATTTAATATTTAATATTAAATTATTATATTATTCTTAATTAATAATTAATTGATGAAACTTTATAAGATTGATTAAATTATAATTAATGGGAAGAGGCATGTCCTTTCTTATAAATAATAATGAATAGACATGTCCCATGAAGGGACGTGTCTCTCCTAGCCTCATTCCCAATATAAATGAAAGAGAGATTATTGCATTTGAAAAACACATACAACATAGAGTGCTATTATATTTGCCGCTATCCTAAAAACTTAATAGGCACAAGTTACTCTTCAGAGGTAACTTTGGACAAGGAGCTAAGAAGATTGATATCAGACTCAGAGGGAGTCTGACAGTTCATCTTAAGCAATCTTGGATGATCAACAGATTGATATCTGCTCAATGAGTTCTTTGTGAGAGAAGCTTGAGGTGAAATCCCTTGTTTTCACCCTCTCTACTGAGGCATGCTGGATGTCATATGTGTGAATCCATATTTGTAATGGGCCTGCCCCGTGTGTACATCACAAGGAAGTGACGACTTCCAAATGATTATCACTTGTATTTGTAAAAGTTATTGGAAGGTGACGATCTTATAATAACTTGATCTTCTATTGTGATAGGCATCTTGTGATGGCTAAAACAAATTATAATAGATAGAACTTGTGGATAGAATTGTCGATTGAGGCAATCCACATTAAAGCTTGAGAAGCTTGTGGATTAAAGCACCAATTGAGGCAATGCACTCAGGAACTTGTGGATAGAATCGCAGATGGAGGCAATCCACTCTAAAGCTTGTGAGTTTGTGGATAGAATCACTGATGGAGGCAATCCACTCTTAATATCGTGAGTTTGTGGATAGAATCGTCGATGGAGGCAATCCACACAAGAGCTTGTGGATAGAATCGCCGATGGAGGCAATCCACTCTAAAGCTCATGATTTTGTGGATAGAATCGCCGATGGAGGCAATCCACTCTAAAGCTTGTGAGCTTATGGATAGAATTGCCAATGGAGGCAAACAACATGAGAGCTTATGGATAGAATCGCCGATGGAGGCAATCCACCTAAGAGCTTGTGGATAGATTCACCGATGGAGGAAATCCACCTGAGAGCTTATGGATAGAATCGTTGATGGAGGCAATCCACATCTTGAGACTATGTTTCTATTGGTTCCATCATGAGGATGATGCTTTTATTTCTTACATCATATGATTGATGTTATCAAGTGTCATATAACTGTTAACATTGGATTGATTTATCCTCCCTAGATAAGAGGGAGTGTTGATGTTTTGTATAGCTATGGTGAGGGTCATAAGTGTTGACACAAGAGACTACTACGCATTCTATTTGATCATCCTCCCTAGCAAAGAGGGAGTGTTAATGTTTGTAGCTTCAATCGTATGATCATTAGAATATGTATATAATATATGTTGATTATATAATAATATATTATATATGTTATATTATTATTAATCATATGAGATTTAATATTTAATATTATATTATTCTGATTAAGTAAAAATAGGATTTAATATTATATTATTGTATTATTCTTAATTAATTATTGATTGATGAAACTTTATAAGATTGATTAAATTATAATTAATGGGAAGAGGCATGTCCTTTCTTATAAATAATATTGAATAGACATGTCCCATGAAGGGACATGTCTCTCCTAGCCTCATTCCCAATATAAATGAAAGAGAGATTATTGCATTTGGAAAGCACATACAACATAGAGTGCTATTACATTTGCAGCTATCCTAAAAACTTAACAGGCACAATGCCACAAGGGTACCTAGCGGCACAAAGGCTCGCGCACTAAGGAAAGGACAGACGTTGCAGAAGGGAGGCATAAGGCGGTCCGTCGTTAGTGAATCTCAAAGGGGAATATAAGGAGGCTTTGACGGGAGACATAAGGGTTAGGAGAACGTCGGTAGGGAGAGATAAGGAGCCTAGGAGATATAAGGAGAAATTACATCAAGAGATAAGGGTGACGTGGGCAATAAGGAGACTTAGGACGATAAAAAGAGGGTCCAGGCATAAGGAGATAATAAAGCGATAAAGAGGGGAGGTATAAGAAGATGATACCAGCATGCAACAAATCAAGGAGGTGTTAATGCCTCGACACTGACAATTATTTTGGTAAATAGAAACATCATCTTTGTACAACTATAAATGATCCTTTGATCACTCAATTAATTCATTCAATTATTTTAATTTACCAAAACATGGTATCAAAGCAAGATAGTGATTGTTATTGTGGCCATACCGTTGATGTGAGAGATTGTTGATGGAAGATGATTTAGTTGCAAAGGCATGCTCAAGAGAATCATCAAAATCCACAAGTTTTTATAGACCATGATCCTTGATGCCAACAACCATAAGTGTGAGTTGCACGATCAACAATAGAACACTTGTGTGAAGTGAATACCACATCAAGCTAAGGAGAGTGTTGCGTAATCTAGCTCACGGAGAGAAGATTCAGTTTTATACCAAGAATGTAGTATACATTGAGAAATATGAGATTTCTCCACCAAACCGTATCTACACATTGCCCTTGCTGACAACAATATACTCTTCTCCTCCACCAAAAATGATTGAATCAGTGAAAGATGAGAAGTTTGTGAACTAATCGCACCGATGAGTGAAATGTCGAGAAGCACTGGAGTCTATGCACCAAGCAGAAGAATTCACATGATCTACAAGGCGTTTCTCCATGAAAGCATAAAATGCAGATTCTTTCTGCTCTGCGACATTGGCCCTAGGATGAGACACCCCTACTTTCGTTGTTCAAACACAAGTCGATTATGATAGTCCTTTATCAAGTGACCAAATTTGTGGCATTAGTTACAGTAAAATTTCTTCTTTTTCGAGCTATCTTGAGGCTGATTGTAGCCTTTCTACTGAGGTTATTGAGATCTTCCTTTATCGTTGTGAAAGGGTTTGATTGTAAAGGCTTGTTCTGAGAAGAAAAAAGTTACACTGCTACAAAACTGTCATTTCCAACGATCCTGCTATAAAAGTTTGGGGCACAAGTCTGAAAACTTTTAGTCAACATTAGTTGCAGTGATGTTGAGCATTTCTATGATGTGCTCACAGATTAGGCAGACTTTTCAAGGTTATGACGACCATATCCTCTTCCTTCATTTTTCAACCAATGGCCTCTAGCTGATCTTGAATGTCCTTAATCTTTGTCAGATGCTCCTGTAAGGATATATGCTCATCCATAATGATAGAAATTACCTAGTCCTTCATGAAGAACACACAACTCTTATCTAATGTCTCATAGAGATCCTTCCAAATAGTCCAAATCTCGGCAGTTGTCTTGTCGGATGACACTTGTGGAAACTGATCGTCAATAATTGAAAGCTTGATAAGCATGACCACTTCTTGGTTGCGCTCGTCAAGCTTATCTTGATCTTGTCCAACTATGGTAGGACGAGACTGTTTACACAAAATAAGTTCATCAAAACGACAATACTTAAAGATAGTCATCATATGTTGCTTCCATGTGTTGTAGTTTGTGTCATTGAATCGTTGATTGCCTTCCAACATTATGTTGGTCAAAGACGCTATTTTGCAAGCTTTTTAAGGCATGGAAAATAAGAAATTTTGAAGAGGTGAAAAAATTATTACAGAGTTTGAGGCACGAAGCCCAATATAGGAACAAAGGCAGATTCAGGTACAGACATCAAAAAATATGACGAATGCCTAGCACAAATCCCAAGGTGAAAACACAGAAAATTCTAAGACCCAAAAATCTTCACAAAAAAAGCCCACAAAGAATATGTAGGTGAAAGTTTAATCCAGCCAAAAAATTAGAAGGTTTTTCAAAAACCCTAGTCGGCTGAGAGCAATGGTATACAAACATTAAAAATGGCAGAAATCAGAAAGGAGAAAGTCGCAAGGTTGAAGAAAACCCTAGCTAAGGCAAAAACCTTGTAAAACATCTCTACAAATCAGGAAATGTTGTGAACCATCGCAGACTTGGACAAGAAAACGCGGTTTTGTAAAACGTGAGCCATCAAAACGGCTCAGAAAAATGCATTTTTCCCAAATACAGACATGCAAAAAGGGAAAAATATGTCGTTCCCTTATGAAGACAAAAAAATCGATCATAAAAATGATTGCATGAGCCGCAAAGCTTTGTTTGTTGTCGACGTACAGAAGAAACATTACCATAAGTCATGTTTTTTATGATCCACGAACCAACATGCTTGAATATCCAAGTCGTGAACGGAGAAATCGTGCCCTAAAATATTATCGCAGAGAAGAGAGGAGACAACAAACACAAAGAAGAGAGGAGCTAACGAAAACACAAACAAATCTTGTCGTCGAGGGCTTTCGTTGCAAAAAAAAACCCGGTTCAAATCCACAAACAACTACCAAAACAAAAATGGCGACCCAAAACCAGAAGAAAAAACACATTTTTAGTAGGTCGTGATTTGCAGGCAAGAAGTTTTACAAAAGAACTCGAGAAAAAACCTAAACGCCGAGAAATTTTTGAAAAATTCAAAAACTAATAATTTTAAAAAGAAATTATAATTTGTTTTAAAAAAAACTAGCATTGCTTTGAGACCATGTTTTGGTAAATGATTGAATGATCAAATGATCATTTATAGTTGTATAAAAATGATGTTTCTATTATGAAACAATCATAAAATTAGAAACTAATATTTACAAAATCTACAATATTGACCTATTTACAAAATCTACAATATTGACCATTAAATAAGAAATAATAAAAATATATTATTCTAATAACAATGTACTCACTATGGGGATGGGGTCCCCAACATATGATCCCACTAGTTCATAGCTCCAATCAAAAGTGTTCACCAAGCAAAAAGGAAAATCATATAATAAATTTTAATTACGTAAAACAAAATTTATAGAATATTCAAAAGAATATATCACAATTTCATTAAGATAAATTAATATAGAAACCTCACTTGTAAATTTGACGCCCAAGTCTCTATAACTTCTACATATTATCAATAATTATAAAATATGAAAAAAATTATTAATTATTTAATATGTGAAATATATTTATTTAATGATATTTTTAGCCGATAGGCTTCTTATGGTGAAAAACATGTGATCTTTGTCTCACGCAGCTGGATTCCGATGGGCAATTCCAAATTTTTACTTTTTCCGTCGTGAAAGTTCCATGTTTTTTGTCGTAGAAGTTCTGTGTATCGTGGGCACCACCACCATGGCTGGTTTAAAAGTTGGGCAGAGTCTAAGCCTTTTGTAAACACAAAAAACTAAACAAATGCCCTCCTTATGGAAAAAGGTATGAATTTGTTCCACGCAAAGCCAAAGATTTTAGGGATGGCGGTTTATTTAATAAAATTCATGTCACAGAAAACCCTCTCGACATGGCGTGAACAGAGGAAAGGGAACATCCTTGTTGCCAAAAACATGTTCCTCAATAGCCATCTACAACTATACTTTGGTAGAAAAGAAAGGATAATTAAAATGGTGGAGATGCCCAAAGTCCCACTAGAGCTGCCAGAGTTTAAGCATAATAGGGCTACTCTTGCGCCTATCATGCACTTGCCGCCCTGCCATGTGACCATATTTCTTTGAGGAATTTTATCAAGCAATTCACATTTTTTTGTCTGTGCTCCTACATTTTGCATACATGTCTAGCAGGCCAATGTCAACTGCAACATCTAACAAAATTCCTCTGTCATTTATGCTTTTATGGATACCCATACCTTGTTCCAAAATTCCCATATTCGCGCAGGCGGGGAGGATGCTAATAGAAGTTGTGGAATTCGGCTTTACACCTATTCATTAAATTTCTCTGTTCCGTGGAAACCTGAGGCTAGTACAAATAATATTAAATTCCCCTACTTCAGATTCCAACAATATATTATTTTTCATTTGAGAATATTATCCTTGCAAATTTTGGTGTTGTTAAAGGAATGTAGTCCATCTCATTTTTGTGATCTGAGTTGGCTATTAGCAACCTGCAATTTCTACAATAGGGGATGGAAAATGTATATATCCATTTATTGGCCGATGATTATTCTCTTTCTCTAACTAGAAACTACCATGGAAGGTTTGAAGGGTCACAAATTATGGAGTGTTTTCTCATTCTTCCCGATGATGCTTTTGTGGTTTTGCAAGTTGTGCATGTTGAGTATGCTGGATTTGGTAAAACTTTGAAAGTTTAAAAAGAAAATGCAATTGACAGGCTAAAACCAGAGTTTATGTCCTCCAATGCCTATTGTTAAACATGAAGGAAAGACAGAGTATAAACATCCATCAAAGTTGTAATTAATACAGTAGACATGCAGAAATGGCATGTTAATTGTTTGACATAATTCCTCAAAGAAATGCAGTCTCATGGTAACACAAAGAGAGTACATGAACTATTTAACAAAATTCTTCAAAGAAATGTAGTGTTATGGAAATAGAAAGCGAGCAAATTTTGCCAAAATTCTTCAAAAATATGTTTCAATCTTAGTGTGTCAAATCCAATTGTATTGGTGTGCTGAAACACACATTAAAAACATCAATATGGATTTTATATTAAGACTTCTATAAATACAAAGAGATTATGGTTTTATATTTGTGGATGTGGATAGGTTTGTTAGGATGACACATTTTATTCTAGATGAGAGTAATACATATAGTTGATTTTAGATAAAATATATTAAGAATTTTTCTTCTTAAAATATTTAATTTATTAATACACCGAACCCTAAATTGGTTGCACCTTTCTTTTCTTGATCCTTGCTTCAAAGTCGTTAATTTGAACAAGGTTTTACAAAAGAGTTCAAGTGACCCTTATGATTCACCTATTTGCTAGAAAGTATTTATAAAAGCTCCTGAATCTTTATCAAATTACATATATTTAAAGATTGAAGTGAGAAAATTCTAACATTTAGCTATTTAATACATTATTATCGCTGTAGGTTAGACAAATTCAAGGGCTCTATTTATGCTTCCGCGTTTTGCATACATATCTACCACACGCTGGTAGTATGAAGCACAATTGCATTGTATGTGGGGTGAAAACTAAACATATGGAGTAAAATATGCACAAGACTAAACTTGTAGAGTTGAATATGCACATGTACAAACTATGCGAAACTGGAGGATTCTTTTGGAGCTTTGGGGAGCTCCAACATCATCAATAGCTACAAATTGATGTACATGACTTATTTGTTTTGGCATAAGGAAAAATGCTTAAACCTTCTATTTGATGAGAATGAGAGGAATTTAATTGTTCATAATTTGTGAAAGAATAGTAAAGTATTGGAAGAACCCCTTGTTGTATACATTGTTTATACTTGTTCTTCTAAGTAAATTTTTAAATGGTCTTTGTGAGCTTAAGTAAAATTCTTGGCTGCTCTATACATATGACAGTAAATTGATTATATACTCGTTTTCTTCTGAGTGGCTCAGATTTTCACCAATTTGTCACTTTGTGTGGATTAAATGATTTCATACTTCTTCTTCTGAATGGCTCTGTATATATATCAGGGTCAAATTTTTTTATTCTGTAACAAGTGTAAATAAGTAAAATCATCTATTTATTCTCTTAGATGTTCTTTAATTTGATTTACTTTGTAAAAATAATAATTTTTTTTTATCTATAGAACGTTATAAAAAATTGAATTAGTTTCTTGACTAAAAATCTGGTGTCTCCAATATATGAAATATATATTTTATACCGTGTATTGGTGTTTTGGCTTCGTTTTGAATTTCTAACTTCAACAATAAGTTGCTTTAAAGCTTGGAGATTTATTACATTAATATATAGTCTTCAAAGGTTGATGACATTCAAAGAATTTTGTTATAAACTTATATTGCATTAAATAGGATCAATACAGAAGAATCAATTTTTTAATTATTATAAAATTTGTGTTTTCAAAATATGTATAGATTTATATTTATTATACAATAAATTGTGTAATACTAAAGTAGATTTAAATTGTATCTATAATTTCCTATCGGCGAATCCCTTGGACCTCTTATAGATACAAGCGCTAATTATAAAATTATAAAAATATAATAACTCTATTATTCACATTGTTTATTTAATTTCCTATTTATTTTGTCAGAATGTTTCAATATAAAAATATATCATCAAATGACATTCTCATGTTAGTTTTGGTTCATGTATTAACCCTTATTTATCTTTGTTCACTTCAATTATATTAATTCTTGTACATTGGTCATGTACTTCTATATATCCAATTCCTCTATCAAAATTATCATTTTAGCATTAAGATATATTTGTGAGTGTTCTATGATAGCCCTAGTTCAATCCTACGACAAGTAGGGGTGAACATAATATTCAGTTTTTTTAATTTAAATTCTATCTCCCATCCCCATCTCCTAGTCTCCCCTAGTATATGTGACAACTTAAACACATGGTTGACATGTTTGTATAACATGTTATTTTATGATGCTTAAAAAATATTCAATATACACTTAATTAATCTATTTATGAATACATGAAAATAAAGTACTATTTGATGTAGGAGCATTTAGAGGTGTACGGTAACCTTGCATTAACAAAAAATATATATATTATATTTTATATTATTTTTTCGTTGTGATTTTCAGCTGCAAGCAGTTTTATCTCGCTTTCTTTTTTTTATTTTGAACCGCAGATAGTTTTCAAGCACTTGATTCAGACACCTCCTGAACATAAGGAAAAAAATGTTTATCCTTTTGGTTGGATAATTTATAGGATTAATATTCTCATACTGTGCAAAATGGGACTAAATTATTGTATTGATATTTTATAAATTGGCCCAAACTTTGCAGTTTGCTAATTTGTAAAGGGCCCGTTTGGTAGCAGGAATTGGACCGGAATTGGCATTATCTAATTTTGGATAATGCCAAATTCCATGTTTGGATCCTTGGAAAAAAATGGAATTGGAATTCCGAAATTCTCATTTTGCCCCCAAAATGAGAATATCATCTTCCACCTAATTAGGTGGAATTGGAATTTCGAATTTCAATTCCAATTTTTACAAAAGCAAATTTAATATTTCGTGGGATCAATGACTATAAAGATGTATATTATATTGCTATAAGGATGTATATATATACATGTGTGTATATACACACGTGTGTATATACACACATGTGTATATACGCATGTGTGTGTATACACGTGTGTATATTATATACATACATGTATGTGTGTATATACACGTGTGTATATATACATACATGTATGTGTGTATATGTGTGCATATATACACACATGTATGGTGTGTGTATATGTGTATATACACATGTGTGTATATGTCTGTATATATACACACATGTATGGTGTGTGTGTATATGTGTATATATACACAAATGTGTGTATGTGTGTGTATATATACACGTGTGTATATGTGTATACATGGATACACACTTGTATGTGTATATGTATGGTGTGTATATGTGTGTATATATACACACGTGTATATGTATGTATATATACATAAATGTGTGTATATGTGTATACACATGTGTGTATGTGTGTGTATATGTGTATACATGGATACACACTTGTATGTGTATATACACGTGTGTGTATATGTACACAAATGTGTGTATACACACACGTGTGTATGTGTGTATATGTGTATACATGTGTGTATATATACATGTGTATATACAGACACATGTATGTATGTATATATACACGTGTGCATGTGTGTATATATACATACATATATACACACCATATTCAAAGAAATTAAAAAATAAAGAATTAAAATTCCTTATGCATCTTCTCATTCATCTTCTGGGTGAACCAAACAGGTCAGACCATATTCCGGATTTCATTTTGAGGATAAGCATCTTCTTGAATATGCAACATCTTCCTGAATTGACCATATCTAGGATATGGTATTCCAGCAGCCAAACGGGCCCAAAAAGAAGATTTTTATGTGCTGAAACAACAAAAATGTGGAAATTTGAAATCTGAGGCCAAAAATTAATTTCGAAATGTTATTTAATCATGTTTGAGAGTATTTCCACACGCCACACTCACATTATGGTTGAATTAGACGCTGTAGGCTGGAATGATTACAAGAAATGTTATAGAACAATCCAATTACAAATATTGAATGCAATCAAGTTACATTTCCAGATTTGACAGTATAAGAAGTGATTGCTAAGAGGATTCTAATGCAATACCTGGGATTTTATATATTAATTTTCAGCCACGAACAGAAAAATGAAAGGCCTTGGAGCTGAGGAAAAGAAAATCAAAAGAAGGGTTTCAATAGTGATGTTGAAGGGAGAGGTCGCAGAGGAAGAATTCAATGTCAGAACAAAGGGCTGCAAAGGATTTAAAGATGTATTTTCCTATGTTACAATCTTATTTTGACATGATTGTTTTAGATTTTAATGAATGAATTATTTTTGTCTGACAAAAATAGAATGCATTTGATGGTAGAGTGAGGTTGAAGGGGGAGGTTGCAGAGGAAGAATTCAATGTCAGACCAAAGGGCTGCAAAGGGTTTAAAGATGTATTTTCATATGTTACAATCTTATTTTGACACGATTGTTTTAGATTTTAATGAATGAATTATTTTTGTTGAGAATTTGGAGATTTCTGAGTTTCCTGAAATTTTCTGAAAAAAAATATGGTAATTATTTGTAATCATGTAGATAAATATAAGAACTTTCATTATACAAGTTTTTAAAAGAAAAGGTTTTCATTAGATGTCTCAAAGTAATTTGCAAAAAGTTGTCTATCAAAATGTTTGAGAATATTTTCGAAGTTTTTTGAATTAGAATTATAGGTTCATTTTATTGCTCTTAAATGTTCATCACATTTCAAATTAAAAAGTAGGATTTGTGAAGGAGCTAAAAAAATCAACACTCCTTTTTGAAGCTTTGGTCTTTGATCTATATCACTAATATAGAACACTTCAATTTTTAGAGGGGCAAAATAATCACATCTACATATATGTCATTTCCATGTTTGTGTATATTATCTTAATATTGCTCATCATTGTTGATCTAACCTACCACAACGGTTTGATCTAGGAAAAATTATTCACCTATTAACTCAACAAATTTCCTAAACATCACCTTAACAAACTAAATTATCAACAAGATAAAGATGAGTAGGTTCTTAGCCATACATTCTAATATATCTTTCCCACACAATAAACCAGATTAGACACACCTAGGATCAAACCCACAAGTCACAACACTCATACTTGAACCATTAAGATTTCAAAGATAGTAGAGGTTTTAAGATAGTCAACAAACTAATCATACTCATTTCCAAACAACGATGAATTGATTCCATGCATCTTCAATGTCATTACTCCATCATCAATTTCAACATTAGGTATACCTAATTCTCTTGTCTATTGCAACTATTTGTCCCATCTCACAACCCGCAAGCACAATTCATCGGTTGAAATTGGGGGGAGTTGAACCCGAGACCATGAATCGTCCACTCACAGCCAAAACCAACTCCCCTATCCGTGCGGGCTCAATTCATCCTTGGGGGATTAGTCTGGCCCCGGCTCGCCAGGCTCGGTCGCAGGGATACCTCCTCGCAAGGGAAAAAAAACTATTTGTCCCATCTCTAGTTAAAAGATGTCGATGCATGCTTAACTAATTATATTTATTTTATTAATTTAAATTAAATATGTAAAGCTATATTATTTTAATTACATTTTTGGTGAATTTTTATGCTCCTCCATCACCTTAGGATTTTACATTCTAAATTTTGAAAATCTGATTTTTTTGAGCGTTTATCTTATTTTCAAATTACATTAGGGTTTGATTTCCCTTTCCTATGTGTGCTTCGTAGATTCATTTTTTATAGGTTTTTGTGATTCATTGCATCAACTTGGTTTCACCTATCCTATTGAGGGTTTCATTTTTAGATCCAACAATTGACTGATTTTTTATCTATATTAATTTTACTTCAATCTTAGATCATTTATTTATCTATATTAGGGTTTGGACATTTGTTGTCGATATATTTTATCCTTACCCACTCAACCTTGTTTTGTTTCACTATCATATCTTTAATCATTGATTCTCATAGTCTATTATACTTAGCCTCTAACCATACCTCTATTTTAGATATTTTGAAATGTTCTTATACTTCATTTCATATAATATTATCATCCTTGATTCTTTCACATCTTTTTATCCCATGGATGGGGAAGGTTTGCTCTGTGGAGGTATTATCTTGCCATGTTTGTGATCTCTCTTATCCTTCATTAGAGTTTTTCATTGCTTTTCCTTCTATTTAGGATAGTTCATTTATTTATGGGATTTATATTGCCTCTACTCTTCCTATCACTAGTGATAGCAATGTCCTTGAATATGACAATGTGTTTCCTTTGATACTATTTCTTCCTCGTGCTCTAGTTCATACCAATGATGCTTGAGCTTTACCATTTCATAATACATGTAAGGGTCTTATTTAATGCGATTATGATGTATGATATATAGGTCTATATGTTAATTATATCATGCATAATATATAGGTCTATATGTACCCTTTTGTAATCTTTTATGGTCACGTAGGCCTAGGCTTGTATTCAAATTTTTATTGAACATTTACATAGAATCAAAACTTTCTTGGTGTCTTTAATTTATTCAATCTTTTGAGAAATGGATGTTTCGTTCAAAGCTGATTAGTAAATTTATTAATACTAAATTGTTAGGGGGTTTCTCTTTATAATTTTTATTGTAGGTGAATTTTGAAGTTTGATGAACCAAATCTAAGCTTGCCATAGCGTTCAGAAAGCTCGAGAAAGTCAAGTTTGACTTTTGTTTCACTATAATCAAAAGTCAATAAGCTTTGTTTTTTAAAAGGGTTTGAAGAACAGATTTAACAAACAACTTACACTTGGGGCATTAAGTTAAAAAGACAAAACTATTGGGTTCTAATTTCCCCATAAACCCCCATTTTCGTATAAAACTTGACCAAATTCAACATTGGGAGAATTTGGGACAAAATATTATCTTGATTTTACAACAGTTGTATTGTACATGGATTTGAAAAAAAATAATACCAAAAACATCTTTTTTTTTTTTTTTTTTTTTTTTTTNGGGGGGGGGTTGTGTGTGTGTTAGGAATCATAGTGGTCACGATTAGCACACCAACTTGTGTAGCCCAACAATAGCTAGCATCGCTACCCAGATGGTGTCGACACCAACCATCACCATAGCTCTAGAATCAACCAACAAACCACCTTTTAAAAGAAAATTATTTTTTTTGGAGAAAGTGGTAGATGAGTTAATTCTTCAACAAAGAGGTCAATTCTACTAAAAGGTGAAGACACTTTTGACAAAAAAAATCTCATGCCATTTTGGAATAATCTTGCATTAACATCAACATTACATAATCATTGTCATCCCTTAATTTTTTGCCCATGTCCAATTTAATTTAGTCTTTGGTGCTGAATTTTAGATACTTTGTTCTTGCTTGTTTTCGCTCCTTTTTGAGAATAATTTTATTCAATATGGGCTTATTTTTTAAAAACTTTGTAGTGGTTCAAATGGTTCTTAAAATTGGTGTTCGATTTTTTCATAAATTATAGATTTTAACATATGTTGAACAACTCTCATCTTGAGAACTTCTAGAGCTCTATTTGGGCTCATACATGGTATTACTTTGAAGTATATTTTTTGAAAGTCGATAATTTTTTATGTAGCCGCATTTTGTATAAAAGATTATAATTCAGCTCCATGCCCTTCTAGTATACTACAATCAAGACCACTTCATTTTTTTTGTAATTGGTAAATACAACCAAACTAAGTATAAAGTGGCATCATAATAAGTTTTTAAGGGATCTAGAATAAATGAGTTAATTTTTCGTGTATGCATTTATGTTGTGCACAATTTCTTAAGTTTACTTAGGAAATAGCATTCTTCTAGATGCATACAACTATACATTAGCAAATGAGGTTAGGTATATCATTTTTTGGCCAGAGTAGCTATACCTACTCTTCCACCTAATTGGAACATCTATCCTCGTCACTTGTAGTATTTTCTCACTTTCTGCTTTATAAGCACCGGTGTTGTACAGTGTAAGATATTTCATTCCCGTCAATGTGTTGTGTACATTGACTAGTGAAATAGCTTGTGATTATTTCTCATCAATGTGTTGTGTACATTGACTAGTGAAATAGCTTGTGATTATTTCTCATCATTTTGTAGAGTGGCTAGATACTCCTCTGCTCCTCCTTGGGTGCATGTATTCCCGTATCTGTAGTTGTATTCGTATTTGTATCTGTATTTATATCGGATACGGATAAGGATAGAGATACGATATAGCATGGATACGTATCAGATTCCCTGCCACACTACCCAAAAGTCCTTAATTTTCTGACCATGCCAGATACTGTGTGATTTGGTTTTTTTTTGCAACATAAATCTTCCTAAACTTAACAAAAAAACTTCAATCATGCAAATTTTTTTTCTTGGTATAAACAAAGACCTACACCAAATGACAAAGACAAATGAAATGTTTTTCGATTTCAGCTACCCATTTTTTGGGGTTATCTTCCAAAGCAACTCTATCATTTTTTATATATTATAAGTCAACTTATAGGTATGTTTCTAGTACTTATATGTCTATATTGTTTTTAAAGTAATGAAAATATCCTCTATAACTTAGAAAATTGTGTTTAAAACTTACATGTGTATTTGTTTTTTTATGAATGTCGTATTCAACTGTATCCATATTGGAAATCTTCAAAAATGTTTGTATTTGTATCCAATACCGTATCTGTATTTGTGTCAGTATCAATATCCATGCAATTTTGTCGCTTCATTGAAGGTCTATGGTCTGACTTGCAGCACAGGCTCCTCTGTGCATCAACATGGTATCAGAGCAACTGTAACTATAGTCCCATCAACCTCGGTAAGTTTTTGCGAGGTCTGACAAAATGATTACTTTTTTCCTCATTTAACAAAAATCGATTAACTCTCCAAGATCCATATTGCAGATCTGTTATTAATTGTAGTTGCATGATTTAGAGGCGATCCCACATTGCTCCTCCTCAATAGAAGTGGAGGTTAGCTGTTGTGAGATCTTGTTGCAGGCTGCTCATTCTTGCACTAAGAAATTGTATTGGTTCACAGGATTGATTTCCACCCCTGCAGATAGGGAGTGCAGCTGAAGCGTTGGGCGGGCCTATGCTTTGTCCACCAAGTTCGATTTTTTTCCTTTCTATCACATGAAATTTGACATTGTTTTTCCAAAGTCTGAAGATTTTCATATTTAAGCTTGCTTGCAATATCCATTCGCAACATTATTTTCTACAAAGTCTTTGCGGCAAATATTAAGTGTTAGGTTATTGTTTGAGCAAAGGAAGCTAGTCCCACTATGCGATATGTAGTACTGCTTTCAACCATTGATATAGAACATTCTACAGTTGTTATCATGTGAGTAAGGCTCGCACATGAGTAGCGGTCTCTTGCGTGTGGTAACTTCTCTGCGGAGTCTAACTTGTCTGCATCTATCACTATGTGGAGTGTTGAGGAGGATCGTGAGTTGGCACTTAGGGATTGCTGACTTGGCATAGAGGGCCCTATTTTTTCCGCTAAGCTGATTTTCATGGCAATATGGAGTGACCGAGAGCTGTTCAAAATTTCTAAAGAACCTAAAACAGGCTTTTTTTTCAAAATTGCATAACTTTAACAAATAGTCAGTTTTCGGCAAAGATACCGCCGAAAAGTTGCTTGGACAAACTACACTATGGTGGAGGTATATTCTAAATGTTTTATCATTTTATGCCATTTTTTATAGCTTGAGGTTTCAAGTTGTAATTATTACTTTCTTGGCAAAATTGGTGTTTGGGAATGTAGTTTTGCTTTGTAACCATTTTGGGGGAGTGTATTGTGCATTTCAATCCTGTCTATACCCTTGTAAAATAAGTTAGATCTAAAGATTGAGTTGTTCACACTACACAATTATCACATATGGAAGCTCAAAATGTCACAATTGTTGCAATCTCAGGCCTTTGGCAAGTGTTGAAAGCTGATCAACCCGAATTCACTAAGGGAATTGACAAGTTTGTTTATAGAAACAAATTAGATGAGGCGAAAGGACTCATAGTTCTTCATGTGTCTAATAATTTGTTGTCTCATATTGCTAAGAGTGAAACACCTAAAGAGGTGTAGGAGAAGCTTGAAGTGTTGTATGGTAAGGTCAATCAATTTAGGATCTTGCAGCTTGAAGCCAATCTCACCTCTCTCTTTCTCTCCAAATGCATTTCCTACTATTCAGGATTTTCTTGTGCAGCTCAAGATGATTTTGTCATAATTAAAAGGATGAGATCATGAAAAAGATGATAAGGCATGTATTTTCTTGATTCTGTCAAAGCTAAAAGGCCCTTTTCAAGTGCTTGCCTCTACCTTCTATTCTCCTATGGATGTAATGGGATACGCTCATTAGATGCCTTCATTTAAGGAGTTTTGTGATTAATTGACTAGGGAGCAAGCCAAGTTGATTCAAATGGATGTTCTTCCTAAGAGTCATGCTTTGATGGCTCAATCTTCTATGGGCAAGGATAAGAATCAAGAGAAGCCAAAGATAGACTCGTCTATAGGCGGCAGGCCTCCCTCCAAGACAAAGGTGAATGGTCAGAAGCCTTGTCCTCCTACTCCTTCTAACTTGGGAGAATCGTCTTTTGAATCTAAGAAGGAAAATTGTTCCTTTTGTGGCAAACCAAGACATAGTAATGCACATTATTTCACGAGGCTAGAAACATTGGAGGAGGCTATGAGGAAGCATAATATTGTTGTGCTTAAGTCTTCTTCCTTGGGAAAAGGGCAAACATTTTTAGCTACAGCTTTGTCCTCTACCAATTCTAGTTGGATTCTTAATTTTGGCACTGCTCATCACATGACTCATACTGTGGATCTTCTTGATTCTCTTTCTGATAATCCTACTTCACATATTATTATTGGGAACTCTTCTCAAATTCCAATTTTAGAGACAGGCTCAGTTCCAATGCAGGACGGTAGCATTGACGATGTTCTTATTCCTGTTATTTCACAGAACTTGCTTAAAATCTATCAGATTTTCCATCACAGTGATGGAAGAATTGTTGAGTTCTCTCCTCTTGATATGACTATTCGAGAGCTGCAAGATCTTGAGAAGGTCATTGCTAAAGGCACAATTGATCATGCATCTTTCTTGTATAAGGTTTGATGGATTTGAGTCTTCATCAAGATCGCGTCTTATTTCTCATGCAGATTCTACGAGCAAGCTTTGGCACAAACGGTTTGGGCACCTGAATTACAAATATCTACAATAAATGAGCACACAAAACTTGGTGACTGGTCTACCTAAGACCTCTTGTTCAGATGGAGTTTGTCAAGGTTGTACTCTTGGCAAACATCATAGGGATCCATTTTCTAAGGGTATGGCCACGCAATCTTCAACTTGCCTTAGGTTGGTGCATAGTGATATAATGTCATTCCCTACTCCATGTTTAGGAGTCAAGTATGTGCTCACCTTCATTGATGACTTTTCTAGGTGCATGTGGGTTTACTTTTGATATACAAAGATGAGGCTCTTTGATATTTCATGATCTTCCTTGAATTTGTGGAGAAACAATTAGGACATTCTCTTTAGAAGATTTACACATATAATAGGGTGAAGTATGTTAATCAAGCATTTCAGGAATCCTACCGAGCCTGAGGTATTCTTCATCAACATACAATGCCATACATTCCTCAATAGTTTGGTACGACCAAGCGGAAGAATAGAACCTTGGGGGATATACCCAATTGCACGCTACAGTCTAGGTCCATGGCTCCAGCTTTTTGGGTAGAGGTTGTCAATTGTACCTACATTGAGAACCATGTTCCTCACAAGGCAATGCAGAATATGACTCCCGAGGAGGCTTGGCCCAAGGTTTCATACTTGAGTATTTGGTAGTGATGCATGAAAATTCATTCCAGATGGTAGACACAAGGCAATGGAGAATTAGAGTCAATGGTTCATCTTTGTTGGCTATTACGACGGCGTAAAGGGTTATTATTTGTTTGACCCTAACACTCGAGAGGTATTATTTGATCATGTTCTTTTTTACGAGTCTTCCACTCCAATGGACTCTCCATTAGAGGCCTCTCCCTCCTGTCTTCCCAGCTCTTCTTCAGAGGATGTTTTGCTTTTAAAGGAGGGTGATGATGATATTTTTCCTAATGTTGGTATTTATAATGATGATGGTATTGATCTTGTTGTTTACATCACTCCGTCTTCTTCTCCTACTCCACCTACACCTATTCAACCTTCATGGGCTCATAAAAATATTCAAGATATTGGTCTTCTTGTTGGTGATCTCATAGCTACACTTACCTCTCATTCCTGCACTTCATGTATTAGCCTTTTGAGTCATACATTTTCTACTAATCCTCATAAGTCTTCTAATGCATCAGGTGTTCTAGAATAAGAAATGCTATAGTTTAGAGTATTCTTCTTTGACGAAGAATCATACTTGGTACTCAATTCCTTTTCCTAAGGGAAGGAAGTTGGTTTGGTGCAAATGGGTGTATCATCCCAAATTTGCAGTTGATGGTTCTATTGATAAGTATAAGGCTCATGTAGTAGCGAAGGGCTTTTCTCATGATGAGAGTATTGACTATTATGAGGCTTTTTCTCATATAGCCAAGATGAATTATATTTATCTTGAACTTTCTATTTTTACATCTCAGGGTTGGTTAATTTATCAAGTGGATTTGAAGAGTGCCTTCCTGCACGATGGTCTCTAAGATGAGATCTATATGGAGCAGCCACCAAGATTTGTGCAAGATTCCTTACTTGTTTGCAAGCTACGTCCTTCATTGTATGGTCACAAACAATATCCTCGAGCTTGGTATGAGAAGACAAATGGTTTTTTGTTTGCTTATGGATTCACTAGATGCCAGTACAAGCATAGGGGGATCTTCTCATTCTTGTTCTCTATGTGGATGACTTGATTCTTGTTGGGAGTTCTCCTACAGTGTTTGAGGATACTCGATGAGCTTTGATGGAACATTCTGATATGAAAAATCTTGGTATATTGCATTTCTTCCTTGGTCTCCAAGTTCATCAGTCTACTACCGGTATTTCTTCTTTAAGTAGAAGTTTGCTCTTGATTTGCTTCAGAGATTTAGGATGGTTGATTGCAAGCCAACCCCTACTCCTTTCCAATCAAGTGTTGAGTTGTCTACCAATTACACTAATCCATCAATTGATGCTACCTTGTATTGACAGTTGATTGGCAATCTTTTGTACTTGACACATAGTCATCTTGATATTTCCTTTGCAGTTGGTCTTGTCTCTTATTTCTCTCAAGATCTTTGTGAATCATTGGAAGGCATCCAAGCATATCTTGAGGTACATCTAGGGTACTACACAGTTTGGAGTTCACTACACATCATGTGCTACTAAAATTGTGGGCTTCACTAACTTAGATTGAACCGATGATGTTGTTAATCATAAGTCTACTTTAAGCTTTATCTTTTGTCTTGGTTCAGGTTCAATTGCTTGGCCTTGCAATAAAGAAAATTGCTATTGCATTATTGTCAACTAAGGCTAAGTATTTAGTAGCAGTCTTGGCTAATTAGGAGGTTCTTTGGCTTTAACAGTTGATGATTGAGTTTGACTTTCCTATTGATCAACCCACTGCTCTTAGGTGTGATATTAAGAGTGTCATACATATTTCTCGCAACCCAATAGAAGCATCAAATATTGAGATCCACATGCACTTCATTCGACAGCTCATTCGGGATGTTGTTCTTTCTTTGGAGTATTTGCCTTCAGAGTAACAGTTTGCAAACATCTTCACTAAAGCTTTGGCATTTCCACGCTATATTCAATTGTGATCAATGTTAGAGGTGAAGGAAGTAGTTCTTGAGGGTTCAGGATCTTGAGGAGTACTCATTCCTTTCACTTTTGCTTTTCAGTTGTGTGTTGTCTCTCTTTTGGGCAAGGAGTTTTCTCCCACAGGGTTTTTCTCCATTTCTCCGTTTGAGGAAGATCTGCATTGTAGTTGTACATGGGTACCTAAAATGATAATTTGGGCGGGACCCATAATGCATCTCATATTGCATATTGTATTTTCATTCATTGATTGCAACTTTGCATATTTCTCCTTCTCTCTAAGTTACACTTAAGGAGGTTGTTGGTGTACACATTTACTTTGTGCATAATTTCTTCAATTTACTTAAGAAATAGCATTCTTTTAGATGCATATACAGTTGTGCATTAGTTGTATATCAATTTTTATGCCAAAGTGGTTGTACAAGTTCTCTTCTTCCTAATTGGAAAATTTATCCTTGACACTTGCCTTATTTTCTCAAGCTTTCTACTTTATAAGCTTCAGGGTTGTACAGTGTAAGATATGTCATTCTCATCAATGCATTATGTACCTTGAATGATTAAATAGCTTGTGATTGTTTCTCATTATTTTGGTGAAGGTATGTGGCTTGGCTTGTAGCACAGGCTCTTAGGTGCGTCACAATTATTTTGGCAGATATTTATGCAAGTGAACTTTAATAAAATTCTATCCAAGGGGCTTCATGCATAGACTTCTAGTGTTTTAAATAAAAAAGATATAATAATTGGATGAGAATGTATTCAAATGACATGCCCTATGATCATACCTCCATCTTGATAAAAGATCACATAAGTTGCATTTGGATCCTCAAGTTTTATCTTTGTCACATCTGACAATCACTTAACGCATCTTGATCCACTTTAATTCACATCTCAAAAAAAGAGCCTGTGGTTTAAACAATCTTGAATCTTGCATTTGATTCACACCAAGTCATGTCTCAACTTGAGATCCATTAAATATTATTAATGGTTTTGAATGATCATGTTACGTTTTCCTGTGGATTGGTTTTAGTCATAATTCAATATCACTATCAAGGAACGCAAGCAAATTTTAGATTTATAGCACTCTCTTTATCCTCTCTTGAGGGAGGTTTCTCCTTCTCATCTTTTCAAAGGAATCATTAATGTACTTTGGTACTTGATCAAGCCTAGTTGCCAAAACCAGTCTCTTGTTTCACATTTCCCCAAACTACATTTAAGGGTGGGTACAAGTGTTATTATTTAATTGTGATTTATTGTTTTTCTTAGGTAAGTTAAGCATTTGATAAGTTAGAGATATTTTGCATAGCAAGTCAATTTTTGATATTGTTATCAGGATTCAACTGTAGGCTTAACCTTGGAGGAAACTCCATGGTTAAGCGTGCTTGAGTTGGAGCAATACAAGGATGGGTGACCTCCCAGGAAGGACTAATGCTTCACCCTTGTGAGAATCACCTAGATGCAACAAGTGTTAAGTGTTCCATTCATTATCATGAGAGATGGGTTCTTGTGAACCACTACTCATAAAACATGGGTCAATGAGTTTGACTCAAAAATTACACAGTTGAATCCTAATAGCAATATCACAAGTTAATCAAATGCTTAGGTAGCATAATAGGATAAATGAATAATTATAAATTATTTCATGGGAATTTGATTTTTTCCTTATCTTCTTAGATTTAGATATATTGTTAAAGTAAAACATTTATTCTTTATTTTTCTACCTATTCTTCATCCTTATCAAGTTTGGAAATTTGAGGCCATATAATGTGACTATTTCCTATCATTAAAAATTCATCAATGAACTTTTATGTTAATATCTCCATTTTCTGATATTATAATTTTACTAATAATATATTCTGCAAGATTGATAGGTTTGTATATTTTTTGTAGTCTTTTATAATTGACCAAATCTAGATGTGTACTAAAATTTATATTAAATCTTATACACTATGCATGATATAACATGAGATGATGCATACACATAAATAAAGAATATGTTCGATGAAACCCTTTAATGCCTCATTTTGAACCAATGTATACCCCTTTTCTTACCATAACTTTAAGTTCTTAATTAATATAAATAAAAGAAATAAAAATAGATTTATGCTTTAAATTAAAAAAAATAGAGTAAATATTTTCGTTTAATTTAATTTGGCATAAATGATAACCATGCTAACCTTCTAATCATATGCATTGTTCAAGATATGGTGTTTCCATCCTAACACAATTGTTTCCCAAGAACCCAAATATGTGTGAGCATGTAATTCTAAAATCTCAACTTTAGAGTTCTTGTTCTATGTTGGATTAATCTCTCACCATCCAAATCCTCTCTAATTCATGCAAACACTTGCTGATTTTTCACACTTTGTTGCGAACCGCAATCTGCAGACAAAACATAAGTTCACACCAATTCATTTGAGATATACTCCAGCTAAAAATCTCTTATTTTTTTGGTTCCAAAGGACTCAAGCATCGTTCCCTTTTATTCAAAACTAATATAGTTGTTGGATTTGTACATGTTTGATAAAAAGAGAAGGCATTTACAAGTCAAAAAGGTTGTTAAGGTTATTTTTCCAAACATATGATTCTACTTTTCATTTTGGTCCATTTCTAAAGTTAAAGAATGAAAAGGATTTGTTGTCTTATTAAGTAAGCTTGAACAAAATTTAATAAAT
The DNA here is from genome assembly GCA_018584345.1 of Thuja plicata. Taxonomy (NCBI): domain Eukaryota; kingdom Viridiplantae; phylum Streptophyta; class Pinopsida; order Cupressales; family Cupressaceae; genus Thuja; species Thuja plicata. The sequence continues at coordinate 1,444,702 of MU227627.1, read as the reverse complement.
TTTAGAACCTTTAAAGAGTAAGTTGCTTATTTGTCCAAAAAAATAATAATAATAACAAAGATCAATATTAGTATTTTATCATTTTATTTTTTAAAAGGTTGTGATTATTTAATTATGTGTTATTATTGTGTTATAAAAATTGTTAAGTTAATGTTATAGCAATTATTCTTAGTGAATGTGAAGTCTATAGATATTAAATCTTTGTATTTATCAAGGTACGAAGTAAAAAATATTAGTGTCCTTATAAATTATGACAACTTTTATTTTGTACTAAAAGCATAATCATTTTATTTAGATTATTATTTTATGGATCCAAATTAAGTGTGCTAGCAATTAGATTTCTTTTCTAGCAATTTTAATTTCAAAAACATGCAATATTTTATAATGTACATAATTTTACATTAGTTACTTTTCAAAGCATAAGTAATTTTCCTTTAAAATAGTAGAGTTATTGAGTCACTCTACCTTACTATCTTCATTGCAAACAGCCCTAGACTTGATAATATTATTTAAATGACATGTGTATCATGACACTCATTAATATTGAGCATGATATTCACTTTATGTGAACTACCTATCACTAGGATGTCCATATAGAGCATTGTGTTAATGTGTATGGGCAAAGATTTAAATCACAATATGATGCTTGTGAAATCCTATGACACATAATAATTTGACATATCTCTCTCTCTTTCCCTCTCTCTATCTATAATATCTTAATATATTTTGAAAAAATTAAAAGTGTATTTACAAATGCTTTTAATAAAAATTTGAAGAATGACTATAATTTTCTTTATAATTCTTTATCTTGTGAATATTTATAACAAAAGTTAAACAATTTAAATACCAAAATCTTAATTCCACATTTTTGTTTCAAAGAAAATTAAGAAAAATTGTTAAATCATTAAAAAGTCATGAGAAAATTAACTATTCACAAAAAGTAGGTTAGGTATACAAATATTCTATTGAGATATACCATGTCATCATTCTCCAAACGTACTAATGTAAAATGTAAACTTAAGTAATGAAAATTGATAAATATTTGCACAATGTAAATAATAGTTATAAGGCTGAAATTTACACTATTAATTAAAATTATTAAATATACAAATAAATCAAACATAGGCATATATATTTAACAAAAATACAAATAAAAACTTAGTTTAAAGAGGAGAGTGAACACTTAACAATAAATTGAAAAGATACAGTAATATATTAAAAATATATGGTAAGTTGATTAATAATTTAAATAATTACTAAAAAATAATATTAAACAAAATAATAAAGATTAATATTCTAAAAAAATGAGTACATAAATAATTATATAAAAAATATAATATTTTAGAATATATAACATTTATTATACACATAAGAATAAATATTAAATACAATTAAAATTATAGTATTAATAGGTATCACTTTAAAATTCTTAATATTAATCATAAATTCTTATAATAACTAAAAATAGATTTTTTTATGAATAAAAAATAATAAATTATCTGAACAACTATTATCAGTTCAACAGTTTTAAAGTCTTTTAATATACCTCAATATAAAACTTGCTAATTTGATACCGTATTTGAGAATATAATCCTGGAACCTTAACTATTTATAGCAAATAAACTGTTACATTTAAAATTAACCCTAAACATTTTTTTAGAAGTATGAAATCTAATAAATCGTCTCCCCAGTAAACTCATCACTAATCCCAAACGTCAAAATTGTACACGCTTTTTTTCCTAAATAAACAAAAGCAGGTACAGCAAACGTACCCGTTATTGGAGTACTCAAAGAGCTTCCCCGTTGCAGAGAAAACGATAAGCCCGACCTCCGCGTCGCAGAGAATGGAAAGCTCCTTCGCCTTTTTCATCAAACCCTTCCTCCGCTTCGAGAATGTCACATGCCTCGCCGCGGCTTTCTCTATTTTCTTCAGTTCTACTCTTTCTCTCCCCATTTTAAACCTCAAATACTTTACCTGCAAAGAGCTTTTTGAAGTTCCACAAATATTTGCAAAGAGCTTTCGAAATTATACAAATATTTTCAAAGAACTTTTTGAAATTTTACAAATATTTTCAAAGAGCTTTGGAAATTACACAAATATTTGCAAACATCTTTTGAAATTAAACAAATTTTTGCAAACAGTTACTGAAATAACACAGATATTTGCAAACAGCTTTTGAAATTACACAAATATTTGCAAACAGTTACTGAAATAACACAAATATTTGCAGAAGAAGCGGAACTTAACGAAACCCTTAGTAAAATACAGAAAAATATCCATACCGGCGACTGAGCCGTGCTCTGGTTATGACCTCAAATCTCTAAAATGCAGCCTTGTGCATTCAATCATAAGACAAAATACGGGAAGCAGTTAGGGTTGCGCACGCTAAAGATACAACTCCAGATTTGCCTAAGACTTTAAAGTTGGGGCGATTTCCTTTCGGAAATGTTGTGCGGAACAGCAAACAGTAAGTAAACCAAGCTCTATAAAATACACTCCAAGCTCTCCGGATTGAATCTGCATCTTTCACGCTTGGAAATCCTCGCATTCCTTTAATGGACTAGAAAAAAGAAAATATGCGAGGGAGGCTTATCTGGTAAGAGTCGCATTCAGTGTACCCTATAATTAAAATTCCATTACATGGACGAGAAGAAAACAAGTCTTGCAGTATACCCTAGAAAATAAAATATAATTAATGACCTCTCTTTTATGCACTCGGGCTATAATTACTCTGTTCCTGCACGGAATTGATTTTATTATTTGTTGAAGAATTGCATAAAGAAGCTCATATAGCTCTTGTACGGGACGGTCGGAATGCCCTACGAGCTCTGTAAAATGAATCTTCACCTTACATTTTTCAGTTATTGGAGCGCCTTTAATAAACGCAAATCCCGAAAAAAGAATGTGTTATTTGTTGTGGTCCCCCGAATTCATTCATTGCGTGTTATTGGTAAAGTGCTGTCCGGAGGTGGTGCTTTTGGGAAAAGTTCAATTATTAAATATTTGGGGTGGATTTGTTTCTTTACTTTTAGTTGTGGTTGGTTGGCATTGTACCACACCTTTCTTTTGAATGTTCTAAGAGAACATATAGGTCACACGTCAACATATTTGAAACGAAATGGTGATAGTCTGAGTTGGCATTAAAAAAAATTATTTGCAATTTATTTATTTTTTACTATTTATTTTTATTAAAAATTATTATAATATAGCTTGTAAGACAAATTTATTAGTTATGTTTCATGAGTAGTAGTTTATGAGAACTCATCTCTTATAAGAATGAATAGTACATGAATAATCAGTGCATTTAGGTGATATTTGAAGAGGCGAAACATGGGGTTCTTCCAATAAGTGAGTACTACTCCAACTCAAGTGTACTTTACTATGAGTTTCCCCATGGTTAAGCCCATTTGCTACCCCCTTAGCAAGTGTTATGCCTTGTGAACCATTCATTGTAGAGCTGCTCACTCATCAATTGGATAAGTATGAGAGATATTCTCCACATATAAGTTATGATATTACTATAGAGATTCAACTTTGTAGTTTTGGAGTCAAATTCATTGGCCCGTGTTGTATGGGTTGTGGTTCATAAGAATCCCTCTCATGAGAATGAATTGTACACTTAGCACTCATTGCATCTAGGTGATGCTCACAGAGGTGAAGCATTAGGCCTTCCCATGAGGTCACCCATCCCAATACTACTATTCAAGAACACTTGACCATGGAGTTTCCCCAAGATTAAGTCCACCTAACTTGTTGTGGAAAATATATCGTAATTATCAGTGCATATATATTATTAATATGAAGATTCTTGATAATTTTTTGTGCCTCTATTTTATTTTCCTTAATTTACTTATTATCATTATTTTAATTATATACAATTTAGATGATTGTTTCTAAAAATTATAAATATTTATAATTATATTTTTTAGAAGTTTGGTTTCAAAGTTTAAACATTTTCTTACATAAATACATTAAAAAAAATCTTTTACATTTAAGATACATAAATGTACAATAAAATAGAGTATTTTTATTGAGAGAAATAGGAATTTTGATAGACTTTTGGGACAAATTTATCATATTTCCACAATCCATTCAAGTTCAAATCATTAGATTGTGTATGTATTTTTAGCATCAACATTTTGGATCACACTCTGTGATCCATCATTAAGATGAGAGAGAGAGAGTGCGGGATATGTATGTTAATCCTATAAGGTCCAAGATTACTGAGAGAGGGGTGAATCCGTAATCTATCAAATCAAAACTTTCCACAATTCATTCAACACAATAACAACATTCATCAACTTTAAATCTTATGCAGCAATAAACAAAGTGACCAAATAAACATCCAAATATGCAACAAAGTGACACTAGCATTTTTTCTTGTGGAAACCCTTGGTTAGAGAAAAACCACGATGGGAATTAGTACCCATAAGTATTTTCACTCCCCTGAAATGTGCCCTGTTAAAAGCCTTAGGAGCTTACAATGATTCCCTGTTAGGAGTCACCTAGTCAAGGGATTTGCATCTAGCCCTATTAGGAGCTTTACCCTGTTAGGAGTAACCTTGTTAAAGGATTTAAACCCTAATTAAAGAGCCACCTGGTTAAATGATTTATTGATCAAGATTTGTTATGATCTACCCGATTAAGGGATTTTCTTGCAGAACCTATTAGGATTCAACAAGTACAATGATGTGGGTGTAGCACTCCTCCTCTGCTTGTCCAGGTCCAATTAAGCACAACACTTCTGCTTCGTGTAGACAATCTTCGTTCTTCACTTGACCGCACCTTCGCATCCATGATCTACACTTGCATAATTCATCAATTTACATTTAAATACACTGCATATTCATTAGGGCATTAGTTGCCTTACAAAATGTATTACATTTGAATTTCATTCATTGCAATTATTCTCGCTTGATCCTTGAACCCTAAAACATATTATCAATCTAGAATATTTTATTACAAATCCAAGTCGGCCACAAAATTCATCGCACATCAATTTAAGACAAGAGCAGTCAAACTTTATTTAACTACCCCAACACACTTCCAAAAATTGATAGATTTGATCACCTCGAACAATGAAATAGAAAATCAGCATTACAAATCTATTATGCCACGTCACTTTGATACCTAGATCATGAAAACATCAACTACAAACGATCACATCATCATCGCCTATTGATCTAACACCAACTACTCAAACTTGTTCAAATATTTTGCTATCTTGCACAAAATGATCTTTTGTCAACAGAAATGATGCCTTATAGTACTCCAATCCTGTAGCGATCAAATTATCAATAACATATCCTAGTCAAGATAATCATATCATGGCCACAACACTTGGATTCATACTAATTTGATAGAACAATCAAATAATTCATTTTTTGTCAGTTTTTGTTCTTTTGTATGCCATGTTGCTCTTCAATCGATCATAACTTGCTCCATTTTTGTTTCTAGCATACGCAATCATTCATAATGCATAGGGAGACATCCTTGAGTCTCCAACAATGACCGCTCACTCCAATTCCTATTGAAACACAAAATTCATCTGCACAAATACATAGCAACACATCGGGAATACTGTCAACAAATACAACACCAAGCTGACATCAATGAAAACACAATAACTGATCTTCTGGTCACCAAACCTGTACAAATCAATACTGAATCAAGCTCTGCATCAGTTATGCCAAAAATATCCCCCTTTGGCATTGATATGGAAATATCACATTGATCTAATAACAATTTCTCCCCCTTAGTTGATGTACCAAACTTCTTTCCTTGATCTTCTTAGTCTTCTACCCAATACTTGTATCTGGTTCTTCTCCCCCTTTGACAACAATGGAAAAGGTGCCACATAGGTCACCTACTACTGCAAAATCTTCCTTTGCCTCTGACTTTTCCCCCTAAGGAGTAGTTCCCTTTAACATCAATCCAATAGTGAAATATATTTAATGAGTCCACTGGATTGATGCTTACAAAAACATCTTAGTGGTGTTTATGTAGTAGGATAACCCCTAATTTGCCTCTCAGATGCTCAAAAGTATCTTTAGGTAATGGTTAAGTGAATATATTTGCTAGTTTCTCCTTGGTTGGCACATATTCCAACTTGACTATATTTTCTTGCACTCGCTCTCTTAAGAAATGATACTTGATTGCAATATGTTTATTCTTAGAATGCATTGTTGGATTCTTTGAAATATTGATTGCACTTGTATTATCATATTAGATAGTCACAGGTTCAATTACCTTCTCTTTGATACCTCACAGGATCTGCTTCATCCATGAAATTTGTGTATAATTGATAGTTGTTCTACATACTCAGCTTCTGTAGTATATTGAGAGATGCAATTTTGCTTCATACTTGTCCATGACATAAGTCTTCCTCCTAGGAATAATGCTCCTCCACTTATACTCTTTATGTCATCAATGTTTCCTGCCCAATCTGCATCAGTAAAAACACTCAAAGAGAAATCACCTTTGTGAGCATACCAAACACCATATTCTTTTGTCCCTTTAAAGTACCTTAATATCCTCTTCATGACTACCATGTGAGATTCCTTAGGATAATCTTGAAATCTTATCACTATTCCAACTACTTGTGCAATTTTTGGTCTACTATAAACAACATAATGCAACTTACCAATCATGGATATGTATTGAGTTGCATCCACTGTACTTCACTCTTCGTCCTTAGATAGCTTGCATCATGTCACCATGGGGGTTCCAACTATCTTGGAATCTTCCATTCCAAAGGTCTTTAGTACTTCCTTTATGTACTTGGACTGACTGATATAGATACCATCCTTTAGTTGTGAAATCTACAATCCAATAAAGAACTTAATTTCTCCTATCATTGATATCTCAAACTCTTTCTTCATCTCTTCTGTAAATGCCAAGCTCATCTCATCATTTCCTCAAAAAATTGTCATCCACAAACACTTCATCTAACAGTATCTTATCACCTTCAACCTTAAAATATACATTAATATCTTCACTTGTTCTTATGAAATTAATCTTGACGAGATAAGAGTGTAATCTTTCATACCATGCTCTAGGTGCTTGTTTTAGTCTATACAGTGCCTTTTGCAACTTGCACACCATCTCCTTGTTCTCTGTCAATGCAAATCCATCTGGTTGCTCTATGTAAACTTCTTCAAGAATCCCATTTAGAAAAGCAGATTTGGCATCCATTTGAAAAATTTTAAACTTCTTATAGGTAGCATAAGCAAGTAAAATTTTGACCCCTTCAAGTCTTTCCACGGGATAAAATATCTCTCCATAGTCCATTCCTTCCTCTTGTGCATAGCTCTTACACACAAGTCTTGCCTTATTATGAACCACTTATCCATCTTCAATCAATGTGTTTCTAAAGACTCATTTTGTACCAATCACATTATTGTATGTTGGTCTAGGAACAAGTGTCCATGTGTCATTCTTTTTCAATCTGATCAAGTTCCTCTTCCATGTCTTTTATCCAATCATCATTCTCCAAAGCTTCATTCACGGTCTTAGGCTCAAACTTTGAAATTAGACATGTACTTTCCTGATTTTCCTTCTTTTTTGCACACCTGCATCTTTATCAGCTATGAATTGATAGTATAAAGATTCAACTTTACATACCAACATTTTGGGACACATTAATGGTTCTTATGGGGTCCTAGGATATATTAATTTTTTGTAGGAGTATAAAGAGGTGTTAAGGGATCCTAGGTGTCTTAAGAGGTTCTAGGATACACTAATGGGCCCAAGGATGTCTTAAGGGGCTCTGGGTGTCATAGTTAGTCCTAAGGTATCCTAGGATGCCTTAAGAGGTCATAAGGGTCATAAATGGTCCTAAGGGGTCTTTGGATAGTTTAATGGGTCTTAGGATGTCTTAAGCGTTCTAAGTGTAAATAATTAGGGGGGAGAGATGGAGAGAGGGGGAAGCAGCAAGAGACAAGACAAAGAGGTGATGGAGATGGTGAGAGGGGGGAAGGGATGGGATGGTGAGAGGAGGGAGGGGAGAGAGTGATAAAGAGGGTAA
>MU227627.1:1413236-1432258 GCA_018584345.1 Thuja plicata | reverse complement strand
CCCCCCACCGCAAATGTGGTGGCGCCACCCCACGACCCCCACACAGTCGACGGATTCGTCGCCACTGTGTGGTGGTCGGGGTGGCCATGACCACCATAGTGGTGGGGGGGGCATGCCTCCCTCTCACCATACTTGGATCTATAGCCGCGGTGGAAAGGAGGGGGGTGGATTCCTCCACCCTCCAAAATCTCTTTTTTTAATATATATTTTATATTTTTTTACTTTTCTAGTTTGTTGTTTAAAAAGGATACATATATTTATATATATAATGACATAAAGATGCCTGTGTTAATCTTTTAAGTTTGTTGTTTTAAAAAGATATACAGATGTCTATGTAAATCTTTTAAGTTTGTTGTTTATATATATATATATATATATATATATAATGACATAAAGATGTCTGTTTGAAAAGGTCTAATAGGATTCTCACAATATATATTTATTATGTATATATATATAGGTTGTTATATATATACAATAATAATATATATATGAGACAAAATCCTATTTAGTGCATCATCAAATACAAATGTTGTTTAATGGATTTAACTATGGCAGGCAGCAAGATATAACATATTCATATTCTACTCATGCACATTTAAGTTTTGCATTTCAAAAATATATATGATCTCATAAAGAGGAAACTAAATTTCTTTTCATGAAAACTTAAAAAGATACATTTGTAACAAGAAGAAAACAGGGATATTTATGTATGTATTCTATAACAGAATTGAATCTTAGTGATTTAAACATAATTAATTAACTCTTTTTAAATTCTAGTACTTGTGAATAGGGTTATATCTTTTATGTGTTCAATATACAGAATTGCATTCTACATATATAGCACCTATATCATGCATTTGTACATTTGAATAATCAAGAAAATGGAATAAATTTTATGCAAATTTTTACATAAGAAATTTTTTACAAAGGATTTAAGGCATAATAGACTTTTCAAAAAAAATTGTTCTTTTCCTTCTCTTTGAAACAACAAACAACACTTCCACTTACAAGTCTTTACATGTTTAAAAAGACAAAATTTATTTCACCTAATGAGATATAATATTACAAAGGATTCAACCTTATATCCTCATACAAAATTTGCATTTACAAAATATAATTGTAAACAACTAAATTTCTTCTTCCCAAACTTTGAACATGATTCATTTCCAAGTAGTGAGACAGCTACAAAATCTACAAAACCAAGGTTCTGAAAAATAAACCATGGGAGCTCACCTCCCATCCTAGGTCTCTAAGAGATCACCCCCGAGCTGGGGGGGAGCCATATTGGACCATGTACACACATGCAACACACATTACATCCTAAACACAACAACATTAACACCCTCCCAAGGTATGAACAATTGTATCTTCTAAGATTCATTTGAGAGGTGAGGTGGAAACTACCAAGTAGGAGATTGCCAAGAAAGATAAACACATTCCTTCCCAAGGCTATTACTACACACAAATTTTCTCATTTCTCATCCATATCCCTTATCACCCCCAAGAGTAAACAACAAGAATATGGCACATGGAGCCCATAACATCCATGTATCTCCCTCTTCTTCTCAAGAAGAGACTCTACACTACAAGGTCTTCCCAATTATCCCTCACCCACAATGGCTCTCTTCCCTCCCTAGGGCGAGTTTGGCCATTCACACCTATGAAAACCACAAAACATAAACCAGCAAGACTGGAAAGCAATGTAAATCTTTCAACAACACTTCTACCACAAGAAATCATTTACACAACAAGATTTCACAACAACTAAATTCAAAACCATATTTGAAAACAAGAATATAAAAGGAATCCACACATGGATTTAGGGGTACCAACCTTACTCCTAGCAAATGGTTTGGAGTTGAGGTCAACCCTTCGTTTCCTAGATTTTTCCTTCCCTTAGCTTACAACTAGCAAGTCCTTCTAAGCATGGCTACAAGTCTCCCAAAAATGGAGAGTGGGCAATCAACCCCAACTCTCCTCTCCATCCTCCCTAAAAGGCTCCCTCCCCAACTCTTGCCTCTTCCCAACAAGATGAGAGGTGACATGAGTCATCTTCCGTAACACTAGTCCATTTTCATGCATGAAAGAGACCCCATTGTCTTGAAGAAGGAGATGGTCTTCTCTCTTCTCAATTTTCGCCACTAACCAAGAATGGTACTTTAGAAGGGCCATAAATGAGATTAAGACACTAAAATCATTAAGAATTAACCCCTAACCCATAGTATAACTATAGGACTAGATATTTTTAACCCTAACTACCCCTTTCGGCTCATTCTGACCCTTCTAAAACTCACTTAGAGTTTACCTACGAATTTCTATGATGGAACTCTTGATTTGGGTTCCAAGGCCATTAACCCCCACATGGGAACACTACAAGACAACCTAGGGTGAAAACTTAACCTCTCAATCCCCATGGGTATTCCAACTCACAAATACATTTGCTAATTGGCACTACAAAGCACATCACATTTACACATTGGCATGCCTAAATGGAAATCACAAGAAAAATGAAATTAAATTTACAAACATGCATAATTACATTTACAAACATATGAGACATTATAATTAGGTTATTTTCCTCTTTAGGGTTAACCTTGGCTTTACAAGGATTTTAACATTAACCCAATCTTGTTTCCTCAGTTGAATGCATGGTTTATTTACCTGCACACTTGAATATAGCATCAATAGTCCAAGGAATATATTATACATTATAACATATTTGTCTAACTGCAAATCTTTACATTACTTTTTAGAATTAGGTCATTCATTTAGGTATAACTGATAAATCACAAAAATCCTTTGAATTGATTACCTAACATACAATTTAACCAATATAAATCATTTGCAGAATTTAATTTTGTAATCCACATTTAAATGTCACGTGATCAAATTAAAAATTCATAAACATAAAATGGAAACCTGTCACAACATGTCATCAAGATATAAGAATAATAAGCATATAACATTAAATCCAACATCATCAAAATAGAGTCATCACATGATATCTATGCTATGAAATCTCTATCCAATACGACAATGTATCAAAAAATAATGTATCATCATGATAAACATAATAATAAGCATCAACTCAGAAAGGACGGTCTTGGTACCTCACATAATCAAAGGGGTTAAGACTGCCTCCTCTATACCCATAATCTCATTAACACTTTATTGATGATATAATTCTTTTTGGAGAGGCTTCTATGGTTGAGGCAATATAATGGAAATTTGTTTAAAATGATTATGCTTTTATATCAGGAAATCATATCATTTATATAAAAAGGGGGCTATATTTCTCCAATGTTGAGTCTATTAATTACAACATAAGGTAATTAAAATTCTTGAATGTCAATTAGTCTCTCTCCTTGCATCCTATTTGGGTCTTCTACTAATTTCTAAATTGCCAACTCTTTTTTTTGGAATAAGATTATTGAAAGGTTTCAGAAGAAGTTGGTAGGGTGGAAAGGGAAAGCACTTGACCAGGATGGAAAATTACAGTTTCTTAAGGCCTCTCTCTAAAAAATTCCAATGTACTACCTCTTACTATTTAAGATATTTTCTTTTATAGGAGAAAATTTTGAGCAAATCAGAAGGAAATTTATTTGGTAAGGTACTAAAGAAAAATCAATAATTTATCTTGTTAGTTGGGAGAAGGTTTGTTCTCTGAAACAACATGGAGGTCTAGGGATTAAAAGAATAAAGTTGTTCAACAAGGCTCTCTTCTGAAAGATTGGCTAGTAGTTTCTAGATGGTAAGAATGATTGGGTTAAAATCTTGAAGGCTAAATACTTAAACAATTACTTGATCAAAGTTCCTTCCCTCGTTTAAATAATCCTCCCATGGTTTTATTATTTGGAACAATATCCTTGAAACTATAAACATTCTAAAATAGGGTCTTAGAAGGAGAATAGGAAATGGAATAAATATTTTCATTTGGGAAGGATCTTGGAGCCATGGTCCTCCTCTTAACTTTATTAATAGGTTAAAAAAATTAAGAAAACAATCTTAAGATGCTTGGGGAATAAGAACTATATGATTATATTCAGCGGGAGGATGAAGGCCCTAAATGGAAATACTTTATAGGGTAGTTGTAAAATGAAAGACAATCCAGAAACAACACTATTTCTATTTTTATAAAATGGATAAGCAAGATAAATGGATTTGGGAGTTTATTACTTCTAGTGATTTTTCAGGGAGATGTCTCTATTCTTTATTAGAAAAAAACCTTCTTAAACAATATGATTTTGATTGGAAGAAGATTTGGGATCCTAAACTTTTTCTGAAGATTAATTGCTTCTACAAGTTTGCTTCTCATAATAATATCCTCACTATTGATAATTTGAATAAAAGATCTTTTCAATTTGTTAATTATTGTTATCTATGTTGTGGAGATTGGGAGAGCATTGATCATATTTTCTTTCATCGTGATTTTTCTCAAGAAGTTTGGTCTCAATACCTTCCAATGATCCTTGTGGACTGGGTCTTCACTAATCATTTTATTCAATTTATAAACTCCTAGAGCTACTATCATTTTAAACATAATGTTGACACTAATCTTTCGAAGAAGATTCCCTCGTTTGTGGCTTGGGGTATCTGGAAAGAGAGAAATAATAGGATTTGTAGGGATCAATCAAGAAACGCTAAGGAGGAATTTATGTCAATAAAACATTAGATAAATGAAAATATTAATGCGGCTACTTAAGGCTTGTCTAAAGGCTTCCCCACTATCCAAGAAATAAAAAATAAGCAGGTTTGGGGTGTTCAACAAGACCTTACAAAATTCAATTTGAGAAAGCAACTTCTGAGAAAAAACATAGTTTGGGAGCCAACAAATTTAGGTTTGGTAAAATATAAAATTTTGATGGATGTTCTAAAGGTAATTCGAGAATTGTTGGTGTTGGAGGAAAATTAAGAGATCACAAAGAAACCTATTCAAAGTTCCATCCAAAACCTTGGTTGTACAATAAAAAATAAAACACAAGCGAAGTCAACTTGGAAGACTATAAAACTTGCTGAGGATATGGGTTTTCAAAGGGTCATTGCAGAAGGATATTCAAAGTTTGTTTTTGATATCCTTAATGGTCATTGGAAAGGACATTGGGAAATGAGAGACCTCACAGAAGATAGTAAAAAAGATGCTTGGGAGCTTTCTTCAGTCCAAAGTCCAACATATATATAGGAAGGGAAATGGAGGTGAAAACTTGATTTATGATGAAGGTTTCATATTTCAAACTTGCAGTCATTGTAATATAACGAGAATGCCCCACCAGCTATCAAAGAGGATATTTCAAATGAAATACAAAGTAGAAAGGTTAATTTGGTTTAAGTGATATCACATAATGCTAATGTGTATGTTTGATATGTTTATTTTTTCAATAATTTTAAATCTTTATCAAGGAGACATGACGAGGATTATTGGAGGTGCTTTGTGTATTATAGATAAGACTATTATCAATCTTGTTAATTAGGATAGTAGTAATTAGATCATCTTCTCTATTCAATGTGTGTGTGTGTGCGCAGTAAAGAGAAACAAATGGGTGGCCCTCAAAAGTGTGTGGAACTTGTTAATTGTGAATCCTTGAAGATTAATGTTGGCTTATGGGACTTATTTGTCCAAACGGGCCTCACTTCGTTCTTCATGGCAATGCAGGACTATAACGACACCTTAACTTATAAATTTACTAATTCCTGGGATAACGAATATGTTATAATTGGGAGTTTGGAGTTTATGGTGTCACCCTAGCTGATCATGAACGCTACTAGATTGGAGAGTGACAATATTAACATTGTCAAAAAAATCTTAGGGATATACAAGACCTTAATTGACAATTTTTTGGAGGAAGGGGAACATCTAGAAACATTCCAAAAATGGGTAGAATTGTCTTCATATCCCCACCATATCCATCCCCCTAATTCCTTAGTTAGTCTTCACATTATGCATTATTTTACACTAGAAGGAAGATACATGACTATACATGGCTATCATTTTCCTATTCTTAATCATGCCAAACATAGGGATAAAGTTAATAAATATCCAGGCTTATTATCTTATATGTTCTCTTCCCTTCATAAAATCTTAAAAAAATGTGTCTCTCCCCTACTCCATCAAGAGCTAATAGTGGCTCTTTATAAGTACATGCCCTTGCTATGGACCCTCATGAAAACCCTAGGTTTCTTGGACAAGACACTTTATCTGATACTCCATGTACCTTAAGAATATAGCTCATTGAGAGTATTCCTCGCCCACCAAATATTGGTAATTTATCTAGGAAGAAGGCCACAAAGCCCAAATCTATTCACCCCCTCCCCCAGGTGAAAGAGCTCCTTAAGGTTACCCCAGAGAAGTCACTAATACATTTGGGCCTCATTTTTTACCAAAGGCCATTTTGGCTTGTGATGTTCACTTTTTTTTTTATGTCCCGAAAAGGTCAAAATTTCAACTTCAGTTAAGTTTATTGTAGAAATTTTGACCAAATTTGGGATATAAACAAACAAAAACATTGATCAAACTCATTTCATTCTATCTTCTAGCCGGATTGTGGGAGGGAGGAATGGTTTGAGCATTGTACATCGTCTGAATACTGGTATGGTTCCTTAAAAACTCTAGAGGACACAACATTACATTCTCAGTGCTAGGATTTCCTTGCTAGATTTGTAATGTGCCTAGAGCACTTGATAGTTCATGGAAGGTGTTGTTGTAAAAGTATTTCTTGGATTAGAAAAAGGATAACTTGTTTGATAATCTTCATTGGTAACTCCCTGATTGGTCGCGCGTGGATGGTGGGACTAGTATTTCTTCAAGTTCTCATTTGCGATCATGGTTTAAGGAGAACTGAGTATAAATAGGCCTATGGAATAAAGGTGTTGTGTGTTGGAAAGATAGGTGTCATTCCTGCATTTTGGGGAGATGAGAGAAGCCCACATTTGAGGGTTACATGGGACTATTGTGTCTAGATAAGGTCCTAGTAGACATACACATATTACACTATGCATATTGCAGAATTTATAAACCGCTCTAGGTTGGTGCTACACAATGAATTGCCATGAATTACTTTTCATAGTTGCTGAGTTCCAAATTTTTGACCTATATTTTGGTTATTTTCATATTTTTACTACAAACTCTTTTAAATATTTCAAGAATAATTTACCTTTCTTTGATCCCTGATGTCTCTTATGTGCACTTGGATCATAATATTGAAAAATATTGTGGGAAATTTGCTTGATCACAAGGATCATGATCTCTTTGGTCAACCTTCTTAATTAGTCTAATTTTATAATCTTGAAGACAACATTAACACACATAGATATTCAAATAATTTTGATGCAGATTAGTTTCTTATAATGATCCAAATTGAAATATTCCTTGAATGATTCTCCTTGTATTTCTTAAGATTTTTAGACATCCTTATCATATGTTTAAATGCACAACCAAATGTTTTAAATTACCAAGACATGGTAATAAATCTCACTAACTTGTACCAATTTCTATCATAATGGCTAGTGAAAAGTCAAGAGTTAATGAAATTTGAATTTGAAATTTTGAATCTCAAGGGCTATTTTAAGATGGTGTAAGGTTGAACTTGTGCATTGTAGATTTGATATTGGAAAGAGACAAATATTGATGTGGGGATAGGGCATGAATGTAAGTACACTTATATGCATAATATATAAATAGTAATTGGTCAACCTATAGGAATTATTACAAATAAGGACATGATAAGGTTGAATGTATGGAAATATGTGTAAATTGGGATGGAAAAAGTATTGGGAATAGCCTAATATTTCATAAGTGTGCTCCATTTGTTGATATGTATTTGCAGTAAAATATTTTGTCAAAGCAGGCCAAAAATTAAATGGGAATTGAAATTAGCATGCATATTCATTTTTACATTGTTTCTCGTGCTTTGAGGTTCACATGCATCTTTAAATGAACATATATTTTATGTATACAAGCACTCATAACTATGTAAAAAGTATATTCAAACATAAAAGGGTATGAGGTTCATGTAAAGTAATGAACCCATCTTGGTCTCTTCATGTGTTCCCCAAAAGCTCCCCAAAACTTCCATACATCTTCTCTTTTTTCCCATATTCTTGCTCAACCTTGCCAAACTGCCCTACTAGCTTCCCAAAATGGTAGGGAATGTAGCTTTTATATGCCTTTTTTGAATTGATACTTCCTAGGGTTGGATGTGATACTTCCTAGGGTTGGATGAAACTAAAAATGGTCATTAAAGACCCTCCCAACTACCCCAAAATGAGTCATAAAGGCTTCAGACTATTGTTTGATGTGTTAATTGTTGGTGTCACCCAAGAACAACAACCTACAAGCCAAATAAACCTCACAACATAGAGAGAAGCAACACAAATGCAAGTTCACCAATGAGTGAATAATGAAATTGAGATATGAGGTATTGAGGTAATTAAAATATACAAACACCTTGTATATATAACAAAGGTGTGATGAGGTATGAACTAACAACCTACAACCAAAATTAAATTCACTATCCACAGTATTAATTTTAAATGGTAAGTGACTATAATTTAATAATGAGATATGACCTCATTGTAAGGAAAATCTATAATGCCATGTAGGACCAAGTAAACTCAAGTCTCTGAATAATCATATTCACACAAACATTAACTATAGTTGAAGAGGTTTTAAACATGTGGAAAAGGCTTTGAGTATTCATAAAACCAAGTCTTCCACTGCACTTAACAATCTCTATCTTCGTGTCATTTATATTTATCATTTATACTCTAAAATTTCCTTGGCATCACTATCATGTTTGGTGGTATCTTGTTTATTTGTTCTTTTGAGACTCTCTTTCCATTGGACTGTCATATACCCTGCCCATTGTAACATTCTTTATGATTGTTCTTTTCTAGATGTGGTTTGTAAGCTTTTATTACCTTTGATCCCTATGTTTCTTTCCATCTTGATTGGTGCCATAAAAATGACTATGATATTGAGTTATCAGGACTATGGCCTGTATTATCAATGACTCATAAGATTCTTCCCTTAAATCATGGTGTTAGAGAAGAGCCATAGTGTCCACATTCATTAAGAAAATGTGTGTTGAATGGGTGAACTCTCCTTATAATTACTATTGTGATTGATCGTTAGAAAATAACATTTTATCAAATGATAATTATTGTTGTGATTTATCGTTAGAAAATGATAATTACTAATGTGATTGAAAATGAAAATCCCCCCCTCTCTCAATTTAGGTTTATAATGACTATTCAATATCATATATGGCTTGTATTGAGTTTATCAATGTTTTTTTTATGATCTAGAAGTATTTAAATGTTGTGTTTTGGGGAATGTGATCAATTATTTGTTAGTGTGGCTATAATAGATTTTAGAGCCTAATTTGTATCAGATTTGATAGAGGAAATATTTTTGATTTATTTGAGTTGTCAAGAGTACAAAGAGTTGTATTAAGGTGCATTATGTAGTCATTTGATTTAGGGAGTTGACAAGAGAAATTTGATCTTGTTAGAATCAGGTTAAAGGTCTGGGGTCAGTAGTGCCCTTGATGATTTATGGTTTGTGCAAGATGCTCTGCATCAATTTTTTCAACAAAATATTGTGCTGAAAGAAGAGCAATTCAAAGGCTTCTATATTTCCCTATGGACCCTTAGATTGGCCCATCATAGGAAACATGCATCAATTAGAGGAGTTCCCTCACCATTATCTTTTTGATATTGCTAAGCAATATGGCCCTACTATGTTTATGAAATTGGGTTATGCACCTACTCAATAGAATTTTAGTTGACTGGTCACTGCAATAGTGTATGCCACCTAGTTACTAAACCATTGTTCACTAAACTAGAAAACCATCGTGATGACTTGCCAATGCTGACACATTGACCTTTATTTCTAGCATTGAATGTATTATTTTACAGTCATACAACTCAAGAATAGTTTTTTTAATGACTTGTCAAGGTAGAGATCACTGTGAGATTCTAGATAGTATATAAAAATTTCTATTGGGAATTAAAGAATGTATGAAATATTAAATGTTATATTTTGAGGTTTTGTTGATTTCTACTTATTGGGTCAAGTGCTGGCCAATGTATATTACGAGAGAATTAATCATGGAGATTTTATGTATATATAATATTGGATGCCAAAGTATTCATTTCATCTCATTTCTCTAAGCCTTAAATGAAGGATTATTTCAAAGCCTAGATGCATTAGGCCTTTGTTGATGAGGGATGTTTTTATTATTTATATGCTTTTGCTTCATTCTTTCTTTCAACTTTAGAAGAAATTTAGTGCCACGTTGACTAATTGTTCAATTGCACACATGCAAACAATGGTCATGTGTAGTGTGGACATAGTCAAAGGTCCAAGGTGGGTATTGCCAATTGCATGTGGTCCTTCCATTTCCTGAACCCAGATGGTGGAATTTGAATATTTCTTGTGTTAGTGGTCACATTGTGTATGACAGAGCTAAGCATCTTTACATGTCAATAATTAGATTTGAAATATCTTAGGTTTTAGCATGTGATGCTTCTCCTTTAGTCCAAGTTATTGCAGATAGAAATTCAGAAGTCATATCATTCACACTAATTCAGGTGGAACCATCATGATTTTTCTATTGCATTGAATGAGGATATTACTCCAATATAACCACAAAAATTTGGAGGTTCATCTATTGAATTGCATTAAAATAATATATCAATAGTACCATGTAACTATACAAAATTGTGTTCACTTGCCACATGTATGAATAAATTCTTAGAATTTTTTTGTGTTGCCATTTTAAACAAATTTTCAATTATTATCATTAGTATTTTTGTTGATATTGAGTTAAAGGGCAAATGAATACCGTGATGCACCATATTTTTCTTTCTTCTCAGACTATCCTTATTTTATCATATTTTTTCTTATTATTTATATGTTATTATGAAACAAAAAGCCAACTTTAAACTGTATTAAGATATATTTTAAAGTGGTGTTCCTTTGATTTGGCGAGGGGGATTTTCATTTATTAGAGAGGGGGGTTTTCATTTATTAGCATTGTCAGATTTAACCTAATATTCAAGCTTTCAATATAAAATCCTATTTGAAAGTTAATTTGTAAATGTTTTAGGCAATCTAACATTATCCAATCTAACCTGATATTCAAGCTTTCAATACCCACCTTACCATCAAAATGCCAACTATCTGGTATAGCCCGGAAGAAGAAATCAAATATGCATAGAATACCTCCAAATTCTCATTCAAAATCATGACCCCAATCCTTATTCAAAAAGCACCTATAAAGCCATGTCAGTCAAAAATCCCTCATCTGGACCAACCATACTGATTTCCAATGATGTGAATTGTTGTACTATTGAGACTGAACAATTCAAAGAAAAAGCACAATAATTTAGCCAATCAAAGTTTGATATCACTTTCCAATCTAACAAACATTCAAGCATTCCATGTCCAACTTTCCATCATTCTTTTTCCTTTTTAATCTGTCACAACTATGTTCTTTGAGCTTTATTCATCCTTATACATGTTTGGTCACTAAATATTTGGAGGAAGTACTTTCTATACAACTTGAGCCAATGTCTCCCAACTTGGATGTGGCATAGATTTGGCATGTTAATTCTTGGTTCAAACTTGGACTTGACAAAAACTCAATACAACCTCTGTAACTTTTGAAAAACATGTTATATAGATATTTTATTGAAAAATTGTGATGTATAGAAAAGATTGGCCAAACTTGTTGAGTCTATCAAATTGAATTGGTGGGCCTTGTCTTGACCTACTTGGACTTGGAATGAGGGAAAATGTGAAATTCCTATAACGATGAAATGAAGATTTTATAAAGTTACATGGTAGTTCTAGGATATTTTGGGTTTAAATGCAAGGATATTTCCTATTGTTAAGATTGTGTTAATTTTTGAAAACTAGGTGACGCCTTCTTAATGAAAACATTTGGACAAAAAATCTTCTTAGACAATCTCAAAATAAGTTATATATAAGATGGGATAACATAGAGCCAATGCAACACAAGCAAAACTTATCCTAATTTATAACATTGACAAACATATTTCACTATGCCTAACAAGGTCAATGCTTAATATTTTTAAGGAATGAGATAATAACCTACATGTATACATAACCTATCATTTAATTGAGTGAGTTTTTAGCGAGATAGTTTGATAACCTATCATTTAACATGTTTTGAGTGAGATAGTTTTTGAGTGAGTTTTATTATATTTTAATTGGAGGGCTCTTGTGTTTATTTTATTTTAATTGTTAGGGAGCATGCCTTCTATAATGAGTCAATTAGACATTTAATGATACGATTGCTTGCATATCTTACTGATAAGGATTTGAATGCATATCTTACTGATATACAATAAATACTAAAAATGAATACATAAGACAAAAAGCTTAGGCCTACCACTGGGGATCTTCAAATAAAATATCCTTAGTTGTTATCTCTGAATAGATTCATTTGTGCATCTCTTTCCTGGTTCTAAGATTCTATATACCTCTTTTCTCACTTCTCAATTCCCAGTGTAGTTTTTGTCCAGTATCTATTTTGTCCTCTTGACATGTTGATGATGGATAAGCGATCAGTTTCATAGATATTGCAGGCCTTCCTATGAGAGGGGCATCATACCTTGATTCACTTACTCATGTGATTTTTCTTCCACTATCACACACACATGCGTGCGCACATACACAATATATACAACATATACAACCTTCACATGTATATAAGAGTTGATTAGAGAATGTATATGTGCAGGTGATGAACATGCAGATTTTCCTAAGCACTACTCGAAGCTTACCCTACAACAAATATACTATTGTTAAAATCATCACAAATCTATTTATTGCAGGGTGTAGCTCCCAGTAGTGTGTGGTTAAATCTGTATGTTTGTCACCTGTGCATTTACCTTCTCTAATCAACTCTTATATACACAAGTGAAGGCTGTATATGCATAGGTGAAGGCTGATCAACTCCAATGGCCTATTTGTATCTATATGTTATCAAAGGAGTTCCATTGAGAATCTTGTCTACTTGAGACATTTGAATTATTAAAGAAACTGTAGCATCAATCTGTGTCTTGATTGTTGTCTTGCAGATACTATGCTCAATCTGACATTATCCACCAAATTTTATTTTGTTCAATCCGATCTTTATTCGTTTGCTAAAACTTCTAGTGCCAAGGCAACTTTGACTCTTATTCTTACTCTTCTAGTGCCAAGAAAGACCACACCTGACAATACAAAGCTAGAATAGAATAAGGAGACAATTTCTATATTGTGGTCTCAGTTCAAAAGAAAAGGTGATGAAAAATGTTATTGTCCCTACAAAAATTGTAAGGGCTTAAAGAATCGAAGACTTCTAATCACAATAGCTGAGAGACATTGTAGGAAACATGGTCACATTGAAGAGGGAAACGATTTTCTTCCATTAGTCAATATGGATTTCCAAATGGGGAACATGGAGGTGTAAATATCAAAGCAGAAGGTAATGCTCCCATGGAAGAAGATGATCTTGTGGCAAAGAACACAATTGAATATTTTGGTATTGGCGCAACTGATCATGTGCCAAAGAACACGATTGAAGAAGATGGTATCGGCGCAACTGATCAAGATGATGAAGATGATGATAATAGTACATCTGTTAATGATCGTGAAGATAATCTTGATATACCTATACTTGAAAATGCATACGAGCCCCTGTACCAAGGCTCCCAAATAACTCTTCTCTTTGTTTTATTATTGTTGGTGAACTTCAAGGTTATGAATAGTTTATCCAATGTAGAAATCTCACATATGCTAACGTATGTCATTTTTGTCATCTTCTATGTTAGCGTACGATTAATATTCTTTATATTAACAAATTTTATTTTTTTGCCATTGGTTGATAGGTGAGTGTTTGTTACCACCATAAAATATTCTACCTCGCTCGTACCGAGAATTACCTACCATTATGAAAGATATTCGAGTGGAGTATCAAACAATACATGCATGTCCCAATGATCATATTATATATCATAAACAACATGAATTTGCAACATAATTTCCCAATTGTCACATTAGTAGATATTGATCAGATTAAACAATAAAAAGGGTTTCTCGCAAGGTTCTTCAATACATTCACATTATTCCACGTCTGCAACAATTATTCAGGTGCACTAGCTTGGCACGATTTATGGATTAGCATGCACGCAATAGAGGTCAAGATGACATTATATGAATGCCTGCAAATGGTTCTATATTTAAGGACATAGAATCTATACCTGACCACTTTTTAAAGAAGGAACTCCTAATCTCAAGCTTTCATTGGCAGCGAACGATGTCAATCCATTTGGAGAGATGAGATCAGTTTGCTCGGTTTGGCCTATTTTTTTATTAACAATAACATTCCTCCTTGGATGTCCATAAAGAGGGAGCACATAATGTTGGCAATGATTTTACCAGGTATTTTTTCATTTAATAATCTTCTAAATTAATTTATAAACACTGCATCAAAATGGTCATAATAATTATGTAATATTTTTGTACATTCAAATAGGTAAGTACTAAGTGAAAGATATGAATTCATATATTGAGCCCCTTATTGACGAGTTGTTGGAGTTATGGAATGGGGTCACTATGTATGATATCTCTAGACCAATAGGACAAAGACAATTTCAATTCCATGCAATGCTTGTATGGACAATACGTGATGCCCCTGGGCTAACACATTTTTGCGATATGTAAAACTGTTAACACATATTTTTGGTATGTTATAGTGCTAACACATTTTCGTTGTATGTTTAAGTTGCGCATGATAATTGTAGGTCTTCAAACAAAGGGAAAATTTTCATGTCTAGTTTGTGGTACAAAGATGAAATCTCGTCATTCAAAAAATTTAGGAAAGCAGATGTTTGATGAGCATAGGCACTTTCTCCACAAAAAACATAAGTATTGAATTACCGAAAAATATCTTTTCAATGGCAAAGAAGAGACAACATCAAAGCCACGAAGAATGACACCCCACCTATGGAATTTGGAATATAATAAAATAAATCATCGAGGTAATGTCATTCCATCTAATGGTTTTTGTTTGAATTTTATATTTGGATATTGTCTTTTGTTTACTAATGATGTAATTGATGTTCATGAAGGTCGTTAATGCATTGATGACCAACTTCCAAAAGGACTAAAAAACTATCCTAGATAATTTAGTAGGTTGTCGTACTATGAGCACCTCTCAATTATACATTTCATTGATGCTATACATATTGGAAATAATGTAATAAAGACACTATGAAAAATATCAGATGGAAGGCGTGACAAAGAAAAAATTGTCAAAATTTGTAATGACATCCATGAATCTAATCATGCATTGAAGTTTTTCATTGAATCAAATAGAAATGGAGACTGGATTAATATGAGTGCCCTTCCTTGATTATTAACAGAACAACAAAGTGATGTCATAAAAGAAGCCATACAAAAAACTAAATTTCCCACAGTATTTGCTGCAAACATAAGCAATATCGTATCAAAGAAAGGTTATTTTGGTTCAGGATTGAAAATTCATGATCGACATACCTTCGTCAAGGTAAGTCATGTTCTTCTCTATTTACAATATAGTTGTAAAAATTCATGTACTTTTCATTATATTATTTTGTAATATATTAAAAAGATTATTTTATAATTATTGCAGTACATTCTACCTCTATCTCTCCCACACCACTTTGACAATAGTGTGAAACAAGTTATATATGATATTGGGAAATACATGAGGTTAGAAGTGTTATTTCTTAGATTTGTTGTATAGATATTATATTTGCGTCTTGCTTTACTTTTTTTGTAATTTATTGTATAATTTTTTTTAAAGTGTCATTTATATGTTTTTGCGTGTTGAATCTCTTCTAGGTGGTTATCATCTAAATAAATTGATAAAAAAATATAGAAAACATTGGAAGAGAAAAATTTCTCAGCTTATGTGTGAAATGCAAAAGTGTCTACCTTCAACTTTTTTCAATGCACAAGAACACTACATTATACATCAAGTTGAGGAGATTGAATTGTGTGGACCTGTACCAACTAGGTCAATGTGGATGGTTGAGAGGCATTTGAAATTTTTGAAGGACTTGGTTCAATAAAGATCATGTCCTGAGGGTTCTATGGTGGGGGATATATGGTATACCTGACCATGATGTACATTCATGATTATCTTTCCAAGTTTGTAGCAAATATCCATGTAGATTGCATTTGGGATCCCAAATCCATTAACAAATTTGAAGGGGAATACTTAATGGGGAAAGGTAGATTGATGAAAGTGAGAGGTAATTATCAAATGTTATTATGTTTGATTAATTCTCATAAGTATTCAATATAAGTTGTTTCTAAGTGGTCTATTTATTTTATATAGTTGCTCGTGAGTGGGATGCACTACATTTGTATATTAAAAATATTCTTGATTGGATGATGGTATAGATTGAACGATCTCAATAAAATGGTCTTTCATTAACATGGAAATGTGTTGCTTCAATAATTAAAGAAGCTCATCGTAATGGAGATTCCAATGTTACGCCAATAGTAATTGATCTAGCATATGGTTTAAGAGGTAGAAAGGTATGTATAAGTTTATTTATCATGACCCATATGTTTAATATCAAATCACGGATTGATGCAAATAATTTGGACAGGTTTGAAAAATTGCAGGTCAAGCACCACAACACTATGTACTACCATGGTCATAAATTTTGCATCAAAAAGTTAGATGACACGAAGAAAATATGTGATTCTGGAATAAGTGCAGTCTTTCAGGTCACCAATATGTCTTCTAGAAATGACTTACATCCTCGAGAGTCTAAAAATTGATACTATGACATTTTGGATAATATACTTGAGTGCAACTTTAATTCCTTCAAATTAGTTCTATTCCTCATCAAATGGTACAGGCTACGACTGAATCAAATGATCCTAAGAGAATAGTTATTGAACATGACAATGGATTTCCAATTATTAATACAATATTGTTTGAGCCAATTGGGGATGATTCCTATGCTCTTCCAAGCCAATTGGAGCAGGTATTTTACTTTGGCGTTCTACATAAACTGGGTTGGTGATTTCTTGTTAGATACAATCCAAGAGGAAGACCGGTAAAATATAATGTGATGGAAGAAGAAGATACTGAATAAGTAGAAGACGAAGTAGACGATGATCACAGATGATAGTTAGTCGATGATGATGATGAAGAAGAAGATGATGATGATGATGATGATGATGATGATGGTGATGCTGATGCTGATGATGGTGATGCTGATGATCATGATCATGGTGATAATGATTTGATGAAGATGATGGTGGTGGCGATGATGATGTTGGTGGAGGTGATGATGGTGGTGGTGGTGGCGATGATGATGATGATGATGATGATGATGATGAAGATGATGATGATGATGATGATGATGATGATGATGACGAGGATGATGATGATGATGATTATGATTATGGTCTTGGTGATGATGATGATGGTCATGATAAGAGATGGATGAAGAAGATGATTAATGACGTGATCAATGAAATGTATGAGGTATGATCAATTAAATATGAGGTATCGATTTATTCATAGAAATTTGTTTGACTTATATGTTTTCATGATTAATTTATTTCGTGTTGAAGTCTAATGGCATGGTATAATTAATTCATTGTGCTCAATTATAATGATGAAAACATTGGTGATTTATGATACACATGTTTCAAATATGTGTTACGATGCTCAATTGTTGGTGTTGATTACTTATAATATATTTGTTGGGCATGATTGTCACCCTTTGTGGAAACATGCAAAGGACTGCAGACATCGTCACCCCTTTTGTTGAAGATCTTACTTAGCTAGCACACATAAAGTAGAGGTAACAAATTAAAAAATATACAATGAGTATGATGTACGCATATTGTTCATGTTGTGTTCTATGTAATTTGTAGCATACGTATCATGTAATTTTTAACTAACTTAAGACAAATGATTTACATATGCAGGAAATTTAACCCCTTTGACGAGGGTCCTACACAGTGACATGGATAGACAAGTATAAGTCAATACACCCTATGGAAACAATTTATTATTTTCTTGTTTTCTCTTTACCCTCAACATCAACTTTATGTCGATTTCATCAACATTACCCTCATTTAGAAAAATATCTTGTTCATTCAATTGTATCTGTCATTTGATGGGCTACATGCATCACCAAATAGGTACTTTTCAGATCTGTCTTCCTCGAGTGAGGGAAATGCGAGAATAGAAGACGAAAGTGAGACATGTAGTAGGTCTACAATAGGAAGATCAACTAGAGGTCAAAAATTTAGAAGAAAATTTAATAAACGCATGCAATTTTTCCTTGCTAAAGAGGGGTCATGTTCTTATAATGATGATACAAAAGGAGATATCAAGGTTCCCTTGAGGTACACACATATTCAGAAAGAATGGGTACACAACGAATTACTTCCAATTAACACTAAATTTTGTGTTAACAAGAGGATACATCGCATAACTCCATCGTCATTACATGGTTTGGGCCTATTTTCCATGGATGGAATAAAGGTCAGTTAAAACAAAGTTGTTGAATTGATGGAGTATGTAGGATCTTTTTATAATTACAATAATTGGATACAAATAGTTCAATATAAAAAAAAGTATGCGTAGGTATGCACTATCAACAAATTATCTACAATGAAAAGAAAAAGATCAAAGTAAAAGACTAATGATCCCATGATGTTTTTGCAGAAAATGATCCATAGCTCTCTAGTCATGGAGTGCAAAGGTTTGAAATGGAGGCCCTCAGATTGACCTAGTTAGTGTCCATGCAAGTACACCATGAAATGAGAGATTCAACGCATGAAAATGAGATCTACTCTATATGATTGCAATGCATGAAAAGAAATTAATCTAAATGATAACAATGCATGATTAATCTATGAAAGGAAATATACAAATCTAATCTATGAAAATAAACATGAATCTAATCTACATGAATAGCCATGGATGCAAGAA
>MU227627.1:1386307-1401973 GCA_018584345.1 Thuja plicata | reverse complement strand
CTGTCTCTGGCCTATCGGCCGCCATAGCTTTCTGGATCCTTCTCTCTTCTGTCTGCTTCTTCTTCTTTGTAACTGTCTTGCATGCAGGTGATCTTGGTTGTATTGATGTTCATCAATTCTAACATAAATCTTTTAATTAAATAAGATAAATTTTATTTAATTAAAAATTAAATTAAAATTTTTAATTAGGCAAAAATGATCAAACCTTAAGAAATATTGAAATAATTGAATAATTGAATTAATTACAATTTGATCAAGGAAATTGATTTGAATTGAAAATATTGCAAAGCATTGATTCATAAATTTGATAAATTGATTAAAATGATAAAATGGGGCCCAAAGTCTAGGCGACCATTTTAGGGTGCATACACCTATTAGCATTTACCTTTTACAATTGAAGAAAAAACTAAAAAAGAAATTATTGTTATAAACCTTGCTTGATAATGCAAGAACGTTGTCTTAATGAATGTATTATTGATAAATGTTGCATATTAATGAATGTTATGTGATTATAATGATTTATGTGTTAATGAATTATTGATGAATGTTGCGTATTAATGAATTTTATGTCATGTTAATGAATTTTATGTGATTATAATGATTGAATGTTATAGTTCGTAAATGGATGAATGAATGAAATATGTAATTAGATGTTAATGGGGAACTTAGAGTGATTATAGGGGGAAGGGGCCAAATGAGCTTCCATCTTCACGTGGTTGGCCTTGTTAAGTAGAGAATATTAAAGTATTCTCGAAACCAAGTGAAGCTTAAACTAAACCAATCAACACTTGCTCATTTAGTTTTGAAAGTTGGAGCTGTTCATTTTGTCATTATTTTGGAGATTATGCACAAAGCCTTGAAGACTTGTAATCAAAATAGCTAGGAAATCACTCACTTTGAATTTGTAATTGATTGCTTCTTCAAAGGTAGATTGTAAATGTCTCTTGTTTGTTTCATTTCAATCTCTAGGGATTGAAAAACAACTCTAAATCAGTCTTCAATTGAGATGAATGAATTGAAGTCTATTTCAACAATGCCCCAAAAACAACTTACAAAAGGAAGAAAAAATCTGAACAGAGTCAATGATATAAAATTCTAGGGTTTTATGCTTCAATTTTTGAGAATATTATGCAAGTAAAGAACCCTGAATTTTTGGAAAATTTGGATTTTTTTTCACTAGATTTAAAAGGCAATAGTAGCAATTTTCATAGGAAGAACATTTATCATACAAGTCCATAGAAGTTGTTGAGTTCAAATGCTTTTTGTAGTGATTGTTATAAATCAAGCCTAATAAGAAGGTAACAATGAATAAGTTAGGAGTAGAAATAAGAGTTTTTTAATGGTAAAAATTGATTGGGGATATCATACTCATCATTCAGTCTGTGTGCTATGAGAAGGATATACGTTAGCAGAATGAGAGGATATAAATTTGATGAGGATTGATGAATCATAAAATATTTTTATTCTATAGCTCACAACATCTTACAAATGTATTTTTTCCTAAGATAACCTCTTCTTAGGGATGGCATAGATTATGTGAAGCGACTTTTTGTTGAGAAAACAGAACACAGCATATTAAAAAACCAGATACAGACACAATGCTGAAACAGAGAGGAGGCACACATGAGAGAAACAGAGAGGATCCTCTATTATCACAAAGATCAGATAAAAATCTGATACCAAAGTGCTTGCATGATGCCTCTATTTATAGAGGTCTGAGAATGCTCCAGAATTCTCCAGAGTCATACGTTATGGATTGGTGATCAGCTGGAAAGATCTAGACAGGAACTGAAAGTGGATATTAAATGCAGTCAACATGGTTGGTCCAGGAAGTTTCTAGGAATGGTCGGTAGTGGCAGTTGGTAATTAATTTATTGCCAACATCCCCCCATAAATTAATTATCGATCTGTTTTAAATATCCCCCCATAATCTAGAAATGATGGGTCCTGGCTTAAAGCCTTGTTAGGCTCTGATACCATGTTGAAGAAAATCTGCAACACCACAAAAAAAAATATTTCCTCCAAAAACTGCGATCAGGCTCTAATGTCTGCAATCAACCTTTACAATTTTTAGCGGCAATCTTCCTCTATTTGTTATAAACCACACATTTAAGTGCAGACAACGAGCTCACCTTCTTCTTGGCATGGAGTTAGGAATTTGGGCAGCCATATCTTCCTCGAATTGATCAGCCCCCAAAACATTTGGAGCACCAAGTATGCATCATCCAAGCAGCAAATTTTTCTACCTCTCTTCAGGCTCTCCAAGATCTGCTTCCATGGGCTCTGATACCATGTTGAGAAAATAGAACACAACATATTAAAAAACCAGATACAGACACAATGCTGAAACAGAGAGGAGGCACACATGAGAGAAACAGAGAGGATCCTCTATTATCACAAAGATCAGATAAAAATATGATACCAAAGTGCTTGCATGATGCCTCTATTTATAGAGGTCTGAGAATGCTCCAGAATTCTCCAGAGTCATATGTTATGGATTGGTGATCAGCTGGAAAGATCTAGACAGGAACTGAAAGTGGATATTAAATTCAGTCAACATGGTTGGTCTAGGAAGTTTCTAGGAATGGTCGGCAGTGGCAGTTGGTAATTAATTTATTGCCAACACTTTTCAATGGGGGTTTGCGTTTGAAACCAATGAGGAGTATGTTTCAATTGGACCCAAATATTCTTTGGGGCCATAGTGTGTAGTCACAATTCTATTTCTTTTGATTAGAGGTTTGTTATTTGTCATTTACTATATTTTTTCAAAGTTGTGCTACCATGCTATGTGATTAGAGCTGGTAAGGCTCAAGACCCAAATGCTTGTCCATGCTTTATCAAAACTTCCAATTCAAGTTGTCTGTAGATATCCTCTAGCAAATATACATGAGTCATCGAGGAAGACAATCCAAACAATCTCCAGATGACAGTTGATCATAACAGAAATCATTCTAGTTCTAAAAAATTAGAAAAACACCATTCATTGAAGGAAGAACAGGAGAGCTTCCCTACTGAATATAGTATCTTAAAAATTAGTATAGCT
The DNA here is from genome assembly GCA_018584345.1 of Thuja plicata. NCBI lineage: Eukaryota > Viridiplantae > Streptophyta > Pinopsida > Cupressales > Cupressaceae > Thuja > Thuja plicata. The sequence continues at coordinate 1,398,930 of MU227627.1, read as the reverse complement.
CCCTATGCTTTCAATCAGCAATATCTAGCTGAGAGAAATATCTACACTGCTCTTAGTACTCTTAGTTCCTAGTTTTACTAGTTTCTAGTTGTTTTTTTTGTAACAGTCTCATGCTTTTGTAATTACTTTTTCCTAGATGTTATATGTTGTTACTTAATATCTAACAGAGGTATCTCTTAAAGCTTCCTAGGTATGTCATGTATTGTGTAGGTTTCTAAGTTGTGAACCTATTATGTATATTTATACTTCCAAACCTTATTTTAAAACATTTTATTATTTATTCTAGCATTTGCCAATTATTTCCAAATTCTAGTAATTATGTAATCATTCATATGATAGAATTTTTTAGATATGTCTTTAGCTTTATGGTGTATTGAGACATGTGCTAGCAGTCTCTATTTCTTTCCTAGAAACAAATTAATGTGTCTGTCATAATTATGCTTGTTATACACTACATCATCTTTGATTACCTTTTGGCTTTGGTTGTATGTTAAGTTTTTATATTTTTCATCTGAACCTGATAGTTTGTAAGAGTATCTTTAATATGTGCACCAACAAATAAGAATGAAAACAATCAAATGGTTAAGTTCTTGATATATTAATTTCTTAATATCTTTCATGTTTCATGCAATGTATTTTTCAGGGAATTGAGATGTTGTCTCTTGGATCTCTCAAAACTAGTCACTAATAGAATTGGTACCTTTTTCGATGAAAATTGGTCAAATTTTCTACCCAGATTGGTCGAATGATCCACAAATGGTATTGTCACTATTTTTCTAGTCTTTTGATACATCATTGTTAAGGTCGAATATTCTACGCCATTCTTGGTCAAAATTGACATCCGCTATTAGCAAGTTTATTCGTCAAACTTTTGACCAATGTCGGTCGAAATGTTTGGCCCATCTGAATATGATGCCAAACCCACGATGCTAAATTTTGACCAATGTTGGTCAAAATGTTTGGCCCATCCAACCAGGATGCCAAACCCATGATGCTAAATTTTGACATAGAATGGTCGATATGTAGACCAGTCTTGGTGAGGGTTTCGACCAAAGTTCGCCGAAATTTTGATCAATATGGAATGTTAAAAAAAACACCTGAAGATAAATATCAAGAGTAATAACCAAAAATATCTTGGTCGGTGATTAGTCTAGATATTAATCTTCATGAATTACTTTGCATTAATATATATACCTGAATTTATGTTTCTTGCTTGTGTATCATATTCTCCTTGTCTCTCTATTTCCTGCACCTGTATATACGGATACACAAGTAGATGCATGATATAAAATTCATAGTTTATTACATACAAGATCGTAAGATAAGATACATCAATAACTTAGCTAAATCAATCATAAGGTATTCAAAAACTAGTTTCGTAAAAAGATGCAAAATATGTAAAATATTGGTAAGGGGTGGCAAGATCAAGGAAGAACACAAAAGTACAAGACCTAAGTGCCAGACCTAATGCCTCGGGGGCTCATCATAGATGGACTTGCCTATGTAACTCGTAGAGACATCATATTTCAGGTTTAACTTTAAAACCAGTCTTTAAAGGATGACAGAAGTGGTATCAAGCCTCTTTATCCAAAGGGTATCAATGGCATTTCTCTTTTCACTGGAATAGAGGGTGCATAAGTTGCCCTGCATCGTTTGGGTATAGCACTCACTTTCTATACCAAATCGATGCAGGGAAACCTTTTGCACCCCTTATTCGATTGAAGATAGAGGACATTGATCCCCTTTAGATAAAGAGTCTTCAAGAAAGATAGATGGTATCCTACCGTTTCTACCTGAAAAACATTACCAAGGGAAAAAGAGACCATAATTGTACCATTGAATTTATGCCCATCTGGGCCTTCTAACACCATATGGAATGTGTTGTGTTTATAGAAGAGATAACTACCTACAACTATATTTCATAAGGCATTTAAAACTAGTTTCGTAAAGAGATGCAAACTATGTAAAATATTGGTAAGGGGTGGCAAGATCAAGGAAGAACTCAAAAGTACAAGACCTAAGGGCTAGACCTAATGCCTCAGGGGCTCATCATAGATGGCCTTGCCTACGTAACTCACAGAGATATCATAGTTTAGGTTTAACTTTAAAACCAGTCTTTAAACGATGGTAGAAGTGATATCAAGCCTCTTTATCCAAAGGGTATCAATGGCATTTCTCTCTTCACTGGAATCGAGGGTGCAGAAGTTGCTCTGCATCGTTTGGGTATAACACTCAATTTCTATACCAAATTGATGTAGGGAAACCTTCTACACCCCTTATTCGATTGAAGATAGAGGACATTGATCCCATTTCTATAAAGAGTCTTTAAGAAAGATAGATGTTATCCTACCGTTTCTACCTGAAAAGCATTACCAAGGGAAAAAGATATCATAATTGTACCATTGAATTTATGCCAATCTAGGCCTTATAACGCCATATAGAATGTGTTGTGTTTATAGAAGAGATAACTACCTACAACTATATTTCATAAGGCATTTAAAACTAGTTTCGTAAAGAGATACAAAATATGTAAAATATTGGTAAGGGGTGGCAAGATCAAGGAAGAAATCAAAAGTACAAGACCTAAGGGCTAGACCTAATGCCTCGGGGTCTCATCATAGATGGTCTTTTCTACATAACTCACAGTGACATCGTAAATTAGGTTTAACTTTAAAACCAGTTTTTTAAAGGATGGTAGAAGTGGTATCAAGTCTCTTTATCCAAAGGGTATCAATGGCATTTCTCTCTTCATTGGAATCGAGGGTACAAAATTTGCGCTGCATCATTTGGGTATAGCACTCAATTTATATACCAAATAGATGTAGAGAAACCTTCTGCACCCCTTATATGATTGAAGATAGAGGACATTGATCCCCTTTTGATAAAGAGTCTCCAAGAAAGATAGATGGTATCCTACCATTTCTACCTGAAAAGCATTACCAAGGGAAAGAGAGACCATAATTGTACCATTGAATTTCTACCCATATGGGCCTTCTAACACCATATGGAATGTGATGTGTTTATAGAAGAGATAACTACCTACAACTATATTTCATAAGGCCTTTAATACTAGTTTCGTAAAGAGATGCAAACTATGTAAAATATTGGTAAGGGGTGGCAAGATCAAGGAAGAACTCAAAAGTAAAAGACCTAAGGGCCAGACCTAATGCCTCAGAGGATCATCATAGATGGCCTTGCCTTGTAACTTGGAAAGACATCATAGTTCAGGTTTAACATTAAAACCAATCTTTTAAAGGATGGTAGAAGTGGTATCAAGCCTCTTTATCCAAAGGGTATAAATGGCATTTCTCTCTTCACTGGAATCGAGGATGCAGAAGTTGCGCTACATTGTTAGGGTATAGCACTCAATTTCTATACCAAATTGATGCAATGCAACCTTCTGCACCCCTTATTTGATTGAATATAGAGGACATTGATCCCCTTTAGATAAAGAGTCTTCAAGAAAGATAGATGGTATCCTACCGTTTCTACCTGAAAAGCATTACCAAGGGAAAAAGTGACCACAATTGTACCATTGAATTTCTGCCCATATGGGATTTATAACACCATATGGAATGCATTATGGTTATAGAAGAGATAACTACCTACAACTATATTTCATAAGGCCTTTAAAACTAGTTTCGTAAAGAGATGCAAACTATGTAAAATATTGGTAAGGGGTGGCGAGATCAAGGAACTCAAAAGTACAAGACCTAAGGGCCATACCTAATGCCTTGGGAGTTCATCATAGATGGCCTTGCCTATGTAATTTGCAGAGACATCATAGTTCAGGTTTAACTTTAAAACCAGTCTTTTAAAGGATGGTAGAAGTGGTATCAAGCCTCTTTATCCAAAGGGTATCAATGTCATTTCTCTCTTCACTAGAATCGAGGGTGCAAAATTTTCTCTGCGTCGTTAGGGTATAAAAATCAATTTATATACCAAATCAATGTAGATAAACCTTCTACACCCCTTATTCAATTGAAGATAGAGGACATTTATCCCCTTTTGATAAAGAGTCTTCAAGAAAGATAGATGGTATCCTACCGTTTCTACCGGAAAAGCATTGCCAAGGGAGAAAGAGACCACAATTGTACAATTGAATTTATGCCCATCTGGGCTTTCTAACACCATATAGAATGTGTTGTGTTTATAGAAGAGATAACTACCTACAACTATATTTCATAAGACATTTAAAACTAGTTTCATAAAGAGATGGAAACGATGTAAAATATTGGTAAGGGGTGGCAAGATCAAGGAAGAACTCAAAAGTACAAGACCTAAGGGACAAACCTAATGCCTTGGGGGCTCATCATAGATGGCCTTGCCTATGTAACTCACAAAGACATTGTAGTTTAGGTTTGACTTTAAAACCAGTCTTTTAAAGGATGGTAGAAGTGGTATTAAGCCTCTTTATCTAAAGGGTATCAATGGTATTTCTCTCTTCACTGGAATCGAGGGTGCAGAAGTTTTTCTGCATCGTTAGGGTATAGCACTCAATTTATATACCAAATTGATGCAGAGAAACCTTCAACACTCCTTATTTGATTGAAGATAGAGGACATTGATCCCCTTTTGATAAAGAGTCTCCAAGAAATATAGATGGTATCCTACCGTTTCTACCTGAAAAGCATTACCAAGGGAAAAAGAGACCATAATTATATCATTGAATTTATTCCCATCTAGACCTTCTAACACCATATGGAATGTGTTGTGTTTATAGAAGAGATAACTACCTACAAATATATTTCATAAGGCATTTAAAACTAGTTTTGTAAAGAGATGCAAACTATGTAAAATATTGGTAAGGGGTGGCAAGATCAAGGAAGAACTCAAAAGTACAAGACCTAAGGGCCAGACCTAATGCCTCGAGGGCTCATCATAGATGGCCTTGCCTACGCAACTTGCAGAGACATCATAGTTTAGGTTTAAGTGTAAAACCAATCTTTTAAAGCATGGTAGAAGTGGTATCAAGCCTCTTTATCCAAAGGGTATCAATGGCATTTCTCTACATCGTTAGGGTATAACACTTAATTTCTATACCAAATTAATGCAGAGCAACCTTCTGCACCCCTTATTCAATTGAAGATAAAGGACATTGATCCCCTTTAGATAAAGAGTCTTTAAGAAAGATAGATGGTGTCCGACCGTTTCTACCTGAAAAGCATTACCAAGGGAAAAAGAGATCACAATTGTACCATTGAATTTCTGCCCATCTGGGCCTTCTAACACCATATGGAATGTATTGTGTTTATAGAAGAGATAACTACCTACAACTATATTTCACAAGGCATTTAAAACCAGTTTCGTAAAGAGATGCAAACTATGTAAAATATTGGTAAGGGGTGGCAAGATCAAGGAAGAACTCAAAAGTACAAGACCTAAGGGCCGGATTTAATGCCTTGGGGGCTCATCATAGATGGCCTTGCCTACATAACTCACAGAGACATCATAGTTTAGGTTTTAATTTAAAACTAGTCTTTTAAAGGATGATATAAGTGGTATCAAGCCTCTTTATCCAAAGGGTATCAATGGCATTTATCTCTTCACTAGAATCGAGGGTGCATAAGTTTCTCTGCATCGTTAAGGTATAACACTCAATTTCTATACCAAATCGATGCAGAGCAACCTTCTGCACCCCTTATTTGATTGAAGATAGAGGACATTGATCCCCTTTTGATAAAGAGTCTTCAAGAAAGATAGATGGTATCCTACCATTTCTACCTAAAAAGCATTACCAAGGGAAAAGAGACCACAATTGTACCATTGAATTTTTGCCCATCTGGGCCTTCTAACACCATATGTAAAATATTGGTAAGGTAAAATATTGTGTTGAAGGTTGCGCCTGATGCTGCTGCAACAAATACAAACATTAAATTTTGCATCACTTCCTGATGTCATTGAAGCGGAATTAGACTCCACCTTCAGCACAATATGATCACTAGAAAGGTCTGTATGTCTTCTACTTTTAAGTTGGGTAGTTTCTGTTAGATTGTTTTACGAAGTTGGGTTATCCTTGCCAATGTCTCCAGGGTTGAATTCAGTATGCTACTATATGATCCAGAATCTGCAAGGAAGGAAAAGATGGGGTTAGAATAAAAGGATCTAAGAAATGCCTAACACCCTATTACTGATCCTCATCTACAATTATGCATGTGCATAGTCAATCCATACACTTCTAAAAGGAACAAGGATAAAATTTACAAAAAACCATCCAAGATATAGAAAATCATAACGAAGTCATAAACAACAAAAAGTTCATGTGTTTATCAAAATATGTCTAATGTATCTACATGAAATTCTAAAAAGTTTCAGTATCTACAATAGCCCTCTGTTAATCACACTTATGCATATGGTCCCAACAAAGTAGTGCACAAACTACACAAAGAAGGCATTCCAGAAACATGATTTATGTTTTCGCCATTGAAGCAATCTCGGTGGCACTAGTTGCCTCTCGAGCCTTGCACAAGTTGCACTCATTTCCTACATTAGGTATAGACATAGATGGGGTAGGTGTAAATGTGGTTTCATCGACCCACCGAAAGTATTGACATCCACTATTTCCCTGCAGTACCAAATCTACATCAGTTCTTCCTAAAATGATTACTTGTCACATTACTTTTAAACATAAAATATAAATCCATATCCAGACCTATTTCCTATTTGGGAAAATCCAAATTTGATGCCCAGGATTACTTGTTGTGTGTGGCGTCTTCAACACACAAGGGCCAATACCACATTGACACATAGGCATATTGACCAAAGCTATCGATGCTATATCGATAAATATTGCACTGTCATCCCAACATATCATTTTGTTTAGTTGATTATTTTGTTCATTCATACTAATTATAATTGCAATAAAAAGAAACATACTAATGTAGACAACATCTCAAATCAAATTGAAAAATGACTATTGTTAATATACAATACAAAACCAAAAAGGAGGCAACATCAAACATAAGACCTATATCATCCAATCAACAATTGGGGGGAGTTTAGGACACACATTGAATCAACACTTCCATAGACAGTCAACCTCAGTAGCATGCGGTGAGCATTTTATTAGGAAAAGTTAACCATCAAATGAGACAAACTCAACAACTAGTCAGTCATAGTCCAATCAGTAATTTTGAGACATTAAGTGATAATTTTTCCTCAAATAGTTTCATTAGGGAGGAGATGACATTGATGGTGGGAAAGGAACTTCAGTCCAAGAGTACAGACATAAGCCAGTATGAATTTTAACTCCTCAAATTATATCATCTCCTCTCAGTTGTAGTGAAATATAATAGAAGGGAAATCAACTCTTTCCTGTACAAAAGTTACATTTGGAGTCAATCATGCTTGAAGAAAATGTTATTTCTTTTCAGAATGGCTAAAATGTTTATTTAGACTGTTATTCACTCATTTCAACAGGGGTATTAACTAGTTTATCAAGTTGTAAGCTTAAGGTAGAAAACATAAGAATTCATTGGCTTGTATGTAGACATACAAGTACGAGGGAAGTACTTAATGTTCATGTGCAAGAGTATGAAACTCTCGAGAAATATTTAAAAATTATGAACGGAAAACTATAAAATTATGTGTCAATTTCATAGAACCAATCAAGGTTCACTACATCAAGAATGCTAGGGTAATTGCCCAAAGTTTGAAAATTCAAGTATGCTCATATAGTGGCTCCTTGTCAACTCTTGCTTTATTGTTTTACATGAGTTTGAAATTGTAGGATGTTTGAAGACCCAAGTATGATGATGATGCAATATCAAAAAGGGCTAAGATAGACACCAAACATGTAATGGTCTACTGTGAATTAGAATTTGATTTATAATTTGAAAATGCAGATCAGTATTGCATTTACTCTTAAATTTGATGTAGGGAAAGTTGTGGCATCAAAGAAATGACTACCAAACCACACAGTAATAAGGAAGAAAACTAAAAATATTATATTTGTGGATTTCTAGTCCCTTATAACTCTTTAAACAATTAACGAATAGTAATACAATCCCTCTGGTTTCCCTTCTATATGACCAACCTAAGTACTGGTTTGACAGGAATCTACAAGATCTATACCCTTGGACATACAAATTACTCTATGCAATTTCCAGACTATCCTATCCATACAATGTCAAATTCAATTTTTGATCTAAGCTCTCCAACTTCAAAACTAATTTTTGGGGGAATGAAATCAGTTATATAAACATCTTGATGCTTCAATATGCATTTTGCAGCTTATCCCAAGAATTGAGAATCTCTTTCATTACCTTTATCCCAATCTGGAAACATGTGATCTATCTCAGGGGCTATATATCTCTCTAAATCCAATCTCCTAACTATGTCATGGTGCTTTAAAAGCTCTTGTAGAGCACAAACCCAAACTTCATCTTCGGCCATTACCAGTTAATGCAAATTTGGTGGAAACCCATTTCAATAGGGATTTGACTTGTTAACATCTTAACAGTGCTTGAAAATTTTTGCCAATTAAATCTTTGGTTGTTCCTTGATCCATCTACAATCAGATAGTTTGGAGTTACAAATTCTTTCCTAAGTTCCAGAAATAAAAGTTTTGCATACACCTTCACTACTACATGATTCCTAACAATCCCTAATTAAACTAGTGATGCAATTCAGAATTGGAATCTTATCTAGTTCCTCCCCATTCTACCCAACATTTTATGCTCTTGTTTTGGAGCCTTCTATCTCCATGTATCTTCATTCTCGAATACATGGCAACATCTCAGATATTCAAGACTTTGAAAGCTAAGAAAATTGGGCACGTCCTTAATAATCATTGACCTTTGCTTCTAGACACACAACATTGTCTTGTATCTTTGGGAATTTTGAAATAAATAGGAAACCTAACGGTACGATTGTTAACCTATGATTGGATATATCTTTTAACTACATCTATCACCTCACATGGTTTTTTATATTACTACTGACTATTTCAAGACCAATGAACTGCATTACACTAGTACTTTTGTTCACTACAGTATTTTGCACCATAAGGTTACATAAGGAAATAACACATAAATAGAAATAAAACTTGTCATTGATCATTACCACTCAATCTCTAACAGCACAAGAAATTTCCATTGCTACTGTTGTGGAATACTGGTGTTATATTCCCCCCATAATGTGAAATTTTTAATTATTAAAATAACATAGAAAATAGGAGCACACGCCACAATAGAAAAAAAAAAAGGAATCACATAGCCATTGGTGATTGATGAGAGGATGTTGAGTGTCCTCCTTCCTCTGTTCTCTAAACTTGAATTTATTTGGATCACATTCTTTCCAATCTGTTTCTTCAACCAGTCCCCTTTACGGTGAGTAGTGACACAATACTCAAAACAAAATAAAATTTCACAGTTTATGCCTTGTGTTTCCTGTGATAGGGCAGTGGCATATAGTAAGCACCATGTTTATAATTTCATCTGTCCAAGACTTGAAAAGAAAGATCAAACATATCACATCATCTCCTTTAACAATGATATGTGTGAGAAAATGACTATTACATATTCAGTCAACAAAAATTTCCTTGAATTTTTCCATTTTTAGTTTGAGACATTTTTATAGTCCTCTAGGGCATCTTCATTCATTGTTGAGGTGGTCGTGCATTTGTGAATGAAGGTATCACTAGGGAGCAAGACTGGTAAAAAATGTCACTAGAAGGAAAAAACACAACTTAAGTTGCCAATCACAAGCAAACGCTTGTCAACTTGAAAACATAATCAAAGCAACTAAGCCCAAAGCACACAGGGATAGGAATTGACTAAGGCAAGGAAGGCATAGGCAACAATGGACAATAAACCCTAATATTTTGCAAGGGTAACACCAAGAACTGCACCAACTAGATAGTGTGCTTTTTCTCCTCAAAACTAGTAATCATTAGAGGGTTTTTGTCCGCAAAGATTTTAGAAGAACTAGGGTTTATTATAGCAATATAACAATATTAGTCACAAGTTTGTCATCAAAATGAGCCCTCGATCTCCTTATATAGCATTATTTTGGGAAATATCCAATTTAAAGTTATTATTATTCAATTTTCACAAAAATGACCTTAAGAAAGATTAATAACACTTTTCATGTCTAGAGGCCCCCTTATTTCCCCTAGGCATCAATGTTTGACACACATAATCATTGTTTTGGAATATATTTCACTTAAGTCATTATTTTAATAATATACCACTAGAAACTTAAGTGAAAACATAAATTATTTTACCTGAGTTGCATAAATAATTGAAACCACGTCAGAATCAAACTTTGATCACACCAATATGATATTGAAGACCTGGGACATTGATCAAAGAAAATCAGGTGTCTTACTAAAAATAAACTGATTCTTCAAGAAGTTTAGAGAAAACCAAAAGAATTAGAAATTAAATATTAAAGTGGCATGATGATCCACACTATTAACTGATCTGATTGTACCTAGAATATAAACCCTGCAACATTAAACCTATGCACTCCAAGAAATTTTGAGTTCTCTAAAAAGCCTTTGAAAGAGCTTGGAAACTAGATTAATTGTGCACAAAACATTACTACAAATATGTGTACATTACAATTCGAGTGGGATGCCACTTTATTTTAGCTTGACACTTGAAAATGTTGCAACCCTATAATGGTGGTACCTAAACTAAAACTAAATGATCAAATCACGAACCAAATCAAGGCACCACATTGAAACTTAAGTCTATTGCTAAGGGAAGATCATCTCTCCCATACCTCTATTCCTAGAAAGATTAGATCAAAAAAGTTTGGAACCAAATTCAAAACTCCTCTACGTAGGCAAGCTCAAAAATGCTTGTGATAAGATAACATCATTTCAAGTGATTAAAGATGACTCAATCATTTTGATTGTTCTAGATCCGTGGATATCTTATCTACACTATATAAGATGATATCATCAAAATCCCTATTTCTGAGGATGGAAACTTTGACATCCTTAAATCATGCCATGATGAAACATGTGGAATGCACTTTGAAAACAAATGAATAGAACAAGAGAAATCCCAAGAAAGTTGTTATTGGTTATCTTTGCATATGCATACCAAGGACTTTGTATGGTGCTATAATTGTTGTCCCCATATGACAAGACCTAATGATTCTAACAAGATGTTATTGCAACAACAATAAGTCATAAGATCCTATGAAAAATAGTGACTTTACTTTGTGGAAGCAATTGACACCCTAATATGGAGAAAACCCGTACACATTATCTACAATGACAAACAATTATTTGAAAAGGTCGTTAAGGATGTTGATTCAAGATGATAGGATTTTGAGCCATGCATAATTATATTACTACTAAAGTTTTTCAATTATATCGCAAAGTATCCATTGCACATGCTAAGTTGCATCAAAGATATTATTGAAATTTCAATTCACAAATGCACGACCACCTCAATGTAGTAATAGAAACATTTTTTTTGGTTCAAGGATACACAAATTCCAAAGATTTCTTGGAGATCATAGATAGCCCTAGTTTAATATTTTTTTTGTGCTCCCTTATTCCTACTCTTGATATGTAATGTGAACCTCTTAAATGACCAAAGAAGAACACCTTCCTACCAGAAGTACCGAAATAAAATAGACTATTCTACAAGGGTTCACAGTAACAGACAACCACAGTCCATATAATACAATGATAGTTATTATATTTATGTTCAAATAAATGCTTGACATGTGTTATAGAGAGATATTCATGACTATTATAAAAAACCATGATGCATAAAATAGGGAGCATGATTGATTCATGAAGAGAAGAAGGAATAGTAAGAAAAGTTCTTGAATGCAACACCAAAACAATATGACATCAAACATGAAAGAGGAAGACATTACTATTTTGCTATCAAGAACATAGGACACCACTGTGATGAGGGCTATAGTTTCACAAGAAGAATGAGAGAGGAATCCATTACCTATTCACTCAACAAAGAGGTTAATAGGAGCAACATTGAAACCTTGTGAAAACGAAGTGAAACTTGTGGCCAATGTTCAACATCGAAACCTTCTGAAACTGTTGGGATGTTGCGCTGAGGGAGATGAAAGGTTGATTGTTTATGAGTATTTTGTCAATAAGAGCCTTGACACCTTCCTCTTTGGTAAGTTACACTTGGTTTCATGATCATTCCCTTTCTCATCGAGATTTTTAGTATTCCAACGTTGTTTGAAAGGCATGATAGTCTAAGAATTGGGATTGCAGATCCATAAAAGTTTAGACTGTTAGATTGGAAAAAACATTATAACATTATCCTTGGGATTACTTGTGGGCTTCTTTATCTTCACGAGGATTCATCGATGAAAATTATTCACAGAGATATTAAACCAAAAAATATTTACCAGTGGGATTGGCCTCCATACAACAAGGTAATATGTCTGTTAAGATTCCTGTTTGTAGCAATTTACTTGTATTGTTATGGTGATGTTCGTTAGGAAACCCTAGCTGTACACACTCAAGTGGTGCACTTCTCTAAACCATTTCTTCCAAGATGATCCATGGATTGGAAACCTTGAGAAATCGGTTTAGAGCTCCCTAGGCATGGAGTGCAAGGCTATTTTGAGTATTGCTCTCAGCTAGAGCTAATTAAGCCTATGACCTTGCTAATAAACCATGCAAT
>MU227627.1:1360290-1374495 GCA_018584345.1 Thuja plicata | reverse complement strand
ATATACACATACACACATATACACACATGTGCATATAGATGAGTATGTATATACACATGTGTGTATATATACATACATGTATATATACTATATATACATGTATGTATATATACACACAAGAGTATATTCACACACATGTGTGTATATATACACACGTGTGTATATACACATGTGTATATTCACTCATATGTATATATACATACATGTATATATACACACATGTATATACACACATGTGTATACACACAGATTTATATATACATTCTGATAGCAATATAATATTAACACAAAAATGGGAATGAATTTTCCTTCACAAAATAATACTCTCAATTCCAATTCCAATTTTCAAATCCAATTCCTAGTCCTGAGGGGGAATTGTGGAATGCTCAAAAAGGCCCAAAATTAGAATTCGCATAACCCTATTCCAATTTTTAATTTTGGAACCAAACAGGGAATTGAACATTTTAGGAATTCGGAAATGCCAATTCCCGTTCAATTCCCATTCCACCCCTCAACCAAACGGGCCCTAAATGATTTTTCCTTCACTTTAAGAAAATCTCAATTTTATATATTTAGATGTTTCTCCTAAATAAACCCGTGGATGTCTAAAAAATAATGTTGTTCTTTGCTTAGAAAGTTTTGCTCTTTCAATAAAATCTTCTATTTACAACTTTGCACTACAATTTTAGAAATAAATGACTTTGGGGTACCTGCATTATGGTTTCTACATTTGAGTGATTGCATTGGGATTCTTGTTCCATCCCTAGATTACTGCAATTGATTGTCGTGTGTTGTAGGCTTATGTCTATGTGTGAATTACGTGTGTTTAGGTTGTGTGACTATCTCCACAAGCATGGTGGGGTGAGAGTGAGGGTACCACATTGTTGTGCAATGTGACACATGACTATAGGGGACTAGCATGCATGTGATCGAATCGATTGGGAGACTTGCTCTCTCTTAAACTATTTTATATGCTCATATATAATTTAAGTTACTGCATTTCATTTATATGATGTTTATTATTGTAATCAAGTATAATTGACCTTGATATTTCTTATCTGGTACTCCCTATTATAGAGGAAGCATTTATGAGGTTGTACGTTGGTGTCAGCAAGCTAGTGCATATGTTTGTAGGTCCTGCACATATGTGCAATTCTCCTACGCATTTATCTTTTTTTGCTACGCATTCATACTAGTAAATTGTGCATATATTTCTATTCTTCTAAATAATTGTGATAGTTTCTACTTCATGTGGGTCTATTCAATTATAGACATAGATTTGCTTTCCTTGTGCTTTTGTGAGCATTTTAATATATTTACTTCTTATTTTCCATTATTTCTTGATCTAGTTTAACTCATATTTTATTTCACTTTTAAAATGACCCTTGTATTTTTTAGCTGAGGATGGACTTAGTCTCCACGATGGTTGACCATGGATAATTTTCCAGTCTCATTCTATAGGGTTCATGGACATTGTTTGGAATCTCATGAGGCATTTTAAGAATGTGAATGTTCATTCTTGTTACTGTTTGGGGTTGTCATGGAACTCTTGGAAGCGTTTGTAAGACTTATGCTTGTGCACGATCATTTGATGATATCATTGTTTTGTATTTATGTTTTCTTGTGCTTAACGTCAGGTTTATGAACTTTTACAATTAATGATTATGTAATTGCAAGGAAATTTTTTATTATTGTATATTTAACCCATGTTTCGAGGGTTCCTTGTTGGGGCATTACATTATCTCTTTCAAGTAATCTTCCTAGACAGGGACAAACTTCTTCAGTTGATTGTCAACATTATCAATTACCTTTTCTAGAGCCATCAAACCTTTTGGAATCTTATTTATTTTTAATTGTACAATACCATTTTCAAATAGGGTCTCTTTTCTATTAATGACTTCCACAAATGCATTGAATTCAATTTCCCAAGCTTCATATTAGTCAATGCATTGTAAGAACTTTAACAATTCTTCATCATCATTGAAGACTTACTAATTGCAAACATTACCAGGAATGGTTGGCCTAACTTTCACTTAAATCTTTTATATTCCTTCTAATGTTGCATCATCCTTCTTCAAGACTCTGTTGGGCGAAAAATCTGCTATAATATTCAGTCCTTTCTACCTAAGATATAGAAAATGCATCAAATATTTACAAAATATCTGAAACAATAAACTTATACTATTTTATTAGCCTTTCATTTTTCAAGAATAAACAAACTTAAATTGTAATACAACCAAATTAGAGCTTCCATAAACTTTTTGTATCTTTATTCCATGTTTGACAACCAAATTAAGCCGCAACAACAAAACTTCATACTTTGCTACATTATATGTGCATTCAAAAGATAGGAGGAATGAGTATTTTGAGTCTTACCATTAGGTGAAATGAGTACCTCTCCCATTCCTAATCCCTCTTCTTTTCATGCTCCATAAAAGTACATAATTCATCTTGGCTCTTTTGAATAACAATCATCATGGGATCAATGCTCTGCAACAAAGGTTCTATAGATTCAACTTGGAGATTACCCAAATCCACATCAAAAAAGTTTACCATTGGATTTGGGTCTACTAACTCCACCACTATGGATGGCATTTATTCTCTATTTAGTTGAACTGTCTTCTCATTTATAGGGATAATAGCATATGATAAATCCAATTGCACATTTCCTCCTAGTGCTACAACCCATTGGCTAGAAAACAACATCCCATAATTTGAAGGCACATCTACAACTGGCATGTCCGTAAGATTAAAAAAAAAAACCTTAGGGAAATTGGTATCTCATAAATAAAAGGTATTTGAAATGGCATCTCATAATCGCATACCATTTTTTTCAAATAAACTGTTGTGGTCAAAATTTTGACTCTCACTGGACACTTTCGACGTTGTACTTGTCAAAAAAGAGTTTGTCTGACTCCAACTTTGACGCAAATTTCAATGAGGACCTCGTCGATGACATAGCATCCTTGTCGAAAATCAAACCTTTTGATGCCACATTTTCAATTATTTGACCTCTTTTTTGATGAAAAAATGGGTCAAAATTTTGCCTCCAAGTGGACGCAATCGATGTTGTTCTCGTTGAAAATGATTTTGGATGACTCCAACCATCGACGAATATTTTGAACAAAACCTCATCAATGAAATATCATCCTCGTTGAACTATGATGTGAGTCACCATCGAAAATTAGATCTTTCGACGCCAAATTTTACAAGCATTTGACCTCCTTTTCAACGCAAAGAAGGGTTGAAATTTAGACGCTCAAGTTGGTCATCGATCAATCGACCAAAATCTTGCGACAAGGCCTTTCCTCAAAAAATTGACCAATGCGTGTAGAAAAATCGACCAATGCACGTAGAAAAATGAATGCAATTTTAGTAGTGAGTGCAAACCCTCCTTGGTTTTGCTGGGAACCTCAAAAATAAGGAAGACTAACTAGAAGGAAACTAAAAGTAAATGTTTAATGATCATCCTCATCAAAGACAATTAGGAAGAGAAGCATGAAAAGCATAAAAATAAATTCAAAATTATCTGGGTGGGTTTCTATTCGGCCCATAGGTCTACCAAGTTGGATAAGGTGACATTGCCTCCACATTCAAAAGGAAAAACTATTGCACTAGAGATGATTTTTCCTATGAGGAGGATTCTAGCCATACCTATGAGGAATAAAATGAGGAGGTGGAGCTAGAAGAAGAGGACGAGTAGGATGAAGAAAAAATTGAGTATCTGAAAGAAATGATAGATTTAAAAGGAAATACAGATAATTTAGGAAAAAAAGGATTTTGGAAATGAGGAAATCAAGTACTCCCCTGAAATGACACCAAGACATAGGACAATGCTAATATGGTTGATGAAGGAGGATTCAAACCTGAAATGGTTGAACTTCATATGAGGATGAACATGGTGGAAACTATATTGGATGAGATTTCCTAGAAACAAAAAGAAAAGGAGGTGGAAAATGTTATAATGTTCCTCATCATAATCATGGATAGCATTATGAAGAAGGTAGTTATGGGCACCTCTATTGTGCACTCAAAAATCATGAAGGGGCTGAAGAAGATGGGAAAGAGAAGTGAGAACAAAGGTGTTGGTTCAACTGACACAACCATGGCTAGTTGGAAAGAGGTGTTAGGAGAGCTAAAGAAGAATTGGGACATTTTATATTTTTCCCAAAGAAAAATGATTAGTTTCTTTATGTTTGCAGTAGTTAGTAGATTTTCAGAGGGCTTATGTGTCATGTTTATTATTTTCATATGATAGAGATTTTAATAGTTTCTCTAGGGTTTATATTGTAATGAATTGTGATATGATGAACTTGGTTTGTTTTGGTGAGCTTGTTAGCCTAGTTATTAACTATGTTAATATGTTGTGTGCTTGACTTCGTTAGCTTTGCCATGGTTCTACTCCTTTTTTTAATCATCCAGGTGGTTTTTGGGGGCTGGTTAAAGACATTTTGTTGTATTAATCATTGTTGTTTATGTTTATGTTGTTCTATTGTGTTGTTTTGTAACAGGGATTAGGGCACTTTCCCTTCTAATCTAATCAAAAGCGTTTAGTTCTAGTGAATGACATGTACATATGATACTATGTAATCGCTCATCATTCAATAACATATATTCTATATAGGCTATGTAAGGGTCAGCCCTCTTGTTAGGATATTGAATTTAATAAAAAAATGTATAATCTATATAGTCAAAGTTGATAATCATGCATTATGAACTACATGAGTATCTTCTTTTCCTAAAAGTAATCAACAATGATATTATATTTTAAGGATCTCAGTACTATATGTAATGCACATGTACAAAGTTATTGCATTGATCAAGTATAATAATAACAAAATATAACATTCTCTAGGCATCTTAACAATAATAGAACAATAGTGAAACTATTAACATACCTAGAGTGCTTCATGCAGGAACATTACCTAGTCTATATTTCCTTTATTAAATTTAGTCCAAAGATGAATAAATGTTAAATTAAAATGATGATTTGACTTGAACAATAAGGATCCTACCTCTTTTCTGGAAATGGGGGAGATGATTCCGATCACTAATGTGTATGCTCCTGTTGATTTCCCTGGAAAGATAAGGCTCTGGGTGCATATAAGGTATGTTCGAAGTTGTCATCCTTTCTTTCCTTGGATTTTAGGTGGGGACTTCAATTTTGTTGTGTGTTTGGAGGAGAAATGAGGAGGTCTTTCTCGTTTGGGGCCCTCTTCTGAGCTTCTTCGAGAGAATATGGGTCTTTTACATCTTTCTGATGTCCAACCAAGTAATGGGTTCTTTACTTGGAATAATAGAAGGGTTGGGGATGATGCCATCTTGGAACGTGTGGATAGATTTTTGGTTTCCTTCTTTTGGAAGTGGTAATCTTTCTCTCTCATCTAAAATTCTGGATTGGAAGGATTCTGATCATTGGCCTATCAAGCTCTCTGCTAGTTGTGTCTTTATTCCCAAGAATCCCTCTTTTAAGTTCCAGTTAATGTGGCTTCAAGACTCTTCTCTTCATGATTTAATGGTCCACTAGTGGAGAGATGGCGGTCCAACTTATGACACTGCTATGTTCTCTTTTTCTAAAAAACTTTAGCATGTCAAAAGAAAGCTGAAAAACTGGAACAAGACTTTCTTTGGTAATATTCACACCATGAAGAAGAGGGCTCAAGATCATATGGCAGTCATTACCAGACAGATCTATGACCTTGGTTTCTCGGAAACTCTTCACAAAGAGGAATCCCAGGCTTCCAGGGACTTAGCAGAGTGGGATCTTAGAGAGGACATTTATTGGAAGCAGAAGGCTCGGATTGACTAGCTTCAGGAAGGGGATAAGAACATTGCTTTCTTTCATAAATCTGTGCAGGGCCGCTGAAATCAGAGTTACATTTCTTCTCTTGTTAATGCCGATGGGCTACAATTGACTTCTTTGCACAGTGTGTCTAGGGAAGCTATTCGGTTCTATTCTGCTCTTTTTCTGATGATTCACCTCCTGTTGATATTGAGGAGAATACTATCTTGTCTTGTATTCCCTCTCTTGTGAACACTGCGATGAATGATTCTCTTATGAGGTTGATCTCTCTGTCAGAATTGGAGGAAGTGGTCTTCAACATGCATAAGGGCAAGGCTTCTAGGCCCGATGGGTTCACGGTTGAATTTTTCCAAGAATTTTGGGATATTATTAATCAAGACCTTTTAGCTGTTGTTCAAGAATCTTACTCTAACAAACAGATGCTCAGAGCTTTGAATGCTACTTTCCTTGTTCTTATTCTGAAAAAGGAAGGGGATAATCAACTTGATTTATTCCGGCCTATCTCTCTTTGTAATGTGGTCTATGAATTCATTACTAAGTTAATTGTTGAAAGACTTAAAGTTTGGCTTCCCTTGGTTATCTCTGAGGAACAAGGAGGTTTTGTTGCTAGGAAACAAATCCTCGATGGAGTGGTTATTGCCTCTGAAGCCATTCACTCTATGTCTGTCTCTAAAGAGTGCTCTATGTTCATCAAGTTGGATATGGCTAAGGCCTATGATTGAGTTAAATGGGGTTTTTTTTATGGAAAATTCTTCTTGCTTTTGGCTTCAGTTTGGAATGGGTGAGTTGGATTCTGAGTTGTGTTACTTCTTCTTCCTTCTCTGTGCTTCTCAATGGTGAACCCTCTGAGTTATTTGGGGCTTCTCGAGGTCTTCAACAAGGGGATCCTCTTTCTCCATACCTATTTATTATTATGGCCAAGGGCCTTGGAAGATTTATTAAATCTAAAGTTTCCCAAAATGTGATACATGGTTGGTGATGGGGAAACAGTTTGCCCAATCTCTCTCATCTCTAGTTTGTGGATGATACTGCTCTTGCTGGTAGAGCTCGGATTCGGGAAACTAAATCTTTTAGGCTCACTTTGGATACATATTTGGCTGCCTCCGATCAGCAAATCAACAACCATAAGTCCTCCATTTACTTCTTCAATACTCTTGGGTCTATTCAATAGAGGATTGCTGCTATCCTTTGATTTCAGATTCATTCTCTCCCACTGACTTACCTGGGCATCCCTATTGTGGAGGGAAGATAACCCAAGCTCTTTTGGCATAACCTTCTTAATAAGTTGCGACATAAGGTTAATCATTGGACTCATAGATGGTTCTCTATGGCCAGACAGGTGAATCTCCTCCAATATGTGATTCAATCTCTCCCTACCTATAGAAGCATGGTCCAGGCAGCCCCTGTGTACTTTCTTAAGAAATTTGATTCCCTTTCTCGGCATTTTCTTTCGAGTGGGAACCTGCAAAATTCTAAATGGAGCCTAATTAATTGGGATACTGTCTGTAGGCCCAAGAAGGAGGGAGGCATGGGTCTTCATTCTACTATCTTGAGTGGTCAAGCTCTTGTTGCCAAACTCTAGTGGTGTTGACCATGTTCCAGCTAGTCTCACCTTTGGGCTTGCATCTTGTCGCATAAGTATTTCCCACGAGTTGATCCTTCAAATATCCTGAGGTTTCCTTTGGACGGCTGCGATTCTATGGTGTGGACTACCCTCAAGAAAGGTGCCCACTTAGTGAAGTGACGCCTTTTCTAGATTTGTACTAGAGGCTCTGGGGCTCTATTCTGGAGTGATTCTTGGAATGGCAACCCTCCTCTTCTGATCTCTCATCCGCACCTACAAGTTCTCTGTGACTCTCTCTTTTTTGTTGGCTAGGATAAGGTGGCTCATTACAAGGAGATCTGCAATCTAGGCCTTGCTATCGGTTATAGATGGAATAATTATTTTGACTGGCCGCAAGGGGGCTCAGCGCAGGATCAGATGGAGCTTTCTTAGATTCTTTCCTCTAGGGAATGTATCCCTTTGCAGGAACCTAATGTTCTGGCTTGGGGAGGTGCTTCTTCTGGTAAGTATTATGTCTCTTCAGGGTACTTCGAGCTTACTAGGCTATTGTTTGGTGATGTGGAGGTGCATTGGTGGAAGCAAGTCTGGAACTCTCTTTCTTGGCCCAAGTGTCAATTTTTCCTCTGGTTGGTGGTTCACAATCACTGTCTCACTTGGGATAATCTTTGTAAGCATGGCTTCCATGGCCCCTCAATCTGAGTGTTATGTTGTGATGCTGAGGAGTCGGTTTCACACCTCTTCTTTCAATGCTTATTTTTCAAGAAGATTTGGCACTTTTGGTGGTATGCGTGGGGTTGCCCGCGCTGGCATGTTTCTTCTATGTCTGAGTTTTGGGATAGATTGGGGCACTCACCTTCTAAGTCCTCTTTTCTGCAGGGTGCTTGGGCTATTGGCCCTTCCTTCATTCTTTGGGATGTTTGGCTGGAAAGGAACAGGAGAATCTTTCAAGATGTTAAGTTTGGGGTCCTGCACCTGTGAGGGGAAATTGTTCATTCTCTCCATGAAACTATTCTAGCAAAGTTTGAGGGGATGGGCGGTTTGGATCCTGGAGATGTGGATATTTGCACTCGCCTCTCCTTTCCTCTACATGGTGGGGCTCCTTTGTCTGCTACACACCGCTATGGTAGTAAAGCCAGACATCATTCTCAACAAGTTAATCGGGAGGGGCATTGGACTCCTCCTATGCCTGGAGTTATTAAAATCAACATTGATGGCTCCTCTCGGGGGAATCCTGGTCCTGCTGGCATTGGGGGAATTGAGCGTAGCAGTTTTGGGGAACTCCAGTTTCTTTTTTCTATTCACAAATTATTTCACACCAACAATCTCATGGAGGCCCTCGACATCCTGGTTGCAGTGGAGCATTGTTGTATGCGTGGTTGGCGTAGGATTATTTGTGAAGTTGATTCGCAACTGATTGTGAATTTATTGAGTAGACAAGAGCTTGCAAATGTCTGTTGGCAATTGACTTTGGTTATTAAGCAAATTCTTCAGTTATGCAGGTCTCTTGATTCTATCACTTTTACGTATATCCCCCGCGAGTGGAATGGTGTTGTTGACTGCCTAGCTAAATGGACTTCTGAGCATGGGCAAGACTGGAATATTGTTGATCAGAGGCTCTTTCCTCCTGATTTATCTCATAAGTTGGATCAACTTGTTGTTCAAGATATGGCTCATTAGAGCTCTTTGTTGTTCTGTTCTCTTTGGCTTTCAATAAATTTTTACCCCTCTTTTAGTTAAAAATACAATAAGGATCCCATAACAATTAGGAAGATATAGAGATTTATTTAAAAAATAAAGTGAATAGAAATGAAATGAAATTGAAAATAATGTCTATCAGGGAATATATGAGATATAGGACAAAGTTAAAGAGCTCATGGTACATATGAGAAAGGATAAGGATTTCAACTTTAGTTAGTCATAGTCTTGAAGCTTTTATTTTAAGCACCCACTTAAAAGAACTATGTTAGTTACTTGGTATCTATACTAACCCATCCATTGTTATTCCTTAATCATGTTGACACATTGAGTCCATTTCATTTAAAGAAATTCATTCAACAATTTCCTGTATTGTATCTTTCTCCATGTAAGGAACTTCACAACAAGAAGGCTTTTTTTAAGTGATCCCAAGAGGCCATATAAAGTTATTTTATTGGGTTTCTCATTTTTATTTACAACCTAAGTCCATTTTTTATCAATTTGACTTTTTAATATTCTTGCAACCATAGACTCTTCAAATGAGCATCTTCAATTAATTTTTTTTTAAATATATTTGATCAATCTAGCTCATAACTATACATATAACCATATTTCAAAGAGCAAAGAGTATTTAAAATTATTGGAGGTGGCTTCTCCCATTGCATTTTGCATGTAAATAATTTCATTTTTTTCTAAGACTTTTTAGCCCTACTAACATTTACAAATGATTATTCATTCTTCTTGTTGATTTCTCATTTCCTTTTTTTTTAAGACTGTAAAAGAATTCCCTATAAAACTTCTTATAAACTGCAGTGTGTCTGGTAAACTTTTTAATGTACCTGGTGAGCTCGTACTTTACCACATAGAAAGCTCTCGCCAAACAAACCAGACTCCAAACCTTTCTCATTTTCTTTATTGGTTTCTTTAAGTTCTTTATTAAATTCTCTTTGCATTCGTTATTTTTTTGTTCTTACATTTTTTTTCCACAATTTCTCCGATTCTAGAATATTCTGGTGGTGAAGAGAAACAAATTCTTCAAACACAATCTTCTTCTATTTCTTCGAGTCCATTCTTATGAATTGATTCATTTATTATAACTATTAATAAAATTTAGGTTCCCAATGCTCATTTTTATTCAAATTAATATGTCGTTCAATAGCTTTAGTTTCCTTCTCTGAATGACTTTTCTTGTTCCTTGATTATCTGAAATTATGACTTTTATTGTTTCAATTTGTCTCAGATTTTGACAAATCTAAAACATCCTCTTTTGGATTGAACATGCAATTTTCATATTTCTTAACATTTGGGAAAGACATAAACCGTTGCAGATTTGTTTCTAAATAAGTATATAAATGGAAGTCTCCTTATTCAATCTTATTTTGATCTGTCTCTTTCCACCAGAGCTCGATTCGTATACTACAAAGCAATGGTAAGTATTATTACAACTTTTATCCCTTGACATTTTAAGCTAAATATATGCAGGTTCTATAACTTCAGAGAGAAAGATGCAATAGTCAAAGAGCTTAATGACACTTTGCCAAGCAGAAGGATTTTCGGCTAAATGCTATATAACCAAAAATTGTTGTTGTTGTTTTTTTTTTCTTAGAGGTACGGTTTATGTTAAAAATATATAATAATGAAAGTTAATTATAATAAGAAATAGAAATTAAATTTATTTTTTAATTGTGAAAAAAAAATTTAAAAAAATTATCATAATATTTTCTTGTTACTTCTATCAATTTGCAAAGATTTTGATCCTTCATCTGATTCAAGAATATCATTTCTTTTCAATGTTTTTTCAAATATATCTCTTGTTTTAAAAAAGGATAGACAAATAATCTTCTAGCTATTTATTTATCTTTTATATGTAAGATTGACAATGTAATTTATGCATGGTTCAAAAGTTTCCTACAAGAAAGTATAATAAAAACTCCATAGAAGTAGATAAAAAATGATAGTATAGATTTTTAGATACTCCAGCAATAAAGGGTTTTTTGAAATTTTGGGTAGTTTTAATAAGTTTATTTGTAATAAACATTATGAGGATTCTTCATTTCATTTCCAAAGAATTTCAGTGACCCTTGGGATCCATCATATTTGTATAAACTCCAATTTCGAATAGAATGGATCACTTTTTGACTTGGAATTTTGTTGTTAGTTTTCTAGTTTTTTTTTTAACTTGACAATACCGCAGGTATCACACCAAGTATTGTAATATGATTCATAATTCAGATCATTATGTGTTATCTTAATTTTTTTGTTGTTTTGTATTATTAATATGTTTTCCCTACTCATTTAAAACTCAATAGAAACAATTAAAACTCAACAAAAATAGATTGTGAGGTGGGTGGTCTCAAGTCACTACCGACTTAAAAACTTCAAAGCAATACTAATGATACCTCTGAATACAACCCAAATAATGTTAGTCCTAGATGTCTATGTTGTGATAAAATGACTAATCTTATTGTTGGTTTCAACAGAAATCTCTTTGACAGTTGTGGCTAAATCTATTCAAATTAGGTAGATTCTTTCCCTCATGCCTCCCACCAACCTTCCAGAGTGATGATTGAAACAACTCCCAAATTTTATCCTCTACAGAAAGGTATTTTAAGCTAAAACGAGTGGAGTTAACAGTCATAATCTTCTTCTCAATGTCAAAGAGTATTGATATCTGTAAGGACTGCGACCTCAACAAAGGTGCCACATCAGCAATATCCACAAGAAAAGGGAGTCGGTCAACACAGTAAAATGTCGAACCCACATCGACAAACAAATAAATGATTTTCCTTAACTTCAAGAAAGAAAAACAAGGTTCGACCAAAATCTGCAGAATAGATTATGTGACACATGAGTCCATAGTAAAGAAGAGTGTCGACCGACTGTCGAAAAACACCCAATACATCACATGTCATAAAACATTAAAGACATAAGAGAATCAAATTAACAAAAGAGAAAGAGAGACTTCGACCAATCTGTTGAAGTGCAATATACATAAGATCTTATCTTACAAAGAAACAGAGATTTACAAGAGTCGTCGAGTGACTGCCATAAGAGTGCAATATAAATACAATAGACCAATGGTCAATACAAAGATGCATAATATGCTATACAAGTTGAGCTTCCTAACAGAAGCTCCAGAGACCTGCTACACACAAAATAATAGGGCGAGAATATTGTAGGAGTGCCTTTCCACCCTACCATGAAGCAGTTATTCTTCCCTGGAATCTTTCCTTACATGAAAGATACCCAGCCCAACTCGAGGTAGTCTAAACAAGCAAAATTGAGAGGAGTAATGGAATTGGTGCATATAAACTTACGAACTTTATATAATGAAATTTAAAGCATTCCAATGCCTTAGCAAACAACATCCTTCTTTGAGTAGTCTAAACATTTGCAAGTTTTCATTTCCATCTCAAATAAAACAATCAGAGATGGTTCCAAAATCATAATTGTGCAATCACTGTTACAATAGAGAATTACCGAAACTCATAAAGCATCACACTCTTTGTCTTTGAATTACACATATAAGTACATCAAGGAATCCAAAACATTTCCCAAATAGAAATATTCCTTTCATAACTAAGATAGGACAATCAAACGGAGTTCATGGAATCCAAATGCAAATCCACAAAAACACTCATAGTCATGTAGAAGTTATCATATTCCTAACAAAAGCTATCATATTTCCCGAGAATAGTTATACAATAGAAAGCATCTCCCTTCTAACATTAGTACAGAACACCTCAAGTTCTCAATTCTACATAAATCAAGCATCAAAGAGTTCATAAATGTGTGACAGTTAGATGTCACATAAATCAAATTTTGTAAGTAGACTAAACACAATCTTTGCATAAAGAACTGGTATTATGCTTCTATAAAGACTCCATTTATTAGGCCATAGACACTCATTGGCTTTGTCTCACTATTGTTAAAAGTATGAACATGCTAGCTTGATAGGTTTGAAGGATTAACTTATGTGTCATTTATATCCTTAATAAAAGTTCAGCATAACTAACATCGAAGTTATTAAAGGTGATTGAAGCTATATTTCTCCTTCATTTCAGCTCAAGAAGTTCAACTGGAAAGCTAGATATAAAAATAAATAATTTATCTTATCTATCTTATAATATAAAATAGAAGATTTTTAGTTGAACAGTCCATTTCTTCATAGGAAGAATTCCCAAGGAACAAGATGGTTACTCATTTTCTATGTTTGATAAAACTTAGTTTCAGAATCTCAATAGATACAGGAGGAAAATAATTCTAGACCTCTCTCTAATAATGAGGATTTATTTCACAATTTGGGTCTTAGATTCTATACAGAAATAAAGACCAGCTATAAATCATTATTCAGGTAACTCAGAAGCCAACACAACAATAAATTGGCTAGTTAAATACGCCTTGCAAGGGAGTCACAGCTGGAAGAATACTACTAAATCCATAATTGAACCAATCGGTACCCCCAAATGCATGGCCTAACCAAGAAATCCAGAAGTTTACACATGACAGAGGATAGATGAACATTGAAAGAATGATCATGGCAGAACATAAGACAAGGAAACATAACACCCCTAATAGTGGAAGTTGATACGTCCAACATATAAGAAATCATTGTGCGTCTGTTTTTGTCAAATATTATTGTTGGCAATGAGGTGGTAAATGTGCATACGCAACTTGGATGCACAAACAAAGTATGAGAATTGTTTGACAGAAAGTTCAAGGATATGTTGACTCAAGGAATGCAGTATCAACAAGTTATCAAGAAAGTAGATTTTCCATTTGCAAAAATAAATTCTTTGCCTATGTGCTCTCAGTATGGCATAAAACATTCAGAAAAACAACCAGACATTCATCACAAAATCGTATGGATATAGTAGAATTAGAATAATATTGTCAAAGAAGTTGTATACCCAAAATTTTGTCCAACGATGCAATTCCATATGGGATGGTGATTCTTATCAAACTCTTTCTTTATATACGTCGCAATGTCTTTCTCCACATTGCAAATATCCCCCTCCTTTTTGTTGGAAATATAGATGGAGTAACTGAGAGGGGAGGGGTGAATCAGTTACCACAAAAATAAATCCACAAGTCCCTTAGATGTCTTTAATATATACTGCTGTTACTCGGTAGATTAACTTAT
>MU227627.1:1286950-1353874 GCA_018584345.1 Thuja plicata | reverse complement strand
CTTCGCAGGCCGACGCAGTCCAGAAATGATATTCCAGTGTTGACCAACGGATGCTCGGTGAACACTGCAGATTCTGCGAAAATCCTTTGGTAACCGAGTGAACTCGGTAAGCACTGACTTTCCTTCAAATTTTCTTTGATGACCGAGTGAACTCGGTAGAGACTGAATTTCCTTTGTCGACCGAGAGAGCTTGGTAGTAACTAACTTCTCGATATAGTATTCTGGAGCACTTGGTAGACTCTGTAAATAGCTTCTCTTACCGTCTGAGCTTGGTAGACTCGGTTAACTGCCTTGCTGAACATTCTGAGCTCGGTAGACTCTGTCTAATGACTGATATGACATTTGTGTAACATCAAGGACAATACACAATTAAACAATTGTTTCCAACACTTTTGTTCTGCAGTCCGTAGAAGAAAGGGCAAAGGTCCGCTGAAGAATTTGAGAGATGCTTTTAACGGTAATATTTGGAAGCCAAAGATGATAGTCGTTTCTTCCTCCAGATGTCATTGCTTCTGTAGGTTGTTGGCACTATAAAATGGCAGAGAAGGATTTCTCAAAGCTTGAGCCATCTGTACCAGTCAAGCCATCTTTGTAAAAATTGTCCCCGGTTGATATGACAAAATCTATCTGCAGCTTCTGCGCTGTCATACCCATCGGTGCAGCCACTTGGGACTGATTGAACATACCTTTTCTACCCCAGTCGCCCACCACAATGAAATTCATGGGACTTTTAACGATAGCAATAGTGGTAAGAAATAGTAATGGTGATATCATACAGGCCATTAGAACGGAGTGAAAGTGAATGTCCATTGTCTCCGTCTAATGTTGGGCATCACAAAGTGAAGATTAATGGATTTTCTTCAATAAAAATTCTAGTTCCTCATCATTTCTTCCTTTCCCATTTTTCCTCGTCCTCCATTCTTAATAAAACTGATTTCAAAAGATTATCTCAGAAAACGCCGAGCACCACAGATCAAACGAAATTAAAATCCAATACCCTTACCAAGCCAAGCACGATTTCTCCCGATGAATTCAACAACCTTCCCATTTCTGGTGTGAAGTAAAAGTGGTTGGGTTTTGCCAGAATTTACCATTTGAATGATGTATGGCTTTCATGCCTTCATCATTAACAACACCCAACGATATAGCAGGGATGGCAGCAAAGATCCACACTTCACTTGCAACAGACGCGTTCCCCATTCTTAGCAAACCAAGACACCAAAAATAGAAAAACAATAATTCTCCTAACTTCCTGTTTATTCCCTAACCGTTCTATTCATATCCAAAAAATCTAAGATATGTGAATGAAATTTTAACTTTCTATAACAAAATTTGAAATCCAATTTTTTTTCATCAATAATTAAATAATCCACTTTTTGGGTTATGACATCCTTCTCCTCTTAGACAATGCATCGTCCCGATGCATTAATAGGAAAATATCATATGAGAAACAATTTGTTAAATGCAATCTATCTTTCTTTTATTTTTACAACATTCAGGATAGTGTAAGAATGTGAAAATCATTGAGAATTATTTGTCCTAATTAATAGCAATATCATGACTTTGACTTGCTGAGGAAATTATGCTCTACTTTTCAATTCTCCATGCATTCAAAATTTCCATTTATAAAATTTTCTTAAAGAAGTAACACACATATTCATCAAATCATTTTTGTAAAGATAGTGTACGCACCCATTTAAAGAAAACACCAAATAAAACTTGGTTACCAAGCATCACAGACAGATTCTAGTGAGCATGTGAATTCCATTACTACCTTCTAGTTTTTCAAGGTTAAGCTACCTCTCTCTGACAATATTCCCCTTTCTTATGATGTGTCGTTCCATCTGTTCATAGGAACAACACCAAAGCATCAGTTCAAGTCATTATCATAATCAAATCAAATATAGCATTCCCTTATTGCAACACTTTCATAAATAAATCTGCATAATATCTTATAATCACAACAAAGGACCCACATACCTGTGATTTCTTTACCATACCTTGGCATCCCATTGAATTGACCACATTATTGGATACTTCATATTAATTTCCTATCATACTCATATGTTTACACTCACAATACTTTTAGCTCATTCACAATGTCAATACCTCAAAAGGAAAAAATATTTTAAATTTCATTTTCAAGGGACAACATAATCATATAAAGATTATAATTTCTTAACTCAACTTAGATTTAGATCATAACTTGATCTGAAATAACTAAATAATCATTTTACATACCATATAGAACATGTGGTATGCTCTAAGTGAGAAAATCAGCCATGCATGCTCACAAATCACCTGTAAGATTAGTGGGTTCAGTTTCCATTTATGCGACCTAGGCCCTCATGCCCATCTCGTCACTATAGTACTTAATAAAGAAGTTTAAACTCAATACATCATAACAAATATGTTTTCATCTCTAAGATAGTATGAGTCAAATAATTGTTACATCTTAACATAAATAAGCATTCATAATTTCGTCTATATAGTTGTGCTTAATCCAGGCATAAGTATTTCAACACATCCTGATAATTCATCATTACATAAAATCAAATGCATCGAGTATGTCATGTATAAAGAATATACATCAGTATAAAGATCATTAAAGTCAATCATGAAATGAGATACATAAGTTTCATCAGAAAATTTGTCCCTCTATAGATCCATGTCTCATAAGACCTCGGACAAATGCTCCTCTATAGATCCCTATCTCATAAGACCTTAGACAAATTTCCCTCTAAAAATCCCTGTCTCATAAGACCTCGAACAAATGTTCCTCCAAAAATCCTTGTCTCATAAGACCTTGGACAAATGTCCCTCAAAAAATCCATGTCTCATAAGCCCTCAAACGACTGCCCATCAGCTATCTCAAGATGGGAGTGTGGCTCAGGCATTTTTCTGCCCAACCATAAAGCCTCACACTTCCTTGGGATTCTACCCCCTCGCAAAATTCCCAACCCTGCAGCTTATAAAAATATAAAAGGTAGGGGGTATCTGGTGCAGCCGCAAAACTAACTACAAAGCACATATGCCTAATGTAGAATATAATCATGGATGTGAAAGGGAGATGAAACATAGCAGCATATTTAAGAAAACATATGCAAACAACTTTGGCCAAAATATTTTAATACCAGATTTCTACTGGCAGGTAGAGTGAAAAAGGAAACATCACTTCTACCCTTCCCTGTTTTTTCCACATTCAGCACCCCTCACCAGAAGGTAAGCTTTCCAATTCTCATACTTAGTAAGTAAAATGATGCAACTCATGCATATCATATAATTTCATTTCATGCAATAATGCATTAAACAAATACGTGGAAAGCACACAACACGTCAACTAGTCAAAGGATCATGCCTTTCATCATGAACAATCTCATTCATCATAGGCAAACACAGAATTTGAGCCATCTGGCCAAGTAAAACATAATACATAGGAAGGAGTTGTTGACCATTATGTCAAGAACACCAATAGTTTATTAACACAAAATAATTCTAGTCCATTTTCATCAAGAGATGTCGACCTACTTGTCGAACATCAAGTGCATCAAAATAATACATCGAGTTCAAATACCTCAAATATAATTTTACGCAATTACTCATGCATCTTTAATCATGTGCTGGTAATACTATACCAGGGTCATAAAATGTATCCTTCTCATGGAATCCTTCATCTCAATAATATCCATGCACTGCTCCTCATAGTATCGAAAAATCACATCAAGCATATTCATCAATGCTAATTATTTCTTGCATTGCATATCTAATATTCATAACCATGTTCATGGTAATGTACTTTAGACTTTTCACATGTGATAAAAACATATTTCAAGCAAGGTAGGAATGAGAATGGTATGTTCTTTGCAATCTACTCCCTTATACATTCTATCAATGTTCCACATTGAACATGATATAGAACGTCACCTCACATCACAAGACTAGCAACATAAAATACACATCCTAGCCACCTCAAGATCATAAGAAATCTCAAATCCAAAGTTCACAAACTTCAACTCAAAATCACAAAGATGAGCAGAATCAAAAGAAATAAATGTGAACGAGAACCATATTCGATAAATACGCAAAATTTGGTGGCTAGATAGTAACAAGAAAACTTAAAAATTTCAAGCTAGTCTTTCATCACTTCCAAGTTCATCAAGGCTGAAAATAACATAACCAAGATGAAAAACAATTCACATATACAGAGTGACTATCACTAGCCACAAAGAGGGAGTAGAAGCTACACGACACCTTGCGTCCAAGGTGCGTTTATGAACATGACCAAACACTCAAAAAATATACATCCCAAAGATCACATCACTATATAGCATCACATGCCATTGGTTCATGCAACATAACATTGATAATTCTCTTGTTTTTTTTTTTGCAAAATTTCGTAGTATTATATTGTTTTTTATACATGACATGTTAGGTTCTTTTCCCAAGAATCCCATGAAAATTTTGTTTCATAGTATTTTTTTTTTCTAAAATGACCTATCTCGTCATTTCATTTTCTTTCCCTTGCATCTCACATGCAAAATGTATCATTGCACAATATCGTACATACAAATATAACTTTTATTCATCCTAGCCTCAATCTTTGGCATGTATATTCATATCTTTAGTGTAAAAGTTGATAAACAATTAATTGCACCAATAATTCATGGAGATTTATTGCCTCTCTTGCTTCACACATGCAGATAAGTAGACATTTAACCTTAAATGCATTACTCACACCATAGTTCTAATTTGAGCAAACACAATTACACCAATCAAAAGTATACCATTTTCAAGCACTTCAGAAATATTTCCATATTTATAGGTTAGGGAGAGAGCAAGGACAACCAAGAAGCCTCATAGACACACACAAGAGTTAATATCCTGAAAGTGATTTTTTTACTTGTATAACTCAACACAAGAGATATCCTTCCTTTCCTTTCAAGAGTAACCATACTGGGTGACACAACTCTCAACCCATGGAACTAAAACTTAAGCACATAGACTAAGCATTAGATAACTTACAGTTTGGGTGACCAAGAGTCATGACTAAGCATAGAGAGCTCAAGCCCCTAGAGTGGAACCTAATGCTCTGATACCATATGTAAGGACTGCGACCTCGATAAAGGTGCCACATCAACAATATCCACAAGACAAGGGAGTCGGTCAACACAGTCAAATGTCGAACCCACATCGACAAACAAATAAATGATTTTCCTTAACTTCAAGAAAGAAAAACAAGGTTCGACCAAAATCTATAGAATAGATTATGCGACACATGAGTCCATAGTAAAGAAGAGTGTCGACCGACTGTCGAAAAACACCCAATACATCACATGTCATACAACATTAAAGACATAACAAAATTTGACCAACTTGTCGAATTAACAAAAGCAAAAGAGAGACTTTGACCAATCTGTCGAAGTGCAATATACATAAGATCTTATCTTACAAAGAAACAAAGATTTACATGAGTCATCAACAAACTACCATAAGAGTGCAAAATAAATACAATAGACCAATGGTCAATACAAAGATGCATAATATGTTATACAAGATGACCTTCCTGACAGGAGCTCCAGAGACTTGCTACACACAAAACAACAAGGTGAGAATATTGTAGGAGTGCGTTTCCACCCTACCATGAAGCAGTTATGCTTCCCCAGAATCTTTCTTGACATGAAAGATACCCAGCCCAGCTCGAGGTAGTCTAAACAAGAAAAACTAAGAGGAGTAATGGAATTGGTGCATATAAACTTACGAACTTTATATAATGAAATTTAAAGCATTCCAATGCCTTAGCAAACAACATCCTTCTCTGAGTAGTCTAACATTTGCAAGTTCTCATTTCCATCTCAAATAAAACAATCAAAGATGGTTCCAAAATCATATTTGTGCAATCAGTGTTACAATAGAGAATTACCGAAACTCATAAAGCATCATACTCTTTGTCTTTGAATTACACATATAATTACATCAAGGAATCCAAAATATTTCCCAAATAGAAATATTCCTTTCATAACTAAGATAGGACAATCAAACGGAGTTCATGGAATCCAAATGCAAATCCACAAAAACACTCATAGTCGTGCAGAAGTTATCATATTCCTAACAAAAGCTATCATATTTCCCAAGAATTGTTATACAATATAAAGCATCTCCCTTCTAACATCAGTATAGAACACCTCAAGTTCTCAATTCTACATAAATCAAGCATCAGAGAGTTCATAAATGTGTGACAGTTAGATGTCACATAAATCAAATTCTGTAAGTAGACTAAACACAATCTTTGCAAAAGAACTGGTATTATGCTCCTAGAAAGACTCCATTTATTAGGCCACAGACACTCATTGGCTTTGTCTCACTATTGTTAAAAGTATGAACACGCTAGCTTGATAGGTTTGAAGGATTAACTTATGTGTCATTTATATTCTTAATAAAAGTTCAGCATAACTAACATCGAAGTTATTAAAGGTGATTGAAGCTATATTTCTCCTTCATTTCAGCTCAAGAAGTTCAACTGGAAAGCTAGATATAAAAATAAATAATTTATCTGATCTATCTTATAACAGAAAATGGAAGATTTTTAGTTGATCAGTCCATTTCTTCATAAGAAGAATTCCCAAGGAATCAGATGGTTACTCATTTTCTGTGTTTGATAAAACTTAGTTTCAAAATCTCAACGGATATAGGAGGAAAATAATTCTAGACCTCTCTCTAATAATGAGGATTTATTTCACAATTTGGGTCTCAGATTCTATACAGAAATAAAGACCAGCTATAAGTCATTATTCAGGTAACTTGAAAGCCAACACAACAACAAATTAGCTGGTAAAATACGCCTTGGAAGGGAATCACAACTGGAAGAATACCACTAAATCCATAATCGAACCAATCAGTACCCCCAAATGCATGGCCTAACCAAGAAATCCATAAGTTTACACATGACAGAGGATAGATGAACATTGAAAGAATGATCATGGCAGAACATAAGACAAGGAAACATAACGCCCCTAATAGCGGAAGTTGATACGTCCAACATATAAGAAATCACTGTGCATTTTTTTGTGTCAAATATTATTGTTGGCAATGAGGTGGTAAATGTGCATACGCAACTTGGATGCACAAATAAGGTATGAGAATTGTTTGACAGAAAGTTCAAGGATATGTCGACTCAAGGAATGCGGTAACAACAAGTTATCAAGAAAGTACGTTTTCCATTCGCAAAAATAAATTCTTTGCCTGTGTGCTCTCAGGATGGCATAAAACATTTAGAAAAACAACCAGACATTCATCACAAAATCATATGGATGTAGTAGAATTAGAATAATACCGTCAAAGAAGCTATATACCCAAAATTTTGTCCAACGATGCAATGCCATATGGGATGGTGATTCTTATCAAACTCTTTGTTTATATACGTCGCAATTTCTTTCTCCACATTGCAAATATCCCCCTCCTTTTGTTCTGCAGTCCATAGAAGAAAGGGCAAAGCTCCGCTGAAGAATTTGAGAGATGCTTTTGACGGTAATATTTGGAAGCCAAAGATGGCAATCGTTTCTTCCTCCAGATTGCATTGCTTTTTCAGGCTACTGGCACTATAAAATGGCAGAGAAGGATTGCTCAAAGCTTGAGCCATCTATACCAGTCAAGCCATCTTTGTAGAAATTGTCCCCGGTTGATATGACAAAATCTATCTGCAACTTCTGCACCGTCATACCCATCAGTGCAGCCACTTGGGATTGATTGAACATACCTTTTCTACCCCAGTCGCCCACCACAATGAAATTTAGGGGAATTTTTACGGCAACAACAATGGCAAGAAATAGTAATGGTGATATCATACAGGCCATTAGGATGGAGTGAAAGTGAATGTCCATTGTCTCTGTCTAATGTTGGGCAGCACAGAGTGAATATTAATGGATTTTCTTCAATAAAAATTATGGTTCCTCGTCATTTCCTCCTTTCCCATTTTTCCCCATCCTCCATTCTTAATAAAAACTGATTTCAAAAGATTATCTCAGAAAACGTAGAGCACCACAGATCAAACAAAATTAAAATCCAATACCCTTACCAAGCCAAGCACGCTTTCTCCCGATGAATCCGACAACCTTCCCATTTCTGGTGTGAAGTAAAAATGGTTGGGTTTTGCCGGAATTTACCATCTGAATGATGTATGGTTTTTGTGCCTTCATCATTAACAGCACCCAACGATATAGCAGGGATTGCAGCAAAGATCCACGCTCAACTTGCAACAAACGCGTTCCCCATTCTTAGCAAACCAAGACCCCAAAAATAGAAAAACAATAATTCTCCTAACTTCCCGTTTATTCCCTAACCGTTCTATTCATATTTAAAAAATCTAAGGTATGCGAATGAAATTTTAACTTTCTATAACAAAATTTGAAATCCAATTTTTTTTCATCAATAACTAAATAATCCACTTTTTGGGTTATGACAATATCATACTCCTTGTGAGGCTTATAAAGCAACAGATATGTTAGCAAAGCATTCTTCCCTTCTCGATGTGAGTAAAGTGTGAGATTGGCAACTTGAACAACCTCCCTCACTATGGGCTTAGAGCATACCTTATGTCAACTATACAAATAATATACAAATAAAATAAGAATAATCTAGATTTATTATTTGTGGGGTATTATTAGGGGAAGCTTATCACTAGTTATTATAGCTAATTTTGTATTTATATAGATTCTTAATGTATCTTGGATTTAGAATATTATTTTGGATTTTACAATGTTGAATTTGTTATGCATGTTAGTGTTAAAAAGAGGTCATTTTAAAGAGTAGTCTTATACCTAATTAAAGCAGCGCAGTCCCAATAATCATGCATTACAACCATCTCAAAAATTATCAATACTTATGCACAAATGTCCAGTCATTCAAAAATTGCAAAATATTTATGCTTAAATGTCCCAATAAATCATTCAACAATTCTAATTACTAAGAATACAAATAGACGACTATAAACTCTTAGATATTATATAATTTGTTTAATTAGTAATGGAAAAACTGAATACACAAACATGATAATTGATAAGTGATACTATTCCATTCAGATTGCAAATATTTTTTTAGAGTGTAGACAGTAGCATACCTTAGAATGTAATATTTGAAAGTCCAAAGAGTCATTTCTACGTTGATTAGTGCTAAAAGCAATCATAGTAGATAATTAGTATTGGACTGTAATTTAGTGCAAATCTGCCTGAATCGTGCAGGTCTATGAGATGGGTTCGTAGCAAGGACGTTCACCAACGTGACTCAAAATCTATAATATATAATGCACAAATTTATTTACCACAACATTTATTCCTAGAGTTTGGAA
This sequence comes from Thuja plicata, assembly GCA_018584345.1. Lineage (NCBI taxonomy): Eukaryota > Viridiplantae > Streptophyta > Pinopsida > Cupressales > Cupressaceae > Thuja > Thuja plicata. Next base: position 1,344,534 of record MU227627.1, on the reverse strand, counting down.
TTTTTCACGTGATGATTTCAGGTGTGATAAATTTTCTTAAACAAAATGTGCGAGTTTGCAAGGTAATATATCATTTTGCTAAATATGTATGGTGCACAAGTCTGATTTCTATTATCTAAATTGAGTTTCCTAGCTAACTGCCTAATTTCACTGCTCTTTTAATAGTTTCAGAAGGTAATTTTGTAGTGTTAAACTATTTTATCCTAGTAAAATTTTAATCTTTAGACTGATTTACAAGCTTTGAAAAAACAAATTCCCTCAAAGTTAAAATAAAAACTATTGTGTAAAATGGAAAATTCGTATAATGGATGATTTTATAACTTACTTATTTGAAATAAAGTTCTAATTTTAAGTGTACTTTAAGGTAATTTATTTAATAAAATATATTAATCTATTTTTTAATCTTCATTAAAGTTGAAAATAACCTTTAACAAAATATTTAATCAATAGAATTTATTGTGGTGCATGTTTCTGTATGTAACCCTATTGTGGTCAATCTCGATACTGATACTGTTGATGAGATTTTAAAAACTGCGGAAGATTTTTCTTCCAATGCTGCTATCTTTTGTTTTAGGGGTTTTTGGCCCTCTCTTTCTCAGTTGCATGCTTGGATTTCCGAACATTGGGAACCATTTTTAACTGATCATGTTCAGATATACCCTGTGGCAAGGGGTTTTTTTTATTGTAAAGTTTGATAATGTTGTAGATAGGAAAACTATTTTGTGTGACTGTTGTTTCACTTGGGAGGAGTGCTTCCCTTTGATGGCCAAACCTTGGTATCAGGGGATTGATCCTCACTCTGAGTCCTTTAATAAGATACCCTTATGGGTTAGACTGTCGAATCTTCCCCTTCATCTATGGCTGGATTCTGTTTTGGAATCGGTGGGTGAGGCTCTTGGAGAATTTTAGATGGTGGATATGTACTCCTCTAAAATTTATAAGACGACGTATGCTCATATTCTTGTGGAGATGGACATTTCCAAGGGTCTTCCTGAGAAGATCACTTTGGCCTCTGCTAAGGGCTCTTGGAATCAGAATCTTGATTACGAAGGTATCCCGTTTAGATGTAGGAAATGCCACAAGACTGGCCATCTTGTTGCGCGGTGTGTATCTGATAAGATTAAATCAAAGAAATTGCCTTCTTGGTGGTTGGGGGCTTCTGGAAAACATTATATGGTTCGTAAAGATTCCGTGGATGGGGGATTAGCTGCTTTTCCTCCTCAGAATGATCAAGCTCTGGCTGGAGCTTCTAATGATGTATCTGATATTGCTAATGTTGTCTTTGAAGCTACTGTTGTTGTCCCTAATGTTTTCCCTTCTGGTGTTGCTAGTGTTGTCCCTGTGCAGATCGTTGTTATTGTCCTTGGTTCAGTGTTTTTGTCTTCTGGTGCTCTTGGTTATGCTGCCCATGGTTCTCCTGGGAGGATCTTGGGGTATGACAGTGGTGTCAGTCCTTCCCCTCCTGTGGCTGGGATTGTGACCTGCCCTTTAGTGGGATCTTCTGGTTCCTCTTTGGACTGGAAGAAGGATGTTGAAAAGGTGGAGGATGGATGGACAACAGTTAAGGGAAAAAAAAAAGTTAAATCTTCCACTCCTTCATTTGAAATGAACTTATGTTCACATAAAGATGGGCAAAAATGTAAATCTTGATTGCCTTGTTTGTGGCTGGATGGGCCTTTTTTTCTTTTTGGTTGGAACTATGGTTAGCTCCTTTGGCTTATTTAGTGGGGCTCCACAGTTGTTTTTTGGTCTTTCTTTGACCTAGCTTTTGTTGCTATTGTACAAGGTTTCGGGACCTTTCAAATCCTACTTTTACTTAATCAGAACAAATTAATTAATGAAATAATACCATATACTTTGGCTTGGACACACTTGTGCTCCTTCTCCAATGTCCAATGCCTAGTCAAAAAGATCTTAAATACACCCTCTTGAGTGCCCTTTATAAATATTTCTCTATGTGGTAATGAGTTTAAATAATACTCCAAGGGTGGTTACAATAGTCACAACCTTTCAACATTTATTTTTATGTTCTTTTATTACAAATTTATTTCAAAAGAAAATATATACAGAGAACAATTAGCCCACCCCATATTACCCACAAGGAAACATTCAAGATGAGGCATCCAATAAAGCTATAAAATAAAATAAAATAACAACCTTAATAAAATTATTAATGATATTGGTCATGATTGTCATCTAGAACTCATGTTTCCTTTTTGGACCTACCACACCAGAATTTGTTAAAGTAATAAGTTATTTCACTTATTAATTAAATCATTTTGATTTAATTGTTAAGTCACTTATTATCTCTAGTTTACTTAAGTTAAACTTTAGACATATAATAATTAATTATTATTATGCAACTTAGATTTTTCCTTTTTAAGTTTTTGATCATCTTTATAAGGTTTGATCTCATTATATTTTATTTATTCCCTCTCTGAATGAATATTTCATCTTTTAGAGCATTCTTTGTCGTGTCTTTATTATTTGTTTTTTGACAGATTTTTGCTACAGTGGATCTTGGGGCATGAATTCTATGAATTTTAACATGGTATCAGAGCCTTGTTGTTGTAGCCCATTCTTGAGTTTTTGAAGAATTTTTGGAGCTCTGAGGGTTTTAAGTTTATAAAAGTTTTTTATGTGGATCTAGCGAAAAACTATTTTTTGGAGAACTTTGGATACAAACCGACCATACGGTTGCGTCCAAAGGGCCCAAAAAACCCCTAATTTCATATAAGACATGTCCAATTTGGACACAGTTGAAATCAGAGGAAAAAAAATTGCTTGTACAACCCTTTTTTGGGCACGCATACCGAGGTAAGGTACAATTTTTTTGTAAAAAATTATTTAAAAAAAACACTGCATTTTTTTTCATTTTTGAGTAAAAAAATAAAAAACATTTTTTTTAGGGGGGGGGGGTGGTTTAAACCCCACGCACCTGCAAGTTGTAGGCGTGAGGCCACACCCACGTGGGCCTCGACCACCGTGACTGACTGTTATCCTCGGCCCCCATGCAGTCACGAAAGCCTAAGGCTCCACGACCTGCGCGGGTCTTGGGCTCCGTGAGATCCGGTGGCCTCAGCCCCACTGCCCACCTTTTTTTTAATATTATATCTATATATATATATATTATCAAATTTTTAAATATTTTTTTTCAAAAAAATAATTTTCTTGCATGGCCGCCACATCAACTGACGTCATCAGCAATCTGCTTCGTCATTTCTACCAACTTTGGTAGAAAATTTGGCAGTCTCTCCAAATTTAGCGGCCTCGTCAAATTTAGTGGAGCTCCGCTAGATTTAGCTAAGATCACTTGGAATTCTTGTTTTGGAGCTCTCTTTAGTTTTTTGCTTGTAACTTCAGCATACGGTATCGAAATTGGCAAACGAGATATCGTTGAAAAGTTGGTTCAGAGCCCAATCTAATTTTGCAGGTTGGATTTTATGATTTTACTGTTTTGCATGTGTCTTTGTCAGTTAAAGTCAGGATTCCTTTTTGCACTCCAGGAGCTATATCTTGCTCATCTGGGTTCTGTTTCTGACTTTCGCATATCCTTGGAAAGTTGGTTTTGTTTTCTTTCTTTTGATATGGGTCTCATCTCCAGAATCTGCTCCAAGTACATTTTATTCAGGTTTTTTTTTTTGCAATCTGGTAAATATCTTGGATGTTTCAGGTCCTGGGATCATTTTCCTTGCATGTGATGACTCCCTTTTAGTTGTTACTCATGTTCTTACAACTTTTTGTCATTCCTGAGCATTGTATATATATTTTTAGTAGCATTTCCTTTTTACAAACACACTACGATAAAATGTCATTTGTTGCATACTTGAGATCTTGCACATTTTGTGTTCGTTTATACTTGCACTACATTATAAAGTGTCATGGGGGGTGGTGTTTTCTTTGTTTTTTATCTACCTTTGTCATGTGAGTGTTCCTTCCATGACATTAGCCTCATGATGTGTGTCAAGAGAGTGATCCTTCCACGACACCATCATTTATGTGTTTGTACTTTATTATGCACTTTCTATGTTCTTAGTCTTTTGTCATGCAGTTGTTTTTTACAGTCTGTTTCAGTGTTCATGTCATGCCTCTCCCTACTCAGCATTATGGACGGTATCTCTTGTTGGTTCTAATACTTCCTTGGTTCGATGGAGTGAGCTATGTATTCAATATTTGTTCCTATGTACTAGGTCGATGCAGTGGTTGGGTACCTATGCATTTTGGTGAGATGGATCATTTGCCATATGGACACTCTTTCGTTCCTGTTTTGGAGGCAATCTTTCACCTTCGATTGATCAACTCTTCAGACTTTGATGTTTTTTGCCATCTATATCTTTGAGTTCTGATGTTTGCCTTTGTTTGTCATCCTAATTCAAGTAGTGTCATTTGAGGGCACTCATGCAGATTACAATCTTCTCTACCTGATCATGTTCTATTACAGTGGAGGTTCCAGCAGTTATTCTTTGACAGTGTTTGTAGCTTCATGCTTCAGAGATGTTCTTCACGTTCTTCCTTTGTTCTTGTCTTCTAGGACATTATCTAGTTTGGAGGCTTCTTCAGTCTGTCACTAATCTTCATTTCTTTTCAGAGAGGGGTTTTTCCCACTGGGTTTTTTCATTTTCTCCTCTTTACAGAGATTTTTTGTACTTGGGTAACCAGACCAGGTTGTCGAGACCCATTTCCTACTTTCAGTAGTTGTTTGTAGGTTTTAGTTATTTCATAAATTTATCTTAAGTGAGGGTGTTAGAGAAATAAGTTATTTCATTTATTAATTAAATAGTTTTGATTTAATTATTAGGTCACTTATTATCTCTAGTTTACTTAAGCTAGACTTTAGGCATATAATAATTAATTATTTTATTAATTATTATTATGCAGCCTAGATTTTTCCCTTTTAGGGTTTTGATCACCTTATAAAGGTGTGATCTCATTATATTTTATTTATTCCCTCTTTGAATGAATATTTCATTTTTCAGAACATTCTTTGATTTGTGATAGGTTTTTGCTACAATGGATCTTGGTGTATGAATTCTATGAATTCTAACATAATTCACTCATAGGTACCACTTCATTTTTCCATGCGTCAAAGAAATATTTCTAGCAAAGGTTGAGTTATCCTCCTTGCATGTCTCTTTCTGCAACCTCACCTTAGAGGAGGATTATTGAGTAGTACTCGTTTTTCAGGAAAATCAAAAGAACATCACTTAGGACAAACAAATGAATGGAAAGTTTGAGTCCAACAGGTTGAGTCCCTATATCATTATTGTTAATCTTATATCAGAAGCATATAAGTTGGCCACACTAAAACCCATGAACTAGATGATACCATGAACATTATCCATCTCAAGTGTTGATATATTTGGTCCAATAACATCAATCTTTTTAAAATAATCAAAATTAAAAAAAATAGTAAGAGAAATAAATTTGTCTAATGGTGAAAACGACTTTGTGATGCCTTAGGCAAGTACCATGATGAAAAGCTAGGAACCAAGTATCATGTATAGAAAGACAACTATATTTATGAGCATGTGTTATTCCTATAATACCCCAAATGAAATATTTTCATAGTTTGTTTAAACTTCAGGAATAATCAGTTAAATATAAAATAATATTTAATAAAACCTGCCAACCACTCTTATGATTTTCTTGCAAACCCAAAAATATATAACAAATTTATCTCAATTTGTGTGCACTTGATTGCACAAATTTTGCACCAAACTTCAAGAAGCTTCTTTAGTACTGATATGAAATGATTATTTCATATTTTTTGCAAGAAAATACATTAATTTTCTATCATAAACAATATGCAACATTTGTTGCAAAATTGATACAAATATGGAAGCAAGAATGAAAGAAAACTCATTGCAAACTTCAAAAAAACTCTGGAATAATTCATAAAACTTCAAACAACCTTTATTAATGATATAATATCATGAAATTACACAAGATAACAACAAACCCATGGCCTCAAGGCTTCCATGAACATCTTAAACTGTCAAGACACTCAAAACCAAACTGCAACTTCTAAACCATCGCATGTCCCCTGTCAAACTCCAAGAGAACTCTATAAAAGTGAAAAGTATGACCTTGGCTATTGGGAAAAGGGTATGAACAAGATCAAATAGAAAAAAAGCATGTCCAAGAACTTCATAATATCATCCTAAAACTAAAAATATCAATTAAACCTTGGAAACTACACAAAATCACCTGTAAACCCAAAATATAGTGAATTGTCGTCACCGCCATACCCTTTCAGCACAATTATAATATCTATATGAGATTATTCTATGGTAATCCTTGACTCTCATCTTATATCACCTGATAATCCTTTGAATCGTATCCATGGATCGCTTGGAAACCTTCAAACATCTTGTTCTACAAATCTCCTTCATTGGTTTATCAACCACTAAAGAAACAAGCATAAGCTTTGATAAAACCTACAACAAGAATGCTAAAACATGGAGCCAAAACCAAGCATATATGAAACCATTTTTTAAACTTGAAATGGGTGTCAAAATCACATCACTCAAAATGGAGGAAACTTGCATGAAATGGACATAATAATTTAATGGAAACTTTTGTAAAGCCGCTAGACGCTAAAGATTCCCAAACTCACCAATGAAACTTTCCAAAAAAAAATCCACTATTAGCCGACTTGTCAAAACCAACACAATGTTCCCAAAAGAAGTTACAAATTTAACATTGTTTGTTGTGAGAAATTTGAATTTGCAACAACAAACAAATATTAAATGAATGATATTTCTCAAATTGTCATGTGATCCTAATTTACCATTTGGGATAATGAGAACTTACTACTTTTAGCAAGTTTCTATTTTTGGGAAAAGGGAACATGATAATTCTATAAAATCGCAATCATCACATTCCATCCATGTCATTATTTTCCTCACCTTTAATCATTTTCTCAAGTCCCTACCTATCACTTATTTTTCTCGTTCCATCATTCATCCCATCCCTTTTTGTTAGCACCTTCACATACATTACTTATATATGACATCATCCATCAAACTGCTTAATAGTGAACACATCACCTCATTTTTATTCCTCCCCTCCCCCCATCTATTTACTTACCTACATCAATATCTTCCCTTCTATTTTTATTCCTTATTCAGTCCACATCTGTCACATTCAATTTGGGGCAACCTCTTGCTATCATTTCCTCGGGAATGGTAACTACATAAACCTTCACTAGGGCATGCCTTTTCTACCTCATCTATCATCACACTCCTACCACTATTTGGTCTCTTTTAGAATCCTTCTTTTCCCATCCTTCCACCCAAATTATCATTCCATACCCTTTGACTTTAAATTTTCAGTACATACCACCTTGTTTTGTTTCCATGTTTTTGATTGATTACCTATATATGTTTGTGTTTATGTTTGAATTTATGCTTATTTTATTTTATATATCTATTTTCTTTCATGTCTTTCATATAGACCTAGTTCTCCATACATTACACCATCATGGTCACCTTTATCCTTTATATGATGGTTTACCTCAACAATGTGTCTCTTGGACTGCTACAATAAGTGTAACTTACTTGTTTTTGTGTTAGTCTGTATGTGCATGATGCATTGTCATCATGATACATTATATCATGGTCATAGTGCTAGTGCTACAATAAATAATAGGTTGCTCTTTAAACATGATGTTACTTTGACAACATTCATCCTTCATCCAGTCTTTCCATTTACCATCATTTATTCACCTTTCTATAAATCCATGTCATTATTGTCACATTACACTCTTTTGAGATATCATCATCAATCAAGTACACTTGTGAAATCCAAAATCCTCTCATCCAATCATTTGAGACATCAAAAAATATTAGCAATCTTCGTCCCTTGTCATCTCTATATCTATGACATGTATATCTGTTGAACACACCACATGATTGAGAGGGGGGTTGAATCAATTTTAAGCAAATACTTAAACTTTTTCAATCACAAACTCTTATCAATTATCTTTAAATAACTAAAGATCAAGGAAAGATAAAGCAATGAATGACATGCACATGACCACCTAGTTTTTACATGGAAAACCCAATATGGGAAACACCACAATGAGAACACTCTCACTATATGAACCATTGATTACAATAGTGTTTTAAGCACATGGCCAATGTAGCTCACTGTCTCTAGTTTGACTTGTAGGCTAAGGCACACAACCTTAGGACAAGATACAATGGACTTGCAAGCTAAGACACACAATCCTAGGGCAAGAAATAATGACTTGTGCGTTGAAGCTCACTGCTTCAGCGAAAGATGCACACGCTTCCAAAAGGAATCTCTGTCTTGTAGCAAGCACATGAATAAGATGAATTGAGATGAAAAAAATCTCCAAACATGAAACTGTTCATGAACCACTCTATCAAGTGACCAACTTAATGACAAACACAACACACATATTTGTTGCCTCAAACTCTAACTTTTTGATTGATATTATCATGAAAGCACATCGTGATTTGATCTTCACACTTTTTCTTCAAAAAAGTATTTTACATGATTCACATTCAATTCACACTTCTTTCACACATCAATATATATCAGCTTTATCCATCAAAACCTTACTAGGTCAACCACATAGAGAACATAATTTAAAACAAGTCGGTCATTAACAACTATGGTAAATGTGGTCAACTCTGGGAATTAAAGGGAACCCAAATACATCACAACACATCTTCCTAAGTCAATCCAAATGAACCTCATGCAACAACACCTCCAATGTTGACATCAAACATAACGTGTAGATAAACAATGTAGCACGTTAACTAGTCAGCCCAAAAATATTATCCAATACTAATAAATCAATGCAGGTATTCACACACCATGGTAAGACCCATTAACAAAAAAAAAATGATCCAAACAGTAGAACCAATTCAGTTAGCTAGAGACCAATACAAACAACAATACCAAGAAATGGAACAACACAACTTATCTTGAGGAGAAAACTAACACTTGAAATTTGAATTGAGGCATTGCATGAACATACTTAACATGTCCTCCAAACGGTACAACCAGAAACAATACTTCAGAGCATTCTTCAGACCAATCCTGACAAATAACTACATTGTCAATAAACTACAACTACCAACCACTTCAACTAAATTATCAAGGACTTGAAAACATAGTAGTGCAACATCCACAAAATATAGACATTATATTTATAACTGCAAGCCACCATCACCAAATCTGGAGCATTCTTCCATATAAAATTCAAATACTATTTTCTACATATTTCAACTTTCAATATTACCACCTTCTCAAAACAACACATACTCAATATCATCTCCAGATATCATCATAACATCTAAACACTTGATTTTGGATTTCCATAAAACACCACGAACTAAAGGTTTGTTATCATGACTAGGATAGATCAAGAGACCTCGAGGCGCCTCCTAAACTATATAGAATTGTCAAACCTTTTAGACCCACACATACAAAATCATATTTACAAAAAAAAATAGGAAATTCAAATTCACAGATTAAGAAATATGATAATCATGATATCATATAGGTAAGCTCAATCAAGACAAATCAATAATTTGAGTGACACTAAATTATTATACATCAATTCTCTGGGGTTCAGAGTATACATGGTCAAGATTCCACAGAAGATGTATGAATGTTCATGTGTTGTGAACTCATCTATTGAGTTGAAATATGTACATATAACATCTGCAATCAAATAGCCATGTGCCATATACTTCATTGGATTTTATCTAGCAAAATAACTATCCCATGCATGAGAGCATTCACGCAATTCGAAATGAATAAAATATTTCTCAAACTTTTTAGATGCAAGTAATGTGAAACTGTGAATTAACAACATGCTCAAGAAAGATCAAAAATATTTGTTTTCAAGGTTTTGAAGAGATCATATCAAAGAAAATATGATCTCACCTAATTGGTTCACAACATTGATGACCACCTATGTCAATAGTTTAAAACTTAATCATCAATCAATTGCACTTAACCAAAAAAATACTCTTTGTTGGGCTACACAAGGTTGAACATGGTCCATTGCTTATGTGCAAAAAAAGCTTTTGCTTGATGGATATAGATTGAGATTTCCAAGTGTCTTTGAATATGAAGTGAATTTCTACTTCATACTAGCTTTCAGTTTGATCTTGGAGTTGTGGAAATACCCCAATATGTCAATGAAAAGGAATTTCATCTTGATGTGGATGTAAGTGAAATGTCCATTGTTGCAGTTAAATGTTGTGTTCACTTCATCTCTGCAAAACAAGGACATAAAAGATACTTCATACACCTAGTTTGTAAACCTTGCGTTGCATATTCCTTGCACTGGCTCAATTGCTGGAATTTAATATATATTCATACTCGTACTGTTTGAGAAGATGTTTGTTAGGAATAACAATCCACCAACACAACTAAGAGGGGGGTGAATCAGTTGTGAGACAAATTATTAAACATTAAACATTATAAACCAAAACTTTGATCCAAATGATAATACAATAAATGCAATACCATAACACAATCCTTTGTTGTCAAGGAAACCCTGTTAAAGGTAAAACCTCGGTGGGAATTAGCGCCCACAAATAATATAGAGAGTATAATATCCCTGCTAAAAGATTTAGCCCTGTTATGATCTTATTAATGCATTATAGTACATAGTCCTTGTTAAAGGACAGACCCTGTTAGGAGTCAAGAGTAACAGTAGGCTCACTGCCCAGGCACACTACCTAAAGAAGGTTATATCCACTCTCAGGACTTACTGTCCGAAATACAAGTGTATATAAAATATACAATCCAATGAATGGTATGATAGCAACTGTCTTTTCTTGATCAGTTCCAATGAAGTCTCTCAATCACATCCTCTGCTCTACATCTAGCAGACTTCGCACAAACAAGCTCGCAGCTTCCACACTTCGTTGTTTCCACACTTTCATAAAAGAAATCAACCTCCTTTTATACAGATTTACAATAAGCAATTAGGTCGGCCAATTAAGACTTCCCCAATGCACAAATAATTACTTAATCCGTTGCTAAGATACACACAGTACCTATAACAAGTAAACATAAATTACAATTCATCAAATATAATCCAAAATCTGTAATCCAAGCTCGTACTCCATAATACACACTCCATCTATAAAGTCAGCCCCAAATAGGTCTCGCTCATAACACACGCCACAACAGACATTACCAAGAGTCATGCGACCCAAGAATCATAACTAACATTCCTCAACATGTCTTTTTCAATTCCCTAAGCTCGCATATCATGAATCCATATCGCACAGAAGTTATCCTCAAAACCCATAGACAAACTCTGTCAAAGATTATTGTCACAGTTCAGTACCCAGTCTTCACTAAAACATAAGTAACTCACTCAATCTAAAATATTAAGCCACGTGACCTTAAACATATGATCACAACACATCCCTGTACACATCACTATCTTCGCTCGTTCTGAATGCCAACAACAACATCAAAAACCAATTCCAACAATCTCCACCTTTGGAATTGAGGACAACATATGAGAAAATCCATTAATCCAAAAGCACTCACTCTCAATACAATCTTCTCAATATCCTCAACACAGCTCTCCCTGAAACAGTAGGGATTTTCACATAGAATCTCCCCCCCTTTGATAACAATGGGAAAGGGTGTCATTACTCTGCTTTAGACCATCTTCCTTCTGCAAGGTGTAGCTTTTTCAAATCTTCATGCCTCCAACAATCAGGTGCAAAATCACCCAAATGTGTTCTATATTGTTCCTGCGATCACTCCCCCTAAGGAGTAGATCCATACATCAAGTCAAGAAAATGATATAGCTCTGAAAGCCACTAGACTGATGCATTTCTGCATCAATTTAGTTCTTGCAAGGAGGGGCTCTCACCCCAAGCATACCTCTGAGATACTCAAAGGCATCCTTTGACAAAGGTTTTGTAAATATATCTGCTATTTGTTCATTTGTGTTGATATACTCCAATCTAATCTCCTTCTCTGCAACCTTCTCTCTCAAGAAATGATACTTAATGAAAATATGTTTAGTCTTCGAATGCATAACTAGATTCTTTGACATATTCATCATGATAGTGTTATCACAATGGATAACCACTGATTCATTAAAAGTTATCCCAGTGTCCTTCAGCATTTGCTTCATCCAAACAATTTGTGTGCAATTTATAGCAGCAACAACATACTCTAATTCAACAGTAGACTGAATTATACAATCTTGCTTTTTACTTAACCAAGAAACCAATATTTTCCCAAGAAAGAGTGCACCACCACTTGTACTATTTTTGTAATCAACATTTCCTGCCCAATCAGCATCAGTATAAGCATGCAAATCAAAATCATCAATTTTTTTATACCATAAGCCATAATCCAATGTTCCTTTCAGATATCTAAATATTCTTTTTACAGAAGCAAGATGTCTCTCTTTAGGATCTGTTTAATATCTTGCCACAATTCCAACTACATTAGCAATATCTAGTCTAGTGTGAGTCAGATATTATAAGCCTCCAATCATAGACTTGTACTTTGTCTGAAAAACACGCTGAGATTCGTCAGTGGTAGTAAGCTTGTGGCCAGTAACCATAGGTGTTCCAACAGGTTTACAGTCTTCCATTCCAAAAAAAAATCAATATTTCTTTAAGATACTTGGTTTGAGAAATAAAAATACCATTCTTGTTCTGATTAATTTGTAGTCCAAGGAAAAATTTCATCTCACCAATCATTGACATTTCAAATTCATTTTCCATTTCCTTAGAGAACTTTTTACTCGTTACATCATTTCCTCCAAAAACGATATCATCAACAAAAACTTCAGCTATTAGAATTCCATCTTCACTAGTTCTTAAGTATAAATTGTTGTCTGCATTACCTTTTTTTTAAAACCAAGACGAAGTAGATACCTATCCAATCTTGCATACCATGCTCTAGGTGCTTGTTCCAGTCCATACAAAGCCTTCTTCAACTTGCAAACCATATCCTCATCTTCTTCTTGTTGTGAGTTGCCTTTACAAACCAGTCTTGTCTTATTCCTTACAACCATTCCTTCTTCATTCATCTTGTTTCTGAAAACTCACTCAATTCCTATAACATTCTTATCTTTAGGTCTAGGAACCAGTTCCCAATCGTTATTTTTCTTTATTTGTTCCAATTCTTCCTGCATAGCCTTAGTCCAAGATTCATCTCTACATGTCTCGTTAGTAGATTTTGGTTCAACTTGAGAAATCAAACAAATTTCATTTCTTAATCTCGATCTTGTCATCATGTTTTTATTTGCATGCCGATAATTTGATTTTCAGGATTGTTTTTCTTAACATACCTCGGAGTCTTAGGAATTTCAGTAGGATCATTTGAGTCATCTTGACATACCTCGATCTCATGATCAATCTCAAAAGGTTCTTCTTGATCTGCAATAACCTCCTTGATCTCTCTAGTCTGGTTACAATCATATATTCTTTCCTGAATCTGGAACTTTTCATCAATCCTCGCATTAGCACTTTCAATCATCTTCCTTAATCTCAGATTGAAACATTTACAAGTTTTGCGCCTCTTAGTGGAATAACCAAGGAAGATTCCTTCATCTCTTCTAGCATCAAACTTTCATATCTCATCATCTCTTTTGATATAGCATTTACTACCAAATATTCTCAAATATTTCACAGTAGGAGTATGATTAAACCAAAATTCATAAGGGGTCTTACTTGTACCTTCTCTCATATGAATTTTGTTCAAAGTATAAACAGCAGTACCAACATCTTCTCTCCAATGAACATGTGATACATTTCCTTCAAGCAACATGGTTCTTGGAGCATCTAATATTGTTTTGTTTCTTCGCTCTGCTATTCATTCTGTTGTGGTGTCCTAGGAGCAGATGTTTGTCTGTATATTCCATGCTCTTCACAGTAGGTATTGAACAAGTCTGAAGTAAACTCTCCACCTCTATATGATCTCAAACATTTTATCTTTACACCTGATTCATTCTCAACTTTTGCCTTGAATATCTTGAATTTGTCAAAAGCCTCAGATTTCTCTCTCAGATATGTAACCGACATCATCCTAGAAAAGTCATCAACAAAAAGTATAAAATATCTTTCATCATAGTAAGATCTCGTTCTTGTAGGACCACATAGATCTGTATGCACCAGATCCAACTTCCCTTTCGCTAAGTACGATTTTCTTTTAAAACCGCTTCTAGTATGTTTCCCCATTACACATTCTCTACACATGGTGTTAGATGGTTTCACAATCTTCGGTAGGTCTCTAACAACATTAGTCATGCTTGCCTTCACAATATTATCAAAATTCACATGACAAAACCTTTTATGCCATAACCAACTGTCATCAACCTTCGCAACAAAACAAGAAGCCTCAGATGTAATCAATTCAAATACATTACCTCTTGACTTAGTACCAGATGCGATCAATTCTCCTAACTTACTTCTGATAGAGCATTTCCCATCAATGAATTTCAATTGATAACCTTTTCCCACCAGTTGTCCAACACTCAACAAATTATGCTTAAGTCCATCAACAAGTAGCACGTCGTCAGTATTAGTCTTTCCATCCAAAGAAATAGATCCAACTTGAATGATAAGCTTAGTAGTAATGTTACCAAATCTCACAACACCACCATCATACTTGGTTAGCTTATCAAATTTATTTCTATCTCTAGTCATATGGTGCGAACAATCACTGTCTATGACCCATTCAGATTTATTTTCAACATGTGACACTAGGGCTCTTTCTTCATGAATAGGTTCATCATCCTTGATAGCAATAAATCCAATCTCATCATAATCAATAGCTTCATCATTAGAAACACCTTCACTAGCATAGTAACATTCCTTATCCTTGGAGTACTTAGGTCTATAAAACTTAGATTTATGATTAGGAACCCTTGTAGGACATCTGGATGCAAAATGACCTATCTTATTACATGAAAAACATTTCAGAGGTAACTTTCCTTCAAACTTACCATTACCTCTCTTTTCTCTTCTAGCAATCAGGGCCATAATTTCATCTAACTCTCTTTCTTCTTCCTGTATCTGTTCCTAGTTATCAGAATATTCGCCAAGCTCTTCTCTCAAGTCACTTATGCTGGTGCTCGCAGTCCCTGATAAAGTTCTTTTATTTTTATGCACAGTCGCCTTAAATGTTGTCTCAACTTTACGTAATGAATCTCCCAGCTCTGCAGCCTCAAAAGTAGTTAATTTTGCAATCAACATCTCTCTATTGAATTTCTTCGTCAAAGGTATGATCTCCTCTATAGCTTGCCCTTTAGTTTTGTAAACAAGTGTCAAGGATCTAAGAATCTTTGCAATCACTTCATCTGTATTGTATGTGTCTCCAGAGTTTCTAATACCAATAACAACCTCTGTAACTCTCTGTAGATATGCTCTAATGTTCTCATCATCTTTCATTTTCAGATTTTTCATCCTTGTCTTCCAATTCTGCAACTTAGCCTGCTTAGTGAACTTATCTCCTTCATATAGTGCTTCTAATCTTGACCAAATTTTATGTGCAGAATCCAAGTCTTTAACCTCTATAAATTCACCTTCAGAGAGTGCGCCAATCAATGCTTCTCTTGTAACTATGTTAGAAGAAAAACAACTTTTCATCATCAGTAGCTTTATCCAGTTCATCTTTAGTCTTGACCGGCTCATCCTCCTTTGTAATCATCTAATAATCAATTCCCAAACACAGCAAATGAGTTCTCATTTTGTTCTTCCAACTGTCAAAGTTTTCAGGATCAAACTTCAGACTATCCTTCCTGTAGTATGTCATTTTAGGATCACCTCAAGTTGTTAAGCTTTCTCTCTAAGGACCAGAAGCTCTGATACCAATTGTTAGGAATAACAGTCCACCAACACAACTGAGAGGGGGGTGAATTAGTTGTGAGACAGATTATTAAACATTAAACATTATAAACTAAAACTTTGATCAAATGATAACACATTAAATGTAACACCATAACACAATCCTTTGTTGTCAAGGAAAACCTGTTAAAGGTAAAACCCCGGTGGGAATTAGCACCCACAAATAATGTACTGAGAGTACAGTATCCATGCTAAAAGATTTAGCTCTATTAAGAGCTTACTAATGCATTACAATACATAGTCTCTGTTAAAGGACATACCGTATTAAGAGTTAAGAGTAACAATAGGCTCACTGCCCAGGCACACTGCCTAAAGAAGGTTATATCCACCCTCAGGACTTACTGTCTAAAATACAAGTGTATATAAAATATACAATCCAATGAACTGTATGATAACAACTGTCTTTGCTTGATCAGTTCCAATGAAGTCTCTTAATCACATCCTCTGCTCTACATCCAACATACTTCACACAAACAAGCTCGTAGCTTCCACACTTCGTTGTTTCCACACTTTCATAAAAGAAATCAACTTCCTTTTATACATATTACGATAAGCAATTAGGTCGGCCAATTAAGACTTCCCCAATGCACAAATAATTACTTAATCCCTTGCTAAGATACACACGGTACCTATAACAAGTAAACATCAATTACAATTCATCAAATATAATCTAGGATCCATAATCCACGCTCACACTCTATAATACACGCTCCATCTTTGAAGTCGGACTCAAATAGGTCTCCTTCAGAACACATGCCACAATTGACGTCATCAAGAGTCTTGCAACCCAAAAATCATAACAAACATTCATCAACATGTCTTTTTCAATTCCCCAAGCTCGCATATTATGAATCCATATCGCACACAAGTTATTCTCAAAACCCAGAGACTAACTTTGTCAAAAATCACTGTCACAATCATGTACCCAGTATTCACTAAAACATTTGTAACTCACTCGATTTGAAATATTAAGCCATGTGGCCTTAGACATAAGATCACAACACATCCATGTACACATCACTATCTTCCCTCATTCTGAATCAACCATACAGTACTCGTACACTTATGTCAGTCATCTAAGCAATAGTAATAATCAGTCTGTTCTGCCTCCATAGAAACATATGTTGACATCAGTGACAAAACATAAATGACAACAAAAATATCAGAAACCAATTCCAACAATGTTCTTTATGCACACTATTGACAAATTTCTCCCATGCGTAGACAGATTGGAGTTTGTGTCCACAATTGGATTTGTAGACTTCCACCAATGTTAAACCGTTGTAGATATCTTCATGAAACTGTTGCACACATCCTAATGAAACTGTTGAGGACAATCTTCAATACAATGAAAGGAACTTCTCAACATCAATGACACAAACAATAAGATAAATACAATTCAGGTGTATTTCTTCATCCGGTCTACTACCGTCACTCTTGCCTTGAAGCATGGTAATGTCCACCTTGAATGGCCCCTGATGGTAAAGAGGTGTCAGCATATGAAGTAGGTTTTAATGAGCTGCACTTGGCTTAGCATGCAACACATTGCTCCTCAAACATTGTTAATGAGATGATGGACATCTAGCGAGACATCAAAATCTTTCTTGTAGGTATCAAAATAGTTCTATTTTGTCAACATTCATCCAAGTAATATGGTTAAACAATGGTGTTTGGTATTTTTGTTCTTGTCCACAGACGCTGATAAGAATCAACAGTCTCAATGCCGAAGCGATGCAGGATATACATA
Organism: Thuja plicata; assembly: GCA_018584345.1. NCBI lineage: Eukaryota > Viridiplantae > Streptophyta > Pinopsida > Cupressales > Cupressaceae > Thuja > Thuja plicata. The sequence goes on along the minus strand of MU227627.1, from coordinate 1,326,909 downwards.
ATGCATGCAGGCAAGCAAATGGGCAAGCAAGCCATGCACTTGTGGATGTATATTTTCTCTTGCGTGTGAATATGCTTATGTAAGATTGCTTGTGCATGTGTACAAGTGCATACCTGTGTGTGTGTGTGTGAGAGAGAGAGAGAGATTGTATGCATGCATGTGTGTACATGTGTGTCTTGCTGAGGTTAAATTACAATTTGTACATGTAGACAAAGCTTTGTACCAGAATAATTTTTATTCTTCAAGTTTCCTTATAAAACAACAGTTTAATACCAACCACATATCATGCAACTTTCTATATCCTCAAACATGAGAAATTGTCACCGTCAAATGAAAAAACATTACAGCGACACGTTATCAGATATAGATTTAAATCAATGTTGCATACTGGTGTCATAATGCACAAATTAAATGCAAATCCACCATTGAATTAGCCTTGATTCAGTGACAAAAAAGATCAAACCCAAATTGCAAGTTGTCCATTATCTGGATATTTCCATATGAGCATTCTACATCACATAAATTGACTACAAAAATGAAATAACTATGGAGCTGCTCTAAAAAATTAATGAGAAAGAGATTGGCAACTGTCTGGGACAACTGAAATACAAGGACATGAAAGGCGTCTAATTACTTGAAAATACAATGCAAAACTGTGAGATTCGAATTAAATCTCACTAGTCTATGAGTCCAACTTTGCTTCTTCAACATCAACAGTCACAGGTTCCACAGCTTCTACCATTTCAATGTCACCTTTGTTTGAGTCCTCAGTTGGCACTGGAACTTCAGCAGTCTGTGTCTCCTCTTCAGCATTCACAGCCTCTTTCTTTTGCTCTTCAATCACACATGCCTGCATAGCTATTATGTTACAGGTCACAATTGTTCCAACACTTTCGAAGTACATATTAAAAATATTAAAAACCACATTTTAGATAAAGATCACATAAGTTAAATTGAAAATTTAAACATTTCAATTACTCATAATGGAGTTGACTGCAATTTCTGAATACACAAAAAACTTAATTTGCAAGAGATGGCAATGCTGTTGGGAACAATTAAATTAAGGGCATAAAAGGCATATAATCGGTTGAAATTAAACTGCAAAAACCATGACATTCTAATCAAATCTTGTTAAGTCTATGGGTCCAAATTTATTGCTTCTGCATCAACAGTCACACATTCCACAGTTTCTGCCCTAGCAGTGTTGTCTTTGTTAGAATCCCTAAATGAGATTTGCTACTTCAGCATTCTGGATCTCCTCCTCAACTTTCACAGTTTAGGTAAAGATCATATAAGTTAAATTGAAATTTTGAACCCTCCAATTATTTCTAATGGAGTAGACTCTGTTATTTGCAAATCATACAAAGCATTTGTGGCCATCCAACTCTGAGATAACAGGTTTATATCACTTGGAGAGAAATCACTCAGAACAACTTGGCAGAGTCTGGGACCGATCAAACAACAACAATTATAATCACATCAAATTATACCTGACACAGGACAGACAATGCTGGACCTTTTCTAAACAGTAAGACAGATGATGCCTACCATTATCTGACAAAAACCTGTAGTAGTACATAGCATCCAAAGCACTGGTGTATTTTGCAAGAGAAGAAAAACACCATGCATAACTAAATGGAACTTTAAAATAAAAGTGACTTACCATGCCTTGAGCCTTGTATACAATCATGGCTAGACCATATCCTGCTTATTTCATGTTGTTAGACCAGAAACTGTTACCACTATCTCTAAATGGGATAGAAGGGAAGAATGGGACTAGGAGTTGTACATACACACAAATGTAACACAATCAATCAAACTTCGCCATATGAAGTAAATTAGAAGACCAGTACTGTTATACAACAAGAGTGAAGGGATTATGTTGTCAGCCTTAAGTTCAGAGTAGAGTGAAGGAAAACTGGCTGTTAATTATCAGAAAAACATATAATACTATCGGTACAATGAAGCACAGGCATAGAATAAATAAAAAATGGGGAAAAAAATATTTTACATAAAAAATCATAATCATCTGTCAATATAATTGAATTCCTCGTAAATGGAGTGTTCATAATTCAAAGATACAAGTTCTGTGTGTTTAATGCTAACATAGAATGAACTGCAGGGCTGGGTGCGCATCCAGCCCTCATCGGCGAGCGCCTCAATGAAGTCAAACAAAAAACACTTAAAACGTGGGTTTTTTTTTTTAATTCTTCTACACATGGTGCATCTAGTGCGAGTGAAACCACTTTGGGAAATGATGATAATGATCTTGAGCTTGCAGCAGCTGAAAATCCAACAGATGATTTTTTGATAATCCTTTTGATCATTGATGAATCATGAACTATATTTTGTAATTATGATGATTTTCATTGGAATCATGAACGTAGACATATATGATATCATTGATATGGGCTTATTTGAATATTTTTGAAATATCAGTTGGCATTTAATATTTATCTTTGGCGTTTGGCATTGATCAATGATGAAGTATCATACTATCAAATGATTTAGTTTTACAATTCTGTATATTTCTTTAGTTTTTTTGTATATATACACACACATACCCAAATGCATCCAAACCCCCAAAATAAAATTTCACGCATCCACATACCGTGTTCTCGTACCCGCATCTGTCCCCGCATCCTAGACATACATATACATACAATTCCTAGATAAATTCATACCATTTACAAGTCTTAAATCTTTTTGTGAAGTTGCTTATGTAATAGTATATTGTATATGGTGATTAACCAACAATGCTGCCTTATTGTTGATCATTTTTGTACCTTGTTTGTTTGTCTATTTTCCAATCATGTAAGGTCAAGATAGAAGGTGAATTTTTAAGGTATTTTAGAAAGCATGCCAATTTGGAATATGAGATCTCCCTTGTGGCAACGAGAGGACATTTGTACTAAATTGCACCTAAATATTGCATTATAAAAAATATACCATGGTAACAAGCCCACAGGGCAGATGGAGAATGGAAGCCAAGTGGATGTGGATTTGGAGATACAGTCACATTTAGAGGAGATAAGCTTCTTCAATTCAAGATGTTTGTGCTTGAATTATCATGGAATCTTGTCCATAACCTCAAGGAAGTTAATACAACCATCCCAGGCACTCCTAGGGATACCCAGAGAAGTAACTCCTCCAGTAAGGAGGTTCTGTCTCAGTTCTATAGCTTTTTTCCTTCTGGAGAATCCCCCACACAAGTAATAGTGGAAAATTCCGAGCTACAAAAAAATGGCTGGTACTTTGTGGTAATTTGTTAGCATACAGTTCTGAATCAAAACTGTAAAATGTGCTGTAACTATGCTCTGGATGAAAATTCATAATTTTCTATACGATCATGATGTCCAGTTTAACTGTTTAAGGTTCAAGATATAATAATAAACATTGATAATTTAATTTTCCTGAAGAGAGGTCTCCAGGGAGACTCAAAATGTTGGCATTAAAAATATTACACCATGCCATCCAGATAAATGATATTATGTCTGAATGAATCTAAAATGTTTTTTCATTCCTCCGTGATTCCAATTAAATTTTCAGATTTCTTAATAGGCTTGACATAGAGATCTGTTTTCTAGCACATATATAGCAATTTCTCTTGCATTGAAATCCTATTAAGTTGTCTTAGATATAGCTATCAGAGTAGTGAAGACATGGAATTAAGATTCACCTCTTGAATGAGGTTAATATAAAACACAAATGGTACCAAATTCAGTATCAATCAAAGCATTTGATAAGAGGTATTGACTAGTCAATATACAGTGGGGATTTATAATTCAATCTTAAGTTTGAGTGCCTCCAACAGCTGAAAATTGTCCTTGTGGAATCATTATGATGACATATACTACTTTTTCATGTCATTTCCTAGTTTATGACATGCCATACCAGATTCTACTCCAAATTTGGTATTTTTATGGCTTGGCTATTAAAAAAATTGTCTTTCCAACTTCAAAACTATATTTTGGAGCATATGATACACACTTTCACAGTAGAATTCATTTCTCGGAGCACATGTGTTTATTATTTCTGGGCCTTGGAATATGGCGGAGGTCTTGAAAATCACAATCTCCCTATCCAATAATAGAAACTTTGCAATGATAAGCCAACCAACTGGTTTGGGTTCGGGGATTTAGGTATGCTGTTACAGAAAAAATGGGGCTGGATCAAAACAGAAATTAAGTTCAGATAACCACATGTGACATAACATATATGTAAGGTTTCTGATTGAATTTTTTGCAGCTAAAATTTCCAATTTCTGGCAGCTAGGATTTCTACTTTTAGTGGCTCAAGTATCTCTGGTATTTGTGACATTCAGGATTCCTGATTACAATCCTACCATTATACTGTGTCTACCCTAGTCTGTGTCGTGACTAGGATTTTATACCATCAATTTCAGAGTTTTCTGCACCCTGTTCTATGTTCTGCACACACATGACTAAGATTTCCTACAACAAATTTCAGAGCTTTTTGCAAGCTGTTTTGAACAACGCATAGTTCTCTGCACTTTATTCTACACACCATAGGGTTTCTACCCACTTGGCATCCTCTGCCCATTGCTTTGCCCCCAGTTTCTACTTCTCTACCCACATAATTTTTTGCCCTACCCAAGCTTGGTTGCTGCAACAGTCAATATAATCAACCTTCTACCAGCCCTCATAGTAATCACCCTCTGCAACAATTTACCTTGACTAGTCAAATATGACAACCAAAAACCAACACAAAACAAAATATTTAAATTTAAGCTCCCATGAATTTGCCACAAGTTCATTCTGGTTTTGTGATTTGCAGCCCAGATTTAAATCCAAATTGCAAATCAAGAGCCCTGTCCAAACCCACACAAAACCAAACAACCTAGATGTAACTGAGCAAATATGAACTGCAAATCAAGAACTCCGTCTGCATCCACAGGGAACCAAACCACATACCCATGTCCATCGCAAAGCAGACCAGAATTCAGAGATGCAGACAAGTAAACTGTTAATAGAGATTGATAAGACAGTCCACCTTCATGCAAGACACAAATATAAGTTTGCAGACTGCTTAAGTGAACAATGCCAAAATTCAAGAGTATGAGACCTATAGAGGACTACTTGAAGTGATGAAGCCCAAATTAAAGCATAATAGATATCTAAAGATGTGTTGCAATTGACTCTGTGAATACCCCCAAGGAAATTAGATCTGGTGACTCCCTAGGTAAAGAACAATCCCACAAAACAAGTTCAAACTTCAAACCAGTAAGCACAGATTGTGAGCATGAATGCAGAAACTGGATCAATTCACAGTCTACACAATTTTACAGACAGATAGGTATGAATCAGTTTGGAGTGAAAATGACAAAAAGATCTTAAAAATTTTGCTGATGCAAACCTGTCCTGAAAGATAAAATCAGAGGACCAAGGTACAGTTGCCAGTGAATTATAGTTCTGGTTTACTACTACAATCTGGCGTAAGTCCAACATGTCATGGTTATATGTGCAAGCCTCTTTGACAGATCTAGAGTGGATGTCCATTATCAAGTACGGGCATTTCAAACCCTACAGTCAAAATTGAACAAAAGGAAGACATTCAAATGATGAGCTACAAATGTAATCGAAATTAACAATATCATCCTGCAATACTAATCAGATGGTGCTTGCAGAATGTTTCTAACAATCAGAAGTTGCAGAAATCTCAAAACACAGAGGGCAAACATAGGCAGACATATACTCTTTCAGTCAATCTTAGAAATGTCAGGTTTATAATTTTTCAAGCAATTTGATTTTCAAACTTACTTTTTTACAAGAAGTTAATTTCAGGTCCCTTCAAAGAAGTGAAATATTTCTGTTGAACCTTCTCGCAAGTTCAAATATCTTTGAAAGCATATCAGATGAGGTACAATGCAATCAAAATTTTGTTTATCAATGCAAGAATAACCAGATGGCATTTGAAAAATATTTCTTGCCCTCACAAGCTGCAGATATCTTAAAATGAAGAAGACAGACCTAGCCACTTCCAATTGACCTTAGAAAAATCAGGGCTATTAGTCTTCGAACAATTTAATTTTGAAGTTTCAGATTAACTTAATTTCAAGGACTTTCCCAGACGTGAGATTTTCATTGAAACTTGTCACAAGTTCAAATCTCTTCGAATACAAAAATTGTTTATTTTTAAAAAGCTTCATCCAAACTAAAATTTAAAGGATTATTGGTGTGAATTCCCTAGTGTTGGGCAATAAGAACCTTTCATGACAAGGTGGTGCATTTGGCCCAGTGGGCAAGTGTTAAGTAATCAGGTTCATAGCACACATAAATATTACAAAAATTCACAAGCTGCCACATTTTCCTATTATAGCAAGTTAATGAAGACACAAGTGTCATTAAATAAGACTATTATCTTCCTCCACATATACATCAATTGATGATGTCTGTCAGTATGATTTCCACAATAGGAACTTGGGTAAAAGGTGAGGCAGACAAATACTGCTTGAGGCATTTGGGGTCTCCAACAGTTAAAGGATAGCAGCTAGAATTTCCTGAGGAAATCATACAATGCACAACAAAGTTTCTTAGAGTAAGTAATGAGATGATCGGTGGAGGATGAAAAGGAAGGGAAAATCAAGTTTGTTTCCAACTGGAGCAAGCTGGACAGAAGGTAAAAAAATTCCCAATTTCGAGATGCAGAACAAAGGGTCAAAATAGCACTTTTGATGAACTACACCAATATTCAGACAGTGAACTGGAAATGGTTCAAAACTGAGGAATATACAGTGAAAGGCACTTGTAGGATATATGCACTACATGAATGAAGAAGATGCATCTTCCAAATTATATTTCCAATTCTTAAATAGCAAACAAAAATGAGATAGGATTTTGATATTCAAGGCCCTACAGGAAACCTTATGAATTAGTTGCAAAGGTGAAAAATCTTTCATAATCAATTGAGTAGGTTTTGATCCTAGTGTAATCCAACATGAAGCTGCTCAAAAAGGCCACCCTAGGAAGGGAAAAACTTATGATAGAATCTATCCACCTGTTAGGGTCTATTTGAGTCGCCATATTAAAAGTGTCCTTGACCCTTTAGTATATTTATTTCTTGCCCGATTTCCTTCTTTTCAAAAGTTTGCGTCAAAAGGTCTTTCAATGTCGGCTTTGCCTTTGAGTTAATCGCCTCAAAGTTTCAAACTAGTCTTGTTGAAGTCAGCTCCTTTCGGCCAAGTGTTGGTAGTTATTGATCCTTCATGAACCACTTTGAACCCCTTTGAACCTCGGTTCAAAGTAGTTCAAAGCAGTTCAATCAAAGATTTTGGTCTAACGTCGGTGAATGCAGGTGGGACCTGTGCCACGTTACTACGCAGCGGCGAACCACTTCGAACCTCGGTTCGAAGTAGTTCAAAGAAGTTCAAAGGAAGAAACAACAGACTCAAGGATCGATGTGACAGCTAAGGTGTTGGGTGACGCGACATGTCAAAGCAGTAATCATCATAATGATGGTACGGTCAGCCTTGAAGGGATGGTAACCACGGGGGAATTCCGAGCTGGCAATGTGAGTTAAGGCGGACGTTATCTCAGCACGAGTGAAGTAGTGGCATTAAATGGAAAGTAATGATGACTTAAGTGGTTTTATAAAGCGAAGCAATCGCCAGACGTCACATTGTCAGATTCACTCTACGCTAGCCTACATGCCGCATTTAATATCCATCTTTTCGGTTATATTTCAGCGGGCTGAGAATTCTTTAAATTATGTCATTCAGCTTGTTTCTTTTCAAAGCAAGGTTGTGGAGTCTCGGCTGCGAAAGATAGAGATTGTTGTTTCCCTGAGTCAACAGAACACAGGTAAACGCTGAAAAGCCTCCTTTTGTTTCCTGTTTTCTGTGTGATAGTGTGTTTTCAAGGGATTACAGTTCTTTTATTTGTTTTGGGAAGAGAAGATGAGGTCCAGTATGCATTTCTTCGGAAATACTGCGCATCTAGAGTGTAAAGTTGGGAGTTGAAGTAGAGAAAATGGTCGAAAGTTTGAAAAACTCTGTAGAGAAAGAGTATACTCTAGAGCTCATGTCTAGTGGGTAGTTTCAAGCTGTTGCTTTTCCTCCAGCTGTAATAAGTCCAGAACTAGTCCAGCAGTGCATAAACCACTATGACGTCAAGTCTAAGAGTGTGTTAAATAGTGAAGGTAAAAGTCTTGACTATAACCAGAGAGACAATAATGTCGGTTTTCAAGCTTCCTGACAAGGCTTTTGCCAGTTTTACCCCAACCCAGTCGCTTGCTCAATTTCGGGAAAGAAGTGACAAGAACCATCATAACATTGCTCGTAAGTGGACTCAGTCAAACTACACAGGAGGGTCCAGATTGCCCAAGGTTTTGACCAAAGACCATATGAAACCCCAAATCCATGACATAATGGTTTTATTGCACAGAGTGAGGGGGTCTGAACAAGTACTTCCTTTTGAAGACTGGATGTACCACTTCATAGAGATGGTTTTGGAGGGGAAACAAAGTCTAGACTGGCAGAGATAGTAGCAGGTTCATTAAGAGATCAACTCAAACAAGCACAAGCAATAAAGAAAGAATTTTATATGTCTTCGTACTTAAATTATTGTCTTGCATGTACTCAAAATCTTGTAGGAATTCCCCATGAGCCATGGAGTGAAGACATAAGTATTTTTGAATACTGCCCCTTGTCGAGAAAAGACAGAGTCCTAGAAGACTACAAAAGAGTTCATGATGTCTTCCTTGGAAAATTGTGTTACTAGCTAGCTAGAACCCCAAAACAGAGGATTTCCCCAGAAGCATAGAAACTGATTCAAAGTTATGGTAGTTTCTATATTCAGTTTCCGCGGTTCACCTACGTTAGAGTTGGGGGTTTTGACGAAGAGCCCCTTAAATTGCCAAGGTTCAACTTTGACTGCTTCATTTTAGCAGAAGTTTGCAAACAGATGTTCACAGTGATAAAGAATAATCTTCCAGAGGAAAAATGCGATTCTATGTTCCCAATTAGGCTTGGAACCATGACATGCAAGAATATGATCAACGCCTCAGTAATAGGCAGTAATCTGGTGAGTTTTCACATGCAAATTTACGAGCCAAGGAGAGGGTTCGACAACAAAGGTTTCGCAAGGCAAGCCCTCAACTTGAGTATCCAGTCGAAACTGAACCCGCATATTGAAGATTTGTGGGAAGACATTAGAGATGAAGAGGCAATTAAAGAGAGGGATCATTCCAAATTATTGATTCCCCGGATCAAAACCCTGCAGCTGAAGTTTGACGTAGCTGGCCTAAACGAAGATAATTCTGAAATCATTGAACCTAGCTTTACTAGTTCAAACACAGAGGCTTTGCCGGAAGTAGACTGGACGAGGGAAGAAGAGGAGAACATTAAATTAAGGGCTAGGTTCATTTTAGCCTACACTGATGTCTGGTTAAAAAAGAGAAAACAGGACAGAACAGGAATTAAATCTCCTAAAAAATCTAGTGTGAATTCCGTCCCAGTTGAAGTGTTACCTAATCCCTCTAACGCTTCCCTCTTGATTACTCATGCAGGTAATGTTTCTTCGTCTAAAAAGAAAGTAACATCCAGTGGACATCCTACCACACCTCGAACAAGGTCAAGAACCAGGTCTCAAAGTCGGGCACAAATGGCTTCTCCAGATTCCAGCTATATTGATATTGACATCAACGACGAAGATATCTCTCTCACCTAAACACGATAAGAAAGACCAAGAGGCATCTACTGATAAACCTGAAGTTCAACAGGAGGACGTAACACCTGCCAAAACAGCTGATAATAGGTTGGTTTCTAGCACAGTTCCCCCTTGGTTGACAGATTCAGTGAACAGAAAACGCGGTTTTAACCCTGTTTCCTTACCAGTCAAAGAGATAGTTACTAAGTATGTCGTCCGTGCCCCAAAGGCAAAAAGGGTTAAAAGTAATGCAAGGCTAACCACAGATCCCACTACAGGCAAGGTGATCGTTGAGATCGCAACTTTCAAGCAAAAGGAAGGGGTTCAGGAGCCTGAGGCAGAAGATTTCGAAGTTACGAAAATGGAATTTGATGTGTTGAACAGGGATACCAGGGATCACTTGTTCAAATTTTCAGCGGACCACATGCTCGGCCAATCTCAAAAGGATGGCAAAGAAAAACGTGAACTCAAACAACTTGTGATCACAATGGCTGAATTTCTCAGCTCACTCAGTGACGTTGGGGTACTGCCTCTAGCTCAATCTCCGCAGGACTTTGATCCCAATTCAACAGACTGTAAACAATTGTTGAAGCAAATGCAACAGGGCAGAGATCTAATGGAGGCAATGAAAAACTGGGTCGGCGGCGTCATAGTGTAAGGGAACAAGTTTATACAGGAGTTCGTCGCCACCTATGCAGAAGGAGAGGCGTTGATTGGGGAAATTCAGACCTTAATTCCAGGATGGGAGTCGAATGAAGGAAAGCGCACAGTTGTCGTATCTCAGGTCATTGAGATAGAAAAATATGGAGTGGCGAAATTCTTGTCAAAAAATCCGATGAAAATGGTGGATGCTTGCATACTGTTCGTTTTGAAAAAGAATTTGAACTGGAAGGGCGCTTTATTTAGAACTGCGATCTCGAACATGCACGTCATGGAAAAGGAAATCAAGGAAATGCACACTAATGCATTGAAGAACATCAAAGTGGTAAACCCATCGGGTATTCTCTAGTTTTAAGAAGGAAACATGAACACAGACACCATGATCAAAAGCCTTGAAGATGCTATGAATGGTATCAAGGAAAAAGAGGAACCAACGGCTCAGGATTTTACAAAGATAGCTAATGTAGAGTCTATGTTGTACCTGAACAAAGGGCACTTACCCAGGCAGTTGGAGAAAATCTGGGAATTTTAGTGGGAAAAGAGTGCATGAAGGGCGAAGCTGGCTGGTTCGAAGAATTTGCACTCTCATCCAATTCAAGAGCTGGTGAGCACATTCAAGAGCTGGAAGCTAGTTCGAGATGCCACGTCTGAAGACAAGTAGCTGAAAACATGCAGCGTTTTCACGTTTTCAGTTATTTTGATTATGGGATAGTTGTCTTTAAAACTGTTGCTTTATTTAGTTATTGGTTTGTAACCGTTTCTTTTCGGTTGATCCGAGAGGCCGAGTTTTCAGGGAGGCCTCCCGGGATCGCTAAACTATATATGTTGGAAGCATAGAACTTTCGAGTGGTTAGAATTTTTAGAATTAGACTTAGTTTAGCAGCTTTTCAGTACTGTTTTAGCTTTTCTGTTTTGGAAAGTTTTAATGGGAAGATACAGTAATTTGCATTTGTCTTAGACTTTGTTCTGAACAAGCATAATACTTTAACAGAAGGCTCGGTTTGAATCTGTGTATTTGAACTCATGGTATATTGATTACTTTGTGAATTAGTATATTTCTTGCTCTGTGTTATTCGTAAATGCATGGTGATCGTTAATCTTTCCAGATAATTCTTGTTTTTAGTTTCGTAGGAAGTTAATTTCAAGATAGTTGAAGGAACTGTGCTTTCTTTAACTTTAGATTCTATGTTTTTAATTCCTGAAAAATACCTCAATACCTAAGAGTATTTGAGAAATCCTTACGTGTTTATAGGTCAAAAGTACATGAGTTAGTGTTTAGTTTGGAAATTCATTGGATATTTCTGAGAGGGAGTTGTACCTTACCTAATTCAGGAGGAAGCAATTATCTGATGCTTACCCAACTGTTGTAGAATTATTTGTCTTCAAAGAGGCATAGGGTCAATATAGATTTTGATTGAAGTGGAGACAAATTTGCTCGCCAACACCACCCTAGGAAATGAAAAACTTATGATAGAATTGATCTTTCTGGAAAGATGGGGAAGCTGGAGACTATGAACGAGAACCTCAAGAATTAAAAGTCTTGTGGCATCAACAATCTTCCATCAAAGTTTTACAAAAGGATGGTGTGTGTGATTGGCAACACTTACTGAAAGTCAATGTCGCACGAGGACATGCCCCCCTTCTAAATCCACGTGTTTCCAAGATGGGGATGTTTCAAGTGCAAGGGGCCTTGCGAGAGACATCCCTTGGTTGTCCCACCACCTTTGTTGCCAACCCAAGGACATTTCCAAGACATCCCTTGATTGGAAGGGATGGCTAGGGGTCTTTACGATGTACCCAAGACATCTGAGGGACTTCCCAACCATTTCAAGGACTTCCAAGCATCCCCCATGACAAGAAGAAAAGTCCATATTTTTTATAAAATCAAAAAGAGTGTTTTTAACTGTGCCACAAACTCTAACACTAATGGCCTATGGGCCTCACCCAAGCCTTAAACATTCACAAAAATCCTAATAATAAGAATCTAAGACTAATTCTAAATCACTCCCAAGTTTCAACAATGTTGAAAATTGCAACAACAAACTACAAGAGTGAGAAAGATCGCAGGTGGGGCCATTAGGAGCTAAGAATAGTAAGAGGGAGAGCAAGTGTGAAAAGTGACATCAATCTATCATTGAATCAACACATAATTCAAAGCTTGAAAGTTTGGAACCTTGCATGACATTTTTTCATTGTTCAATTTGGTACTAATTTTAGTTGACAAATTGAGTAATTAGCAATGTAACACGAGGATGCGCCCCCCTCAAACCCCCACGCACCCAACTCAGGGACTTGGCGTTCCCAAGTCGCCCCCCCCCACTGTCGCGTTGTCGGGACACCCCGACATTGCTGGGACGTACAAGGGACACCCAGGCGTCCCTTGACCGTCCCGGAGACATCTAGGCGTCCCCCATCATCGAATAACATCATGCATAGAAAAAGTGAAATAAAGTTTTAATTTTTATTATAGGATTTTATTTGAACCCTAAAAAGAGGTGGGTCCCATTTTGCGCACTCTAAGCCCACATAAGCCCCTCTAAACTACTTTTTTCTCACATTTGGATTTCAGCTTGTTTACTACAACTGCGAGAGAAGAGTGAAAAGGAGTGAAAAGAGTGATTGGAGTGCAAGAAGTGTTTGCAAGTGAAAGAGGAGCAAGAACAAGAGGAAGATTCTACACCTTCCTTGAAGAGATTCATCAAGCACAAGGTAGGGTTTTCAGAATTTTTTTATTTTATTTTCTGATTTTTATTTCTAAAACTAAAAGTACACTTTTAATTTCAAGTTCTTTTAAAATGTTGAATGCGTTGTTGTTTCTTTTTCATTGTTTCTTGTTGAAAGTGTTTTCATTTTTGTTGTTTGAAATTTCTTGTGTTTTCAATTTTGTAACTTGTTTTTTCTTATTTGAATTTCTAAATTAGGGCCTACGCAGAAACTAGTTTCTTAATAATTTCTTTTTAATATTTTAAATTACTAATTAGGCTGAAATTTTTTCATTTTGTGAAATGCAGTGTCAAAGTGGCCTCTCATAGTCATGATATCAGTCGAGATGAGATGAAAATTCATTCTGAGGGTGCAAGTCTATCAGAGTATGAACCTGAGCATGAGGCAAGTGAACATGGGGCTGATCCAGAAGCCCAATCTAGTTATGTTGCTAGTGGACCACCTTCTATAGATTACCTCTCTCATCTTTTGACAGAGTTTGCTAGGGGTCCTTATGATGCCAAATCTCCTCTCAAACAATTTGCAGTAAGAGCAACAGCCCCAACACCAACAAGTGGTAGCACAAGAAAATGGAAATGCAATTTTTGTGTTGTAGAATGGTTTGGGAGCATCACTAGAGTTAATGCACACATGCTCTTTTGGACAGGACATGGTGTGAGTGCATGTAAATTTTTTATGGATGCTTCAAATGTCAAGTACAAAATTGAGATAAACAAGCTTTGGGGTATTCCTAATGATAGTGCAGTTCCAGTGCCTACTACTTTGTCTGCTAGGCAACAGTTTCAGGCAATTTAGCAGTTATAGGGGCAGCAACAAATTTCTACTCGTGCCATGCATCAGAGGGTAGGAACAATGTCAGAGTTAGCTACAAGACCTTCATCCATTCAAAGTTCAGTAGGGGAGGGCAGCAACAAGGGGAAACGCAAGGCAGGAAGTTCAAGTAACCCCATAGCTGATTTGTTTAATGTGTACATGAAGGATCAGATACAGGATTCCATTGGCAGGTTCTTCTTTGCCAATGGCATACCATTGCATGAAGCTCAATCTCCTTATTATAAGGAGATGATGTCCATGGTGGCGAAGGGAGAAGTAGGCGGGAGGCATCATTTGTGCCGCCAGGTGAGCACAAATTGAGGAAAACGATCTTGGACAACTAGTATAACAAGATCAATATTTTGATGGAGCAGACGAAGGCATGTTGGATAGACTCTAGATGGAACATAGTTATGGATGGGTGGACAGACATTAGCCATCGTTCACTCATCAACATTACGGTTACATGCAAAGAGGGCCCATACTTTTTGAGGGCAGTTGATTGTTCAGAGCATCACAAAGATGCTGATTTTCAGTTTCAAGTCCTTAGAGAGCCTATTGAGGAGGTTGGGCCACAAAACATGGTCCAAGTAGTAACAAATGTAGAACATGTGTGCAGAGCTGCAGGGAAGCTTATTGAGGCAGCTTATAGACATATTTGGTGGACTCCATGTTGTGTGCATGCTATAAACAATGCACTCAAGGATATGGGGAAGATTGTTGGGATTAGAGGGGTGGTCAATGATGCGAGAGATGTGCAGATGTTTATCTGCAACCACCACACTTCACATGCACTCTTCGGGAGCTTCACAAAGGAGTTCTTGAAACCAGTTGAGACCAGATATGCATCGTATTGCATTCTCTTGTAGAGAATGCTTGAGTTGCAAGAGTCACTGCAACTCATGGTCATGACACAAGAATGGAATTGGTGGGTTGAGGCCAAGATAGAGCAGGGGAAGAGGGTGGAGATAGTGAAGAGTAATCAATTTTGGAGTGATGCAAGATACATAGTCTCAATCATTACTCTGGTTTTCCAAGTGATCAGAGATGGTGATGGGGATGCACCTACCCTTGGAGAGGTGTATGAGTGCATTGATTCTATGCTTGACCAAATGAGGCTTGTGCGAGAGGACCCCACTTTAGCATTCTACAATGAGCACATTCAACCAATCATTCAATGCAAATGGGACAAGCTGAACATTCATTGCACATGGCTGCTTATGCATTGAATCCTAAGTGGTACATGGCTAGGCCTGGTAGAGTTACACCACTTTAGGATGATGAGGTGAAGGCAAGGTTCTTCAGGTGCATTGATAAGATGTATGATGTTGATACTGCTGGCGAGGTTCGCTTTGAGTGGACGAAATTTGTCATTCTTCCAGGTAATTGGTAATTCAATATTTTGTATTTACTATTTAGACTTTAGTTTTACTATTGGGTATGTTACTGTGTTGAATGTTCAATGGTTCTAGTTCATGATGAATTTTGCTATGTTACAGGTTACTCAGATGTGACAAAGATGGATATCAATACTATGGCACAAAGGCATCCGATTTTGTGGTGGAAATGTCATGGATTATTGAGGTCAAAGATTACCACACTGGCCATTAGATTGCTATCTCATGTTTCTAGTTCTTCAGATGTAGAGAGGAATTGGTCTACTTATATCTTCATCCACTCTATTAAGAGAACAAACTTTCCTTTTAAGAGAGTAGAGAAGCTAGTGGTTGTACACAGTGCCTTGCATATCATGGACCGCGAGACACATGTGTACAAGGAGAGCCCAGCAACACGATGGGATGTAGAGCCAGAAGAACCATCTCAGATTGATGAGGATGAGACTGCAGCAGACATAGATGTAGCGCTGGTTGGTGTTCCTTTGGCAGATCTTGACCCTAAGGAGTTTAGTAGTTCCAGTAATGAGGAGTTTGCCTTGGGGGATGATTAGAGGCCTCGCTTCACTACATTTTGACATAATTTTGTACTCGTTTTGATATCAATCATATCATGCTACTTATTGTAATTATCTTTATGATATTTTTGAATTTTGCTAGAAGTGAACTAAGTGGTACATGGCTAGGCCTGGTAGAGTTACACCACTTTAGGATGATGAGGTGAAGGCAGGGTTCTTCAGGTGCATTGGTAAGATGTATGATGCTGATACTGCTGGCGAGATTCGCTCCGAGTGGACGAAATTTGCGATTCTTACAGGTAATTGGTAATTCAATATTTTGTATTTACTATTTAGACTTTAGTTTTACTATTGGGTATGTTACTATGTTGAATGTTCAATGGTTCTAGTTCATGATGAATTTTGCTATGTTGCAGGTTACTCAGATGCGACAAAGATGGATATCAAAACTATGGCATAGAGGCATCCAATTTTGTGATGGAAATGTCATGGATTACAAAGGTCAAAGATTACCACAATGGCCATTAGATTGCTATCTCATGTTTCTAGTTCTTCAGATGTAGAGAGGAATTGGTCTACTTATAGCTTCATCCACTCTATTAAAAGGAACAAACTTTCCTTTTAAGAGAGTAGAGAAGGTAGTGGTTGTACACAGTGCCTTGCGTATCATGGACCGCGAGACACGCGTGTACAAGGAGAGCCCAACAACACGATGGGATGTAGAGCCAGAGGGGCCATCTCAGATTGATGAGGATGAGACTGCAGGAAACATAGATGTAGCGTTGGTTGGTGTTCCTTTGGCGGATCTTAACCCTAAGGAGTTTACTAGTTCCAGCGATGAGGAGTTTGCCTTGGGGGATGATTAGAGGCCTCCCTTCACTACATTTTGACATGATTCTGTACTCGTTTTGATATCAATCATATCATGCTACTCATTGTAATTATCTTTATGATGTTTTTGAATTTTGCTAGAAGTGAACTAATATAAATCAGAATGTTCTATTTGCTGATAATTTGAATTCCTATTTGAATGTTGCTATTGGGTATGTTACTATGTTGAATGTTCAATGGTTCTAACTTCTGGTTCATGATGCAATTATCAATTTTGCTATGTTCAAGAATTTGGTATGTTATATTAAAATATCATTTCATAACTAGTATTTCAAGTTCTATAAGTACAGTATACAGCACCACCCCCCTCCCCCCGCCCCCAGCCATCGTCTCGAAATTGAAGCCCTTTGTCCCCCCATCTCGAAAACTCATCCCGGCGTCCTGACGTCCCCAAGTGCCCATGTTACACTGGTAATTAGTTTAGCGATTTACATTGTTACAAATCACAATTTGGATTTATTTGTACAAATGAATGATGATCAAGTTTTGAATTTTTTAATTTCATAATAGCAATATTTAGGTGTTCAAATTTTTTTTTTTAATTATTAATAAATGTTTCTTTTTTGTAAGTTTGTGTGAATATTTCACTAGAAATTTAAAAATTAGAATTTACAAGTTAAATTAGGATTTCATCTTTTGTACAAGAATCTTGTGACCTAAAATAAGAAAAGCCAAAAGAGAATAGTTATGTCTTGAGCTTACCCATGATTCATTATATAATGACATTATGACACGTATCGTATCCATAAATTTTAATTCTTTTGGTGTCATTGTTAGTTCTTATCACAACATGGGTGATGAAGAGGATTACAAAGAGCCTATGTAAGTTCAATTAAAGACTCTAAGTATAGATGTGGGGGGATGAGGCAACTAGTTCTATTGGCAATGCACATTTTAGTTTCCCTTCCAAATTATTAGAGGATTTTGCAAAGGTCCCTTCGATAAGAAGTTTCATTTAAAACAATCTACAAGTAAATTGCAAGCAAAACTTGGGTCAATAGGGAGAAATAGGAGTTGGAGATGTCATTTTTGTCATCACAAGAATTAATGCACGCCTCCTTTCTATAACTGAAAAAAACAATCATAAACAACGGAAAAGGAAACTTCCTAAGCCAACTAAGATGATCATTATAGAAACATTACAATATTATTTTAATACCCTCCATTTAAGGTCATCATTCTAACTAGCCATCAGAAGACATTAATTGCAGATTTGTCGGTCACAAATGCATAGAAGGCTGCCCCATTCTTTTCAAAACGCCTTGCGATATGAACCTACTGCTGAGACCCTCCCTGACTCTACATAACTTCTAGATACGACCAAGATAACCATAATCCTTGCAACCTAATGTTGGATAACAAAGCATTCCCTCCCTATAGCCAGAGACACTGAGACCAACTTTTCAAACTGAAACCACGATTTTGGGGAGAAATCGTAAAACTCTCCACTACAAAAAAACAGCCATGATTGTTTCAAAAAATGGCAAAAGCTTTTGCAAATGAACAATATTCAACCTAGCAACTCTAGTTGCGACCCAAAAAGAACTACAGGAAACCACGATTTTTGTTAACAAAATTATCAAACCCTTGATGTGATGATCAAATCACCCACGATTTTGTTAAAAAATCAACAAACTCTCCATCTTGTGAAAAAATGGTAAAATTGTTGACCATGGTCTTGAGGAAAATCATGCAAAACCCTTCAATGTTTTTTGGGAAAAATAAAAAAACCCATACGACTTCTGAAGATAAAATCGTAAAACCCCCTTTCCAAGAGAGAAAGAACTCACGAAAAAATCGTTCAAAATACAAAAAAAACATGCGAAACCCTTAAGACTTTGCATGGCAGAATAATAGAGACATGTGCAACAAAAAGCATCTTAGCGAGTAGTTGGCACAAATTCTGAGGTGAAAAAATTGAAACTACTTGGCATAGATCCCAAGGTACAAATGTCGAGGCACTGCTCAGAAAACAAACCTTGAATTTATCTTAGAAAATCAGTCAAAAACTTTGCTAATTGGTTCAGATTCCCTAGCAGAAAAAAAGAACAAACATGTGCCCAACAACAAACCTAGAAACCCTAGGTCACTCAGAAACAACCAAAGCTGCCACGATTTTATAAAAAATTGAGAAAAAAAATGTTGGAGAACACGAGCCAAAAAGCCATCACTCAAGCCAAACCCATCAATTGCAGAAGCACTCGTCACTGTGAAAAACTCAGACACGATTTTTTGATAAAATTGTAGAGAAAAAGAAAATGCAGATCGCGGTTGTAGATGAAGTCGTGCACCCAGACCTGTCTACAGAGGCAACACTAAGAATAGCACGCGAGAGGAAAACACAAGTGCAACGCACAAAAAAACACAGTCGTGCCTGTAAAATCACGAGTTCTGCAAAAACACAAGAGCAAAATGTTGAAACGTGGGCTTAAAGGATTTGATGCAACTTGTCTGTTCTTTTCCCAAGCCAAAAATGACATGAAAAAAATGATACATGGCTGCAAAACACAGCATGATCCTAAGAAAAACAACGCCTTTAAATTGCGGGCAAACACAGCTTAAAAGAACAAAAATGTGGCGCCAAGAAAGCCCTAATGCGGGCTTCAGTTTGCAGCAAAAAAATTAAATCGATCAGATTTCCACAATCCATATGAATTATCAGCTTGATTTCTGGATTTTGGTTTTTTGGTCCTTTTAGTTTTCTTTTGACTTTTCTTTCTTCTTGTTATTATTTGATTCTACTTTGCTCTTAGGCTCTTCCCTAGCCCCCCCTCGTTTTGCGTGCCCCCTTCTCTCACCAACCCCCCCCCCTTTTCTCTTTTATCTTCTAAGTGAGGCCTGGTCTGCATCTTATTTTTACATTCCTTCATGCTCTTTGCTCTTATCCTGATGATGGATCACGGAGTGTGATCCGAAACGTTTTTTGATGCTAAAAATTACACACAATCAAAATCCAGAAATCAAGTTGATAAAGCAAAAAAATTGCTAAAAAGTGAATGTGATTTATGTAGAAGAAACCCTCGGCATTCAGAAAAAAACTAAGTTACCTTGGGTTTCTAGAACAGGGGGACGGGGAAACAGGTTTCTAGGACGGAATTTTTTTTCTCGAAGCAAGAGACGACAAGGGAGGACAATGGGGACGACTATATGAAAAATAGGTCAAATTTAAATATTCATATGGGGGACAGGGAAATAGGTTTCTAGGACATTTTTTTCTCGAAGCAAGGGTCGACAAGGGATGGCAATGGGGACAGCTATATAAAAAATAGGGAAAATTTAAATATTCATATGAAAACATGGATTAGGCATGCTTATATACATTATAGAACCTTAACATATAACATTTGTGTCAAATAATTTAAATTGAGAGTTCACATGAGAGTGGAAGTCAAACAAATTATCAAAACACACATTATTTAAATTAATTTTATGGGACAGCCAAGGAACAGGTTTCCGATTTTCTGGGATTGGTCAAATTATGCTGGAAACGCGTCCTCAGGTAGCACTGGAAAAAAAAACTTCGAAAAAGAGACGAGATTCCTACAAAAATGTCACAAGCTTTGGATAACCTACGACTTCAGATTCTGTACAGGAAAAAAAACCTTCGATTTTGTTTTAAAAAATCGAACTAAAACTTCTAAAAGAGAATCCTTTTGGAAAGTACCACGAATTAGTTAAAGCAAGTGAGAAAAATGAAAGAGGTGAAGAGTGATATTTTTTGGGCTGACACAAAATACATTGTTGCCTCATTAACTTCAATTTTTAGAGTTATATGATATGGGGATGCAAATGCGCCTAACAATGGAAAGGTGTGTAACTGTATTTACAATATGCTTGGCCAAATGAAAACCATTGTACAAGAGAAAGACCCCACATTAGAGTTCTACAAAAAGTGCATTCTACCAATCATTCATTACCAATGGGAGAAGCTCAACATTCCCTTACCTATGGCTACCTGTGCATTGAACCCAAACTGATATGTGTAAATACTAAAAGCCAAGCAGAATTACTCCTATATAGGCCATTCAAAAGATGTATGACTCTAAATAGGCCAAGATCATTTGTACTAAGTGTACACAATCTGCCACTCTGAGGAGATATTCATAAGAGATCAAGATGGATATGGAGCCTAAGGCACAAGAGGATCCAATTCTATGTTGGACTATGCATTGGGCCTAATTCTTTGATTACCACACTAGACATTCATCTACTCTCCCAAGTTTTTAGTTCTTCTATTGTTAAGAGGAATTGGTCTACTTATAGTTTCATCCACTTTGTTAAGAGGAACTGACTTACCTCTAGGAAAATGGAGAAAATTCTAGTTGTACATAGCACCTTGCATCTCATTGGTTGTAACACAATTATGTACAAGGACAGTCCACTATCCCAATGGGATGTAGGGCCAAAGGAGTCAGCACAAGTTGATTAATACGTAACATAGAAAGGTTGGTTGGTATTGCTTTGGATGATCTTGAATTTGAGGAATCTAGCAGCTCGACAATGAGGAGTTTGACACAAACTTGGGAGATTGAATGATGATTTGAGGCATTAGGTCACTAGCCAATTGTATTTTTTAATGTAATCATCATTTTGAATATTGTATAAATCTATAGATATTTGGCATTTTCATTGCTCATTCAATGTAATATCAAATATGTTTAAGTCTTTCAAAGTTTTGTATGTTATTATAGCTAATTTTTTAAGTACTGTATATAGTTGTCTCGCCATCCCCAAATCAATGCCCTTGGCCCCCTATCTTTGAGACCTATCCCCAGTATTACCCCATCTCAAGACTTCAAGGAGCATAGATTAAAAAATGCTAAAGATTTATAAGTGTAAATAAAGGTGAGTTGATCAATGCATGTATTATCAAATTTATTTGTCAAGGTTCCAAAAGAATAAGTAGGAGGATGCTCCCCTATACTCTCCTTAACATCTACAAAATTCTAAACAAATCTTGGCAAGGTGTATTAAGTTGATTTCCTCAACACTCCAAAACCAAACAAATCAGTTCTATTGCAAGCATCCTCATCTCAACAGTCCTATCATTTCCTGGGAAGCTGTTGAATGGCCTAATTTATCTAGTCAAAAGGTTCATCTTTTGAAGATAGATATTGATAAGCCTGTGAGACAAATGAGTGAGATATCAATTCAGGCATGACGGCTTTACTGGGCTTTGGGCTCTTTTTCCACTGTTGAAATGTTGTGTTAGTTAAAATTTGGATTGATTGAGATTTCTGTTTGAGCAAAATTATTTCAAATACTATTCTCCTTGAATATATATTTTCCCACAGCCCTCATTCCCTATGTGTGATTGCAGCCAATGCCTTCAATTACCTTTCAGAAGCAGCTAGAGTGCAAGGACAGAAAAGAGGAATCTCTTTGTGAGGTAACTGATTTCTTATTGTTTATTTTCTTGATGATTCAACAAATAACATGTGAAATGACCCAACAATTTCTTGAGAGCTGTTGAGAGCACTATGCTTTGCTTAGAAATGTCTGCATATGCTATTGTGTGCCTCTCCTACCAGGTTTTGCTATAAGCAGGGCATACCTATTCCTAATCTCAGTCCCAGTATGGTCCAAGTATGGGTGCCCAGTAAATACAATTTTTCTTGTAGGTCCAAGTATGACCTAGTCATGACTAGGACAAGAACTATAAGAACTATATAAATATAGGAAACCACTACATGATATTAATATAGAATAGGTATAGAAATATACGTTGAAAACCCACCTACTCCCATCCTAAACCCCCTCATGGGGACCGTTGGCCCTCTATACCCCATAGCTAGAAAAATGCCCCAGACCGAACTATAGTCACTGGACGTACAATCTATAACAGATAAAACGTGCAAAGTATACAACACATATCCTAACAGTTTTTTAGTTGATCAGATGATAGAGTTGTCTCATTTGCAGACAAATGTCCACACTGCATTCAAAAGAGCATACTTTAGAAACTTGTTATGATTTGCATCCTTGTCAATTTTGAGACTTTTAAGGAAAGATGTTATGAGAAGTCTGCTATTTTTGTCAGACTAATTGGATTCAGTTGAATAGATTTATATGGATTTCACATTAAGTTACCCTAGAAGAAATCATATCACGAATCAAATTTACAAGTTGAGATTGTTGAATTTGCTTCAAAGACAATGACTATTAGATGGCACAAGAGATCCAAATAGTAACCTT
Source organism: Thuja plicata (assembly GCA_018584345.1). Lineage (NCBI taxonomy): Eukaryota > Viridiplantae > Streptophyta > Pinopsida > Cupressales > Cupressaceae > Thuja > Thuja plicata. The sequence continues at coordinate 1,304,049 of MU227627.1, read as the reverse complement.
GACCAATCGATCATCTTGTGTTCATTATAGGCCTTCTTGTTGATTTGGCATAGCACACAACTAGGACCCTTTGCATGTTTGTTTGACAATTGTCTAACTCTTTTCACCCATAGGGGGTATGTTGTATTATTCTTCTTGATTTGAATTTTCCACTTGATTTGATTTGGATTACACGCGTTGGTTGAGATCTTGAATTTCAAGAAAGATGTTTGTGTTAACAAATGGTCACGTATAAATTATAATACATCAGGCACAATGTTTGCCAGTCGAAGATAATCCAAAAATACCTAAGTAGCCGATCCTGATTCTGTTTCGGATTCGGATTCAGGGAATCGGCAAAAAAAAATTTGGGCCGGTTCCTGATTCTGCGGATATATATAGACATTTTTGAAATATATATATTATATATATATATACACACACATGTATGTATGTATGTATGTATATTCATAGATTCCATACATGTAACATGTCAATGCTCATTCATCATTAGTTCAAAACTTTAAACTTCAAACATATAATGATAAAAATAAGAAGTTAGAAGCGTGATTCGCATAAAATGATAAATCCATAATTGCCAATATATGATTATATCATATTCATACTTTGCAAAAGTCTCAAAATGTCATTACATGATGAACAAAGCAAAAATGGTGAAAATTGCCAGAGAGATGAATGAATGACCATCAAATGACCAAATGTATGGTTTACTAGTCGAATTAGGATTTAGAGGCCTTTTAGTTTTAAAAAAGAATAAAAAATTGGCATGTGTGGCCTGTTTTTGGGCACCCACATGCTCGGATTCTTGTGAATCCAGCAGGATTCCGGACTGCAGAATCCGGATTCTAGTCCGGAATCCTGCCAGAATCCGGGCAGTATCCGAGCAGAATCAGGATCTGGATCGTACCAGAATCAGGATCCGGGGCATATCAGAGGGATCCAGTAACATTGAAAAATACTATATATTTTTTGCAGATTTGGATTCAGCTCTGACTGCGTTGGACTTGATGTTGCTGATTACTTGTACATTGTAGACAGTTAATAGATATGTCATGACTTTGCTTCACACATGAGCATCCTTGTAGTGGTTATTATAGTTTTTTTGCATATAAATTATTGATGGTTGAGCATAGATGTAAAACTCAGTGAGCACTTGCAAGTCAAAAATGGCAGCAAGTAACTTGCTGCTGATTTCTTTATAAATTCATTGTAATTTTTTTGTAAAAACTTGCCAAACAAGTATAAAATCATTTTTTCTGCCCAAAATAAAAAAATTATTGTGATTTTAGCATTTTTAGGACACAATTGGGAACAACTATGACAACTTAGGGCACACGAATTTGCCACAGAATTTGAATAGTCAAATTTGTCTTTCGCCAAAGTTGCAACCTCCACATTGCTCATTCGACTCAATTGCATCAGTCCCATCCTCCTGCTTGACATGTTTATTCTTGTGATATTGCTATCAGGATTTAACTATGTAGTTTTTGAGTCAAACTCATTGACCCATAATTCATGAGTAGTGGTTCAACATGAACACATCTCTCATGAGAATGAATGGAACACTTAGCACTCATTGGATCTAGGTGATGCTCACAGAGGTGAAGCACCAGGACTTCCCGGGAGGTCACCCATCCCAGTACTACTCCAGCTCGAGCGCGCTTAACTACAGAGTTTCCTCCATGGTTAAACCCACTCTAATTGAGAGCCTATGACAAATTTATTATTCTCATCTTTACTACGATTATTAAGATTGACAATCACTACAGCATATGAGGTTGGAAAATGGCAAATAAAAAGTTCCATAAAACTCTTTAAAGGAGGCTCCCCTTTTAAGAATAAACATTTTTACACTAGGAGGAAGTCGTTTGTTTCTTTTTTATAATACCAATTCATTACCACATAATAAAATATCAAAAATCAAAGTCGCACATAGTTTGTCTTTAAATCACACTATTTTATAAGAAAATTTAAGAAGGCTTAGCCAAGCTCTATCCACGGAAATACAAAACCTCAATCATATTACAGGTATAAGTTACCATATAGCAAATCACAATCTGCTTTCAGTGTAATTAGCTTGAAAGTACACAGCCTTATAATTTTGAAGGTCTACAACCAAGAAATCAAGTTCTAAACAAACCATAACCAGAACTATTTTGTCCATAGGAGCTGTGCTAACTCATTGAATCAATAACTTGGTTTCTCATTTTCAATCCTCTCAGCAGCAACATTATTCAAGGCAAAGTCACTTCCATATAAAATCATTCAAAATTCTAATTGCAATTTGTTAAATGCTACTTGCACCTTCCAATCCTAGCTTCTTATGCAAAGTATGGTCTAAATATGACTCAATGAGCTTAAGAGGCTTTCTAATGAATGGTTCATAAAGCACAACACTTGGTGAAGGTTTTGCAAATGGGGTTGCAAGAAGAGTGGGTTTAACCATGGAGGAAACTTCGTAGTTAAGCGTTCTCAAACTAGAGTAGTACTAGGACGGGTGACCTCCCGGGAAGTCACGGTGCTTCACCTCTGTGAGCATCACCTAGATCCAATGAGTGCCAAGTGTTCTTATCATTCTCATGAGAGATGGGTTTGTGTGAACCACTACTCATGAAACATGGGTCAATGAGTTTGACTCAAAAAACTACACAGTTGAATCCTAATAGCAATATCACAATTTGACTTGCTGTGGAAAATATCTCCTACTTATCAATTATTTAATTTATCGTACGTTTTTGTATGTGTTGCATCTCCTTCTCATCCGAAGTATTTCTTATTGCTTGGATTATTCCTTCAATAAATATATTTATATAGGTATAGTTAAATGCATATGCATACATACATATATATACATATATATATACAAGTATATAATTAAATAAATATTCTCTCGTATTGCATGCTTATGGGAAAATAATTCCAATCATATTGTAACCCGATGCATGGTATATTTGTATGTTTGTCCTTGTGTCGTGAGCTTCTGAACCTGGCAAGAGTAACTCCCTCTTGCCACCACAGCAAGGAGTTACTCTTGCCGCTCAAGCTAACAAGCTTGGGTCAGCAAGTGAAGAGTCATTCTTGCCGATCATGGGGAGCAGCAGAGCTTTTGGGGAGCGGTTTTAGTGAATGTAACAAAGGCAGCTCAGAACATTACTTTGGTTTTTGTTTATTTCGTGGGGAATTTCCTCCTTGACTCTTTGCAAAGTATGGCTCAGTGTTAACCTTCTATCTGCATTCTGAATCTTTTTCTCAACCATGTGATTTCATTCAGGCATGTGGTCATTCTTTGTTAATGCTATATTTTGAACAATCGAGTTCATCAATGGTAACAGAGAACCTAAGAGTTTTATTGTATTGCATTAAGGAATGATTATGAAGTATCTCTGTATTGTCAAGTTCCATGTGTTGCTTTTTCTCTTGGGATGTTTGCAGTCATTGATTTCTTATAATCTGAACAAATACGGACGTCTGTGAGTTGATCAATTCAGGTTTGAGTTGAAGGTTGCATTCATAGATCAAGAATGGAATGAATACTCTAAATGTAAATGTTATTATCGAAATGCAATTTCATTTTAAACTTGCACACTGTTTCATTGTGTAATATCTCTATAATAGGGAAACATCATCATCTGTTCCACAACATTGGATTTGTTTACATGGTATTGGATCTTTTTCTTTGAGTATGCTTATCATTACGTCTTGAAATGGATCTGCATGCTAATAAACTAAATTAGATGCATTTTACTGTACTTCCACATGCATATCATGCTTATGTCAACACATGTTACACCTACATACCGAAGGAATAGGAATCCTTTTCTTTAAACAAAGTATATGAAAACTTTAATGGATTGGTGTGCATGCTGAGGGTGTATCCATGTCTCTGTTATGAACAAACCAGTGAGGTCAGAATATTAACAATCTGAATTTGCTTGTGATCTGTCCATGTTGGGACCATTGATCTGTATAACAAATTCTATTATGCACGAGCCAATGAGGTCAGAATATTTTGAATTTGCTTACAATCTGTCTGTGTTGGGACCAATGATCTGTATAACAGCTCTATTAGTATACAACCAAATTTCTTGAGTAAGAACCAAGGACTATGTCTTGAGGGATCAAAATCAAGTGGACTTAATCTGTTGAATACCTCCTTTGACCTACTATGGGAAATAAACCAGTCATGATACAGCCCTGGGATGGGAAGGATCTAGACCTATACCTTGTGATGCTTGAGAAAGTTAATGCCATCAAGATAGGGTTACTTGATTTATAGGACCAAGAGGTCTATGGGATGAGTTTGGTGGTGACATTGACTGCACAGGGTGTGTGCTTGTACTTTTTAAAACCTTGGCCAAGGTGGTACTATGCTACGGGTAGTATGCGTCAATCACTAGGACCAATAGTGCAACATCTGGCTAGGAAGGTCACCTAGTAGGCAAGGATGTCTTTGGGATGACTGGCTATGACACTTGTGGGTTCTACACCAAGTCTCCGATGGCAAGAAAACGACGACCGTACTCGTGTACTCCTAGGAAGGGTCGGGCTACTTCCACTAGAAGTTGTGCGGGTGACAGTTAGTCACAGTCAAAAGATCCATGGTTGGGTGCTAAAAACTTCGGACGATACTCTTTCGCCCATGATGGACGCATTTCAAGGAATGAACAATTGAAAAAGAACAGCACACATAGGTTCTGATTTTGTTAGTTATTTATGTGAAATTTCTATTTTTCTTAAATAATTTATTCCCTTGAAGGTAATTGAAAAAATTAATTTTCAGCTTCATGTGAAAAGCTGTTAGTAACTATATTTGGAATGTTAATTGTAGTTCTTTTCATGTTCCTCGGAAAATGAAAGTTAGTTGTTTCCAGTTTCCTTGTTCGCCAATAAAGTTTTTTTTTATTCTTAATTATGTTAGAAAGGTTTGGTTGTTACACATGGTATCAAAGCGATTGGGTTCCACACTAGACCTCGAGGCTCATCCCCTTCATACTTAGTAAACTAAGAAACGTCGCCGATGATTTGGAGGATGTGGACCCGACGCACAACTCGAAAGAGTGTTCGAGACCCTACTATAGTGCAACTATGGATGGTTCGCACTAGATATGATCTTTCTGGAGTGGCAACCTTGGGAGATCATGAGACCTTAACACACTGTATTCGTCGTTTTCGTAAGGAAAGGCATTGATAGCTACCTTCAAACAAGAAAAACTCTAAGAATCCAATAGAAAACTCTAAAATAGCCAAGACTAAAGAACCTCCAGTTGAGAGTGCAGGCTCTAACAAGCCCTCACATTGTCGAGTGCCTACTCTGAATATTGCCTTATACCTTCTGACTTTGATGGGAAGGAAGAACCTATCACCAACTATAATGACTTGTGAAGCAAGCACTTTTGAAAAAATTTGTAATCATTAAAATAAAATTGAAGTAATCAACAGAAGTTGAGACCAATAAAGAAATTTTGTTGTTTCTATCAATACACCTTCTCTTCCATTTTATTGTTGTACTCAATAAATAAATGGAATAATGATTTAATAATAGGAAGTTAATAAAAAAATTACTTGCAAAATTAGGTGATTAAAATTTGAAAACAATAGAAAACTCAATGAATCCTCAAGAGGAAAACGAAGAAACCAATAATCTTGTAGCGAAATTGGATCAACTTCTTAAGATGATGGCTAACTCCTAGTAACTGAATCCTTAACTGAATCCACAGAAGATGAGCAAGAGTCTCAATCGAGACTCGGGACCCATAATTTTGAGCATACCCGTCAAAGTGGGCATCATAGGGAATCCTCTGAAGATTTGGATGAAATTGAGGAACGTCGTCGACTGGCTAAGGAACAATCCTCAAATATGAGGCAAGTAAAACCCCCTAAGTTTTTGAGATCCATGTTCAAAGATGTCACAAAAGAATGGCTTACTAAGATAGAAAAGTACTTTGAAATCCAACACTACTTCGAAAAATCCAAGGCCGCTTGGGAAGCCTTCTAGCCGGCTTAGTGGGAAAACAAAAGAATGGAACTCAAAGTGAAAAAATAACCAAAGTCACATGGGAGCAATTTTTTAAGATTTTTAGACAACAATGGTTACCCCAACTCTTTCACGACCAGAAGCTAAAGAAGTTTCAAGACCTAAGACAAGAAAGTATGTCAGTTCACGAATACATGGGAAAATTTACTAGACTTCTAAAATATGTTCCTTAAAATCAAGCGGATGAGAATTTCCATGTATGAAAATTTATCGTGGGGCTTAATCATCGCATTTGAGGACCTGTAGATGTTTTAGTGACTCGCACCAAAGATGAAGCATATGAAAAAGTAGTTTGATAGGAGCATAAGGTTAAAGACAATGATGCAACCAAAGATAGAGGGAAGAAGAAATTTGATTGGAAGCAGAATTCCCAAACCTTCAAAAGGAAGGGATTCAAAGGAAATAACTCATATTTCAAGAAGGACAAGAAAGGATGAAACGAATACAAAAAGGAAGGTAATGGGAACCCCAAAAATCCTGAGAAGGGACCGGTTGGAGGATGTTTCACTTGTGGCAGAGATCACTATGCAAACCAGTGTCCTACGAAGATGTTCAGAAACCAACCTTAGAGGAATCCTCTATCTCCACAATAGAGAGTCTTTCAGCAAAGAATTCATGCCACAGAAGATAACAAACAAGCTGACTTTCATATCACCCCCATAGAAACTACAAGTACCCTCTAAAGTAATCTCATTTCTATTCTTATTGACACTAGAGCAACATAATGCTTTATATCACCTATATTATTGGATAAAATTTCCTCAGCAAGCTGAAATTTTGGAAAATTCCTGGTCGGTCGAGTATGCCAACTAGTCAAGGGAAGTGGTAGAGCAGTGATTGTTTGAAGCCAAGGTTCAACTTCTTGAGTTTCTTACCGAAGTAAACTTATATGTAGCCCCCTTAGGATCCTATGATGTAATTCATGGGATGAATTAGTTATGGGGGCATCAAGCGAAAGTAGATTGTTTTTGCCAAGCGAGTGGAATGCTTAGATGATAAAGGGAACCAAGTATTCATTCAAGGAGTGTCTCGAGGAATAAAGGTGCAACAGATCTCAACAATCCAGCTTAAAAGAAGCAAGAGGAAGGGATGTCAGATATTTGTAGTCAAAACAAAAGAAGCTAGAGAGTCGGGGGAGATAGTCTACTATGATGATAAGATGGTTTATGGGACATGAACTCAAACATCAGAAGATCATGTTATGACAGAATCTTTTGTGGAGAAATACCCATACCTACAAGATTTTCAAGATGTGTTCCCAAAGGAATTAGCAGGGCTATCCCCTAAGACGGTGTTTGACTTCTCCAATGACTTGGTACCTGAAGTGAACCGATTTCCAACGCCCCTTAGAGGATGTCCATTGTTGAATTGATGGAACTCAAGGCACGGCTATAGGAATTACTCTCCTTGGGGTGCACCAATGATCTTTGTAACAAAGGATGGAACCCTTCGCCTTTGTATTGACTATAGGATGCTAAATAAGGTCACCATTAAGAATCGGTACCCGCTACCCGAATTGATGACTTGTTCGGTCAAATGAGAGGGGTAGCAATCTTTTCCAAGATAGATCTACGATCCGGCTATCATCAATTGATGATTGAAGGAGGAAGATATCTATAAGATAGCACTCAAGACTCGTTACGAGCATTATAAATTTACAGTGTTATCCTTAAAAATCACAAATGCTCCAGCTGCCTTTATGACCCTTATGAACAACATATTCAAAGACTGCCTAGACAAGTTTGTTTTAGTATTTCTCAATGACATCTTAATTTATTCAAGGAATGAAGAGGAGCACCATCAAAATTTGCAAATTGTTCTTTAACGTCTGAGGGAACACAAGTTATATGGAAAGCTATCAAGTGTACCCTCTTTCAAAAGGAGGTGCAATATCTAGGACACATTATCTCTGCAGAAGGTATTGTCGTAGATCTGAGTAAGATTAAAGCTATCACTATCATACACTAAATTTTGCACCCTGTTCAAGCTCTCTTAGTCTCGATAATCTAGTATAACATGGTAATCACTTCGAGGTTGTGGGACCTCTGCTAACTTGAAGTGAAGCCTTCGAATTCTAGGCTGGTTCCTCTTGGATAATCACCTAATCTGCTCTTGAACATGAAAAGTAAACTTTGAAGGAAAAGGGATAGGAGTGCTTGAAAGGGAAATAACTTGAAAGCAAATTATCCTACTAGGTGATACACCGAAGGTAACTTGAAACATGACACAGTGACCAAACTAGCATGAAGGTTCTCAGATTTAGTAGAACGCAATCTTTCTGAATAGGCTTGCATAAGGATTTCACAGAGAGGTCTGGAATGGAAAGAGGCTATTGGAGGAAAGAACAAATTTCACAGACAACAGCTTTCCAAAGCAAAGTTAGACACAGACTGTGACCTGCAAGCAGACATTCACTTCAACAAATAGGCATAGGAGTGAGACAAAGTAGCCAGGGATGAACAAAATCCACAGGGTAACCTAAATCAAATCACACACAATAGTACACAAAGATGTTGAAAGGAAGAAAGGCTCAGGAACTCTAAGACTTCTCTAGCATAACCAACTGTATTACATTCCAGTAAGAGAAGTACATATAAGAGAAAGCTAGAGGACAGAGAAAATGTCTCAGAAACTTTATCATAACCTGGAAATCAATGAAAGATTACAAGAAGTGAAGATTTGAGGGCAAAGAAGATGCCACAGAAAATCTCACACCAACTAGAAAAACTCTCAGCTAAAAATCTTGAAAACTAACTTATATACATGTTCCTCTAGCACGCAGGCTCAAGAAAACAATCAATTCTAGAAATTAGAGTTACAATGGATGTCTCATAAACAATGCAGAAACCCTAAATCTGTCAATTCTGCTCATTAATGCAGCGTAGAAATATCTAAGGCGATCCGATCTGCCTTTTAAATCCTTCCCATCATCAATAAATGCAACTGAAGAAGTTGGCTCGATCCATCTCTCTGTCTGCAACTTTGAGAAGTTCACGCCAACGCTAGTCTCTAAGATCAGATCTTTTAAATTTTAAATATTTGAATAAGCAACGGTCACAGGTGGCGCGAGATGATCTTATCAACGACTCAAAAAATATCAGATCTTCTTGTTTAAAACACAGTCGTCGATCTCCATCGTTATATTCGTTACTGTCTTTACCTTTATCTCCGCTGGCTTTGACTTTAACTCAGGTTCACTTCCCTTTAACTCTGGTTGCCCGAAATCCCTTATGTCGCTGAGTCGGGATAACATTCTATCAACCCTGAGTTTCCTTTGAGACTGCGCAACCACCGCGAGATCAGATCAAGATCGGACGACCAGCGTTAAGTCTCACATCCTTAAGGGAATATTATTTTTCCTTTCAAGACCTAACGACTACCATGATCTTAACCTAACTCACCTTTTACCTGGGTTCCTATCGAGACTTGGCGGCTAAGGAGTCTCGCAATCTCTGAACCCTTCCTTTAACCCTGATCATCTTATGAGACTTCACGACAGAAAAGATCTTTAACTTCACTCAGCTTGAACTCGGGTCACGTCTGAAGTTAGAAATACATTAAGTCGCGATATCTCGCAGGCCTTTTTTAGCTATGGGTTACTCTGGGAGACTTAGCGACCACCGTGAGATTAGATCTCGATCTGACGATCAGCGTTAAGTCTCGATAGCCTGAGAGGATATTCCTTTGCCTTTCGAGATAATGCGACTAAAGGTAGTCTCGTGATCACAAAGTAACATGGAATATTCTTTCTCCTTTGCGCGACTAAGAGACTAAGGCAAACTGAAATACGCACATGACTTAAAAGGCACTTTAGTTGCTCGAAAAAGTAATGAAGAAATAGAACGTGCCTTGAACAACTAGGGTTCTCAAGAAATGCTTAGGGTTTTCAATACTTAGGCCATTTTTTATGAACTAGGGTAGAACCAGAGAGCTAAAAATATGCAAAACAGAAAGGATCAAGACTAGAAAAACATAAAAAAAACCTACAAGCTGGGCTCTACCCTCGTGGGAGCCACATTTTCTCCACTTGTCGCCATAATTCGCCGGATGGGGAAATTTTGGGTAACATTCTTGGCGATTTCTGCTAGATGTCAGCCTGCTAGACATTGAAAACCAGTGACCTTTGACATTTGTTGGGCATGGAATCATCTTTGAGCATATGAAACCTTTTGGAAAAAGGATTGAAACCAAGAGGAGAGACAACTAACTGTGCACGAGCACTTCAAGGAAAGCAGGAACTAAACCTAGAAAGCAATAAAAAGCAGGGAATTAATTTACAGGGCAGGACAAACCTCAAAACAGGGTTTGAGATGAAAACCATTAACTGATATTGGCAAGGTATCTCCCTCAAGAGTTGATAATTGAAATGCATTATGTTCCTTGCAGTCCGTGATTACAAATGGTCCACCCCAAAAGGAATCAAACTTTGAATGTCTGCCAGGCCTAGACTTGTATTCATCCCACTTGAGAACAATATCTCCAACATTGAAATTCCTAGCTCTGGCTCTCTTATCAAAATTCTTCTTAGTTTGCATCTGTTGGAATTCCATGGTTTGCATAAACTTGTCTTTGACCTCTTCCAGCTCCATGAGTTGAGCATACCTTACCTGTAAGGGATCTCCTTCTTCAAAGAGAACAAATTGTGTGGCAAGGTCTAATGTTGGTAACTCTGTTGAAATAGATAATTTGGCCTCCTTGCCATATACCAGCATATAAGGGGAATTCCCAATGATTTTCTTTGGGGTTATTCTGTCTAGCCATAAAGCAGACCTTAGCCTAGAGTGCCACTCTCTTTGATTTTCTTGCAAAGTCTTCTTAATAATTCTTATAAGGTTCTTATTTGTAGACTCTGCTAGGCCATTACCCTGGGGGTAATTGTTAGAACTAGTATTCAGATAAATACTATTCTTGAGTGCCCATTCAGTCACTCTGAGGCCTGTGAATGCAAGTGCATTATCTGATATGATTGAGTCTGGAGTGCCAAATCTGTGGATTATATCATCATAAAAATTCAGGACAGCATTCTCATTTGCCTCTTTTAATGCAATAGCTTATGTCCATCTAGTGAAATAATCAGTTGCAGTTATTATCCATTTGTGTCTTGTACTAGATGGAGGATTAATTAGGCCTATAAAATCAATGCCCCATTTCATGAAAGGTTGCTCTGTTCTAATTGGTTGGAGGGGTAGAGCTGAAAGTTTTTCTTTTCCTTCAAACATGGCACACTTTATGCATTTTCTCACATGATCATGACTATCCTTGAAGATTGATGGCCAATAGTATCCAGCTCTCATGATCTTAAAGGCGATGGTTCTGGGAGAAAAATGACCTCCAGAAGGTCCATCATGAAATTCCCTTAGGACATTTGCCACTTGATCTGAATCTATGCATCTTAAAAGGACACCATTATGATCCTTCCTGAAGAGAAACTCCTCTATCAGCACGAAGGGGGTAGACCGCAGTCTATAATGTCTTCTCTTGGCTAAATCTAAACCTTCAGGACATTTTCTTGTCTTTAAGAAATGAACCATGTTAGGCAACCAACCTGATGCCTTGGCATGTTCTTCTGTCGAATGCACAACTAGAGATGCATTCATTTGCTCTGGATTTCTTGAATCCTCATCCCTTGTCAAATGCTGACAAAGACCACTTCCTCTAACTAGTTTGGTGACCTGGATATCAATGTCATATTCCATGACCTTGGTGATCCAACCAGCCCTTTTCTCATACAGATCCTTAGAAAGCAAAAACTCTTTGACACTTGGATGAGTGACTTTTAGTTGTACCTTGCTGTGAGTCAATAGATATCTGAAATTTTTAAGGCTTTTCACCACAGCAAGCACATGTTTCTCTACAAAAGAATATCTCTGCTCATACTCTTTTAAACCTTTACTGAAGAAAGCAATAGGCTGCTCCAATCCTTCAGAGTTCTTTTGAGTTAATATTGCAGATATGGCATCAGAGCCTCCATAAGCATAAAGGATAAAATCCTTACTGAAATCAGGGTTCAACAAGGCAGGAACCTCCGTTAGAGCTTCTTTGATAGCTTGGAAACTAGCCCTCCCTTCTTTGCTCCAACTGAAAACTGAGTTCTTTTTTAACATAGTTGTCAAAGGCTTTAGTAAATCTGCAATGTTAGGTAAGAAACGCCTGACGAAGTTAATCCTTCCTATGAAAGATTGGAGACTTTTCTTATGAGTTGGTAGAGGCAATTCTAGAATAGCTGCAATCCTTTCAGGGTCAACTGTAATTCCTTGTTTGGATACAATATATCCCAATAGTTTTCCTTCATGGACTGCAAACACAAATTTCTTGGGATTAAGGGAAATCCCAAACTCTCTACATCTTTCAAATATTTTCCTCAAATGTTTGATATGGTCTGCTGCATGTTTAGAATAAACAGTTATATCATCTAAATAGACCAGTACAAACTTGAACATGAGGCTCTTAAAGGCCATATCCATTGCCTTTTGAAAAGTAGCACCCGCATTTGACAAACCAAAAGGCATCTTTTGGTAAGCCATGGTTCCCCATTTGGTTGTAAATGCAGTCTTATATTGATCTTCTTCATGAACCAGGATCTGATTGTACCCTGAATAGCCATCCAAAAGTGAGAAGCATTCTGATCCAGAAACACACTGTAGAATTTGTTCCATAGATGGCAATGGATGGCGATCTTTTAGGGATGCCCTATTTAGATCCCTAAAATCAACACATAATCTTAGTTCCCCATTTTTCTTCCTGACAGGAACAAGGTTGGAAACCCAACTAGTATGCTTGATGGGGTAAATAATACCACTTTCTATTAATTTGAGATCCTCTCTGTGCATAAGTGGTTCTAGCTTGGGATTGACAAGTATTTGCTTCTACCTTACTGGTTTGGCATTTGGCTCTAATTCAATTGTATGTTGTTGGGTTGAAACCTTTGAGATCTTCATACTGCCAAGCAAATATATCACTGAATTCTTGAAATAATTGGACATAAGCCTATTTCTCTGAATCAGCATTAATTTTCCCAAATTTCAAGCTTTTACCTGGCTCCAGCTCTAGATCAGTGCAATGCTCTTGCTGAACTACCAGGCCAACCTTACTCTTTTGTGCTTGGGCATCTCTGTTGAAGAGAGATTCCAGAGTAACAAGTCCTTTTGGCATTTTATTTGATTTAAGTTGTACCACTTGGTCACCATAGTTCTGCATTAATCTATCTTGGTTATGCTCTGAAAAGACATCCTCTTCAAATAAGAACTGCAAGATTTGCTCATCATTGTCAAACACCTGCCAATTAACATTATTATCAGGAATAGAAGGCCTGATGATCACTTTAATATGTTGTTGATCCCTTTGCATTGAAATGCTATTGGGGATATCATATTGGGATCCAACAGCAGCTAATCTATCTGCATTCTGATTTAATTTTCTAGGAATTGCAATAATATTGAAAGCATGAAAGTCTTCAATAGCATCCCAAACTCGATGCTTGTATGCTCTCATTGTATCATTTTTGGTTGCACTTATCCCTCTCACTTCGCTGACTACCAGCTCACTGTCACCATAAACTTTTAGGGCTTTGATCCCTCTTTTCCTAACCCACTCCAATCCATTCACTAGGCTTTCGTATTCAGCAGTGTTGCTAGTGCAAGAGAAGGTGAATCTAAAAGCTGTATAATACTTTTCTCCCTTTGGAGAGATTAACATAGCACCACCACCAGAGCCATGACTGCTTCTAGCACCATCAAAGAATAGCTCCCAAACTTGATTGTTCTGTTCCTCTGATTCAGTGTCTGCCTTGGAAAGATTCGGCTCCATGAATTCATTCTCTTGTACCAAATAGTTTCCCAAACCAGCATCCCAAACAACATTGGCTTGGGCCTCTGAGGTTCTTTCTGATTCTAAATCATCCAGATAGATATCAGGGATATCTTCAATCTTAGTTTTTTCTTCTCTGATGATTGGGGAATAATTACTGCCAAGTGCAAGGCAGCTTGTATTGAGTACATTGGACACATAAGGTTCTATATGGTGTGCTGCCAATGATTCAGACTTGATAGTAACCTTAGTTCCATATCTAATATGGAAAAGAATGTGAGACCAATCAGAAGAAAGGTAGCCTCCTATCTTGGCTTCGAACTCCCTCGTTAAACATATGGCAAATAAAGCAGGGAGGTCTATGATGTATATGTCAAGTAGGATAGAGAAATTAGGACTTGCATGTAGGATTAAGCTTGTGTCTTTGGCCAAACTTATGGTGTTAACAGATGAACCATCAAGTTGGGTCACCTTCTTTTGGAAAGGGTCATATTTAAGTCCTAATTGGTCAGCTACTTTCTTGGGCATGACAGAGCTAGTAGCCCCACTATCTACCATACAATTATGTACTAAAGATTTTCCAATAATTAAAGATACATAAAAGGGGGGTGGTTTTAGGTTCCTACCTTGTATGCCATCTAGCTTGAAGTTGCTACTTGAAGTCTCCTTCTTTTGATCAGTGTTGACCAACACTTGCTTAGCAACTTCCTTTGTAGACTGCTGAGGAATCACCTCTTCAATCATTGCTTTCCTCAATATCTCAGGCTGTCCTGGAATAGCCAAAGAATCCCACATAGACATAGTGATATTTGCCTTCTTCATATTGTCTACAATGTTGAAAGGTGTTGTTGTGTGTACTCTTTGGTGTGTCTTCACTATGATAGGCTCAACTTCCTTGGGAAATTGGCCTTCTTTGACTGGAATGATGGGAGTCTTCTTTAGTATGGTAGGAACAGAAGGATGTGATGTATCTGTAGATGTAGTAGCTTTAGCTCCATCTCCTGCTCGCTCTATGTCTTGAGCTCTTCTCTTAGACCGAGTGTTGGCTACTATTGGGGATTCACCACTTACTCCATTGAAGTCTTGCTGCTCCCAATTGAAGAGAGCAATCTCATCAGGTTGTGTTTCTTGCTGAGGAGCTGACCCACTAGAAGAAGCCTTTGATTGAGTATGTGAGGCATTTTGAACCATCAATCTTGGTTCATCCATCCATTTGAGCATGTAGCCTGATTATGTGGTTGATTGCAAGGAAAACACCATTCATTGTCCAAGACTAGATTATTCTGACTTGGAACTATATCTCTAGTTGGATTAGCAAAACTAAGAGGCGTGGGATTGTATGGTTGGAATGGCCTCTGATTGAAGTTCTGCCTTTGGCCTTGGTAATTTCCTTGGTATGGTGGCCTATTCTGCTGATAGGGTTGTCCCTGATTCTGAGATTGTTGGTTTGGACTTTGAGTCTGTGGCTGAAAGGGTGGTCTATTCCCTTGATTCTGCTTCTTTAAATTGGTCAACTTTTTCGTTAGAGTCTGCAACAGATTTGTCATTTCTTGCTGACTACTTTGTAACAAGTTATTTGTTGCTTGTTGATCACTTTTCATTGCTTGCAGTTCTTGGGAAAAGCCTACTTTGGATTCCTCATAGCTAGTGTTGGCTTGAGGTGTTACTATAGTGGGTATAGGAGTGTGTGGAGGAATATTCAGAGGCATGTTTGGTTGAATATTGGGAAAAATAGGCATGGGCGGCCTTGGGGCTATCATGCCTGCTTGGATTAAACAATTTTCAGCCCTGACAGCTATGTCAAAGGCCTGAGGCAATGAAGTACCTCCCATGGATTGAATCATGACAGAGATATTGCTATTCAGACTTCTTAAGAAATATAGGAAGGCATGGCCAGCTGAAGGTCTTACTGAGATAGGAATTCTATTCCATGTCTTAAGGAATCTATTATTAAAGTCTGTCATCTGTTCCTGAGGAGCCCTCTTAATGGTTGTTAATTGCTCAACCAGAGATGAATGATCTGATTTATCCTCAAAATATCTGCTTAATAATTCACCTAATCTATCCCATGAATCAATTGAACCAATAGCTAGGGTTCTAAACCATTCTAAGGCCTTACCTTTGAAACAGGCTGCTAAAAGCTTGGTAGCCACATCTTCCTCTGTGATATGATGCACACTGCATATGGTGGCTACATCTCTTATGTGTTCACATGCAATTGTCTTTCCTTCTCCTGTGAAGTCAGGAAGACTTTTGAGTGTTGCCAAGGGCACATCATGATGTTGAGCAAAGTTCAATGGACTTCCTTGATTAAAAGGGTACAAAGGTAAACTGTCTTGCCATTGCAGGAGTTGTGATTAGCTGAGCAGCAACTGTGTGAGTTGTATTTAAACTGAAGGGTAGAGCTGAATCTTCTTGTAGCTCTCTTGTCAGAGATCTTCCTCTCCTTGAGTGGAAAGGCAAAGGTCTCCTTTCTGCAGTAGGTGGTGTAGACTGAACCCTCCTTGTAGGGGATGCTCTTTGAGACGATCTACAATAACTTCTAGTCAGAGCCAGCTGTGAGAACTCAGAGGGCTTTGAGCTCCTTGTCTCAACCTTTCTCATAAACTTTTGAACAGGACTGGATCTTCTGTTCTCTACACCAGTGGAGTCGCCAGATATGCTTATAAGAAAACCTCTTAAGGTCAGACACTATGCGGTCAGCATATCACAGATAGCATAGCTTGAAAGATGAACTTCTTTTTGTGGTCCTGGTGGTACCCTAAATTTTGATAATTTATAAGTCCCAATCCATTATCAAGAAGCATGTTTCTCCATAAAAAAAAAAAAGATCAAAGGAAGCTTTATGACACAAATAAATAGAACTAACTAATCGAAGCCTTCAGAAAATGCTGGAATTTAGACCTGCTACAAAGATGATTTCGACAGAGGATAAAGATGGTCGAATTTTAAAAATCTAAAAAAGATCCAATTCGGGAAATCAAATTTCCTATCTCCAGCAGAAATATTAGCTTTTCACGAGGTGTTTTGGATTTTCGACCAAAGCCAAATCCGAAAGTTAGGTAGTTATTTTTTAGTTAGTATATTGTTTTTTCAAAATAATTTGTAATAAGAGTTGTGTCTTTTCACCCTAAAAGGTGTGAAAGCCACTCAAACACATATATATACATAATGTAAAATGTAAAGAGAGACAATACAATATAATACAATTTCACATATTTGGATAGTTTTTAATCAACAAGTATAAACATGGACCTGG
>MU227627.1:1268650-1282947 GCA_018584345.1 Thuja plicata | reverse complement strand
TCGTCCTTTATAATTTCTATTTCTATATTCTGTAAATAATTTATTTTCCAGATATTTGGATAAGATCATTTGTAGTATTTTAAGTTTGATTATCACAGCTATCGTGAAATACTTCATTGTGTTCGAAATCTGTGTCTAATTTGCCTCCGTACTCAGGGAGTTAAAGTGCAATTTAGACTAATTTACAGTTACATAAATATATTTGATCTGTCATAACTGGATTATTAGATTGTTCATAATTTGAAATACTTAAAACTTTATAAAGTCGTACATAATAAACTTATAATACTGACTCTATTGCCCTTTGAAATCTGGCACTGGTCTTTTATTTATTCATAATTCATTATCTATACGCTGGCAATTATTTCATATCTTTCCTTTGAAGAATTAGTATATTTGTTTATTTTCCAAATTCATAATTATCCTTCATTTTATTTATTCCTATATTTATATAGTCATTTGTTCTTGTTTTCGATCCAGAAATCAACAAGTTTGAAATATTTAGTTTTTAAAATTATCTTCGGAGTTGCAAAGTTGGCATTGTGTCAACAATCCCCTTATTGTTGTGCAAATTGGAAGTATTATGTTTATCTTGCCATCTTGGAAGTTTTCGTCTCATTTATAGTCTGATTTATCTGCTATAAGCATCTTGGATCTTAGTGTTTTGATTCAGGATCAAGTGCAACCGCCTTGGTCTTGCAGAACCAGAAGCATAGGGAATTTGGGTTGTATCGATCAGTTCCGTCACATTGGCCATAACCGGTTGGATATCCCACCATCGAGTCGGCAAGACTCATAGAATTTCAATCTGCGGTTTTGGGAACCAACAGGTCCCACCGGGCGTGCTAGAACTGTTATACACTAAATTTTGTACCCTGTTCAACCTCTCTTAGTCTTGATAATCTAGTATAACATGGGAATCACTCCGAGGTTGTGGGACCTCTGCTAACTTGAAGTGAAGCCTTCGAATTCTAGGTCGGTTCCTCTTGGATAATCACCTAATTTGCTCTTGAACATGAAAAGTAAACTTTGAAGGAAAAGGGATAGGAGTGCTTGAAAGGGAAATAACTTGAAAGCAAATTATCCTACTAGGTGATACACCGAAGGTAACTTGAAACATGAAACAGTGACCAAACTAGCATGAAGGTTCTCAGATTTAGTAGAACACAATCTTTCTAAATAGGCTTGCATAAGCGTTTCATAGAGAGGTCTGGAATGGAAAGAGGCTATTGGAGGAAAGAACAAATTTCACAGACAACATCTTTCCAAAGCAAAGTTAGACACAGACTGTGACCTGCAAGCAAACATTCACTTCAGCAAATAAGCACAGGAGTGAGACAAAGTAGCCAGGGATGAACAAAATCCACAGGGTAACCTAAATCAAATCACACACAATAGTACACAAAGATGCTGAAAGGAAGAAAGGCTCGGGAACTCTAAGATTTCTCTAGCATAAGCGATTGTATTACATTTCAAGTAAGAGAAGTACAGATAAGAGAAAGCTTGAGGACAGAGAAAATGTCTCAAGAACTTTATCATAACCTGGAAATCAATGAAAGATTACAAGAAGTGAAGATTTGAGGGCAGAGAAGATGCCACAGAAAATCTCGCACCAACTAGAAAAACTCTCAGCTAAAAAGCTTGAAAACTAACTTATATACATGTTCCTCTAGCACGCAGGCTCAGGAAAACAATCAATTCTAGAAATTAGGGTTACAATGGATTTCTCATAAACAATGCAGAAACCCTAAATCTGTCAATTCTGCTCATTAATGCAGCGTAGAAATATCTGAGGTGATCCGGTCTGCCTTTTAAATCCTTCCCATCATCAATAAATGCAGCTGAAGAAGTTGGCTCGATCCATCTCTCTGTCTGCAACTTTGAGAAGTTCACGCCACCGCTAGTCTCTGAGATCAGATCTTTTAAATTTTAAATATTTGAATAAGCAACGGTCACAGGTGGCGCGAGATGATCTTATCAACGGCTCAGAAAATATCAAATCTTCTTGTTTAAAACACAGTCATCGATCTCCATCGTTATATTCGTTACTATCTTTACCTTTATCTCCGCTGACTTTGACTTTAACTCAGGTTCACTTCCCTTTAACTCCAGTTGCCCGAAATCCCTTATGTCGCTGAGTCGAGATAACATTCTATCAACCCTGACTTTCCTTTGAGACTGCGGGACCACCACGAGATCAGATCAAGATCAGACGACCAACGTTAAGTCTCACATCCTTAAGAGAATATTCTTTTTCCTTTCGAGACCTAACGACTGCCATGATCTTAACCTAACTCACCTTTTACCTGGTTTCCTATCGAGACTTGGCGACCAAGGAGTCTTGCAATCTCTGAACCCTTCCTTTAACCCTGATCATCTTATGAGACTTCACGACTGAAAAGATCTTTGACTTCACTCAGCTCGAACTCGGGTCACATCTGAAGTTAGAAATACGTTAAGTCGCGATATCTCGTAGGCCTTTTTTAACTGTGGGTTACTATGGGAGTCGTAGCGACCACCGTGAGATCAGATCTTGATCTGACGATCAGCGTTAAGTCTCGATAGCCTGAGAGGATATTCCTTTGCCTTTCGAGATAATGCGACTAAAGGCAGTCTCATGATCACTGAGCAACATGGAATATTCTTTCTCCTTTGCGCGACTAAGAGACTAAGGCAAACTGAAATACGCACATGACTTAAAAGGCACTTAAGCTGCTCGAAAAAGTAATGAAGAAATAGAACGTGCCTTGAACAACTAGGGTTCTCATGAAATGCTTAGGGTTTTCAATACTTAGGCCATTTTTTATGAACTAGGGTAGAACCAGAGAGCTAAAAATATGCAGAACAGAAAGGATCAAGACCAGAAAAACATACAAGCTGGGCTCTACCCTCGTGGGAGCCACATTTTCTCCACTTGTAGCCATAATTCGCCGGATGGGGAAATTTTGGGTAATAATCACAAAATGGTTCGTTCCCCGAAATGTCCAGGAAGTAAGAAGTTTAATGAGATTAGTAGGATACTATAGAAAATTTGTGATCAATTTCTCTCATATTGCACACCCAATTACCTCCATTCAGAGAAAAGGTAAAAAATTTGAATGGACAGATAAGTGTTAGAAAGCCTTCGAATATTTAAAGGAAAAGCTAACCATTGCACCCATACTCAAGGTCCTTGACCCAACAGGGCAGTTTGTCATAATTATTGATGCCACAAGAGAAGGTTTAGGAGCTTTGATACAGGATGGACAGGTGATTGCTTACAAGTCAAGGAAACTAAAGAACTATGAGCAAAACTATGCACCTAATGATCTAGAGTTAGCAGCTATTGTTCACACCCTTCAAATATGGAGACATCTTTTGGTAAACCCCTTCAAACTTAGGTCAGACCACCAAGGCCTGAAGTATATTTTCACCCAACCTAACTTGAATGCCAGGCAAAGGAGATGGTTGGAGTTGATCTCTAATTATGACTTTGAGATTAACTATTTAAGGGTAATGAAAACAAGGTACCTGATGCTCTAAGCCGCAGGAGGCATATTTCGACAATGACAATAGTTGGTACAAATTTCAAAACCGGAATCCTTCAGGATTTGGAACAGGACGAGTACAACAAACACATTAGAGCAGCATTGCAGAGAGATCCTCATGATTACAGATACAAAGGTTTCCAAATTGAGCAAGATGGACCGTTAAGGTACCGAATATGTATGTACTTCTCCTGAACTAAGAAGATTAGTTCTTAAGGAAGCTCATTTCGTACCCTATTCAGGGCATCCCGGTGTTACTAAAATGTTAGGTGAGCTCAAACCCTTGTATTTTTGCAAAGGGATGAAAAGTGATATCACAAAAATTGTGTCTTGTCACCTTGAATGCCAGAGAGTTAAAACTGAACACCAACATCCAACGGGCCTACTACGACCCCATGTCGTTCCGGATAGGAAGTGGCAGATAATCGGTATGGATTTTGTTTAAGTTCTTCCTATGTCCAAAAATAGACACAATGCAATTTTGGTGGTGGTGGATAGATTAACTAAAGTGGCTTATTTTATTCCCGGTAATCTAACCAATGAAACTCCTATTTTGGCTAGGCAATTTGTGCAAGAGATTTTCTTGCTACATGGCATACCTAAGAAAATCATCTTCGGCAAAGATGCGAGGATAACCTCTAGATTTTGGCAAACCCTCTTTGCAGCATTGGGAACTTTGTTGAACATCAATTCAGCATATCATCCAGAGTTAGATGGGCAGACAAAATGAATAAACCAAGTTTTAGAAGATTTACTTAGGGTGTATTGAATGGACCAACAGTACAAATGGTTGGATTACCTACCTTTGGTAGAGTTTGCTTACAATAATTCCTATCAATCAGTCATTACAATGGCACCCTTCGAAGCACTCTACAGTAGAAAGTGCAGAACTCCCATCAGTTGGGATAAACTCAAAGACAGAATTGTTCTTGGACCTGAGATGCTTTCAGAAATGGAGGAACAGGTACAACTAGCTAAAGCTAATGACAGACAAAAGAATTATGCCGATGCAAAACACACCCCTAGACAGTTTGAGATTGGGGAGAAAAATTTTCTTAGGGTTAAGCCCCACAAAAGCTCTATTAAGTTTGGAAAGGCATCCAATTTTGCACCCCCCTATGTTGGACCATTTGAGATCTTGGAAGTTATCGACCGGATTGATTGCAGAATTTTTCTGCCACCAGCTCTCGCCTGGTTGCACAATGTTTTTCATGTCTCATATTTAAAGAAATATAAACCAGATTTTGAGCATGTTATTGATTGGAATTCCTTGCATGTCCAAGATCCAAGAGTGGTAATGATAGAGCCGCTCAGGGTGCTCAATGTACGTAAGTTGCGCTTAGATAACCGCGAGGTGAACCAATGCAAGGTCCAATGGGACCAAATGGAGAAGACAGTGCTACTTGGAAGGTCCTCATTTGTTTTGAATTATGAATTTATGTACTGAACCATGTTGGATCATATTAGTGCATTGGTAAAAAAATAATCATCGACGATGATGAATCACAAGGGGGGATATGTTACATCCCTTCCTTGTGACCGTTTTATTTCATAATTGTAATAACTATTTCCTGTAATGTGTGACAATAATGGTTTATTGGTTTTCAGTTAATTTTTGTTAAGTAGATTTGCTAATGAGAATATATATGTATATCTTCTTCCGTTAATGGAAATAATATTGGAAGAAGAAATTATATATTTTGGAAATGAATTGCAATAGAAACTCTTCAAAAAATTGATGCATATTTTCTTATTGGTTTTGATAACATGAGATTATTACAATGACATGGATATCTAATCCTTCCATGACAGTGGATGCAAGAGGAGAAACCATCCCACGAACAAGGAAACAGTATCATCAGCGTAGGAGCGCACGAGCAAATAGTGAAAGTCAAGAATAGCATCTGAGCTAAAACTTCGACCATTGTCAATTACTTAGGTTGGGGGTGTGGTATATTTGATGCATAATTGGTCTAGCTAGTGTTCTAGGCGTAGTGGTTCCTTATCGATTTTTAATAAATAACCCTGGTAATCATTATTTAATTTATCCTACGTTTTTGTATGTGTTGCATCGCTTTCTCATCCGAGGTATTTCTTATTGTTTAGATTATTCCTTCAATAAATATATTTATATAAGTATAGGCATGCATATATAAACATTTATATACAAACAAGTGTATATATAAGTATAAATATATATATATATATATATATATATATATATGTAATGTATTCTTTGGCAAGTGCTATCTATATGTAAATTTATACTTATATATATACATATATGAGTGCATATATCTATATATATACAAGTATATAATCAAATAAATATACTCTCATATTGCATACTTATGGGAAAATAATTCCAATCATATTGTAACCCGATGCATGGTATATTTGTAGATTTTTCCTTGCGGCGTGAGCTGCACTTGCCGAGGGTGGCAAGAGTAACTCCCTCTTGCCACCACGGCAAGGAGTTACTCTTGCCACTCAAGCTAATAAGCTTAGGTCAGCAAGTGAAGATTCATTCTTGCCAGCAAGTGAAGATTCATTCTTGCCGATCATGGGGAGCAGCAGAGCTTTTGGGGAGTGTTTTTTGTGAATGTAACAAAGGCAGCTCAGAATATTATTTTGGTTTTTGTTTATTTCGTGGGAAATTTCCTCCTTGATTCTTTGTAAAGTATGTCTCAGTGTCAGCATTCTATCTACATTCTGAATCTTTTTCTCAACCGTGCGCTTTCATTCAGGCATGTGGTCTTTCTTTGTTATTGCTATATTTTGAATGATTGAGTTCACCAATGGTAATAGAGAACCTTAGAGTTTTATTGTATTGCCTTAAAGAATGATTATGAATTATCGTTGTATTGTCAAGTTCCATGTATTGCACTTTCTCTTGGGATGTTTGCATTTATTGATTTCTTATAATCTGAAAAAAAAGGGATGTCTGTGAGTTGATCAACTCAGGTTTGAGTTGTAGGTTGCATTCATAGATTAGGAATGGAATGACTACTCTGAATGTAAATGTTATTATTGCCATGCAATTTTATTTTAAACTTGCAAACTGTTTCATTGTGTAAGATCTTTGTAATAGGGAAACATCGTCATCTGTTCCACGACATTGGATTTATCTACATGGAATTGGATCTTTTTGTTTAAGTATGCTTATCATTACGTCTTGAAATGGATCTGCATGCTAATAGACTAACTAGATGTGTTTTACCATACGATTTGTCTACATGGTGTTGGATCTTTTTGTTTGAGTATGCTTATCATTACGTCTTGAAATGGATCTGCATTTTAATAGACTATACTAGATGCATTTTACTATACTTAAACATGCGTAACATGCTTATGTCAACTCATGTTACACCTACATACCAAAGGAATGGGAATCCTTTTCTTTAAACAAAGTATATGAAAATTTTAGTGGATTGGTATGCATGCTGAGGGTGTATTCATGTCTTTGTTATGAATGAACTAGTGAGGTCAAAATATTATTAATCTGAATTTTCTTACAATCTGTCCATGTTGGGACCATTGATATGTATAACAAACTCTATTATGAATGAACTAGTGAGGTTAGAATATTATGAATTTGCTTACAATCTATCCATGTTGGGACCAATGCTCTATATAGCAACTCTATTAGTATACAACCGAATTTCTTGAGTAAGAATCGGGGACTATGCCTTGATGGATCAAAATCCAGTGGTCTTAATTTGTCAAATACCTCCTTTGACCTATTATAGGAAATAAACCAGTTGTGGGATGGGAAGGATCTAGACCTATACCTTGTGATGCTTGAGAAAGTTAATGCCATCACGATAGGGTTATCCGATTTATAGAGACTAGGAGGTCCATTCAACGAGTTTGGTGGTGACATTGACTGCACAGGGTATGTTCTTGTACTTTTTAAAACCTTGGCCAAGGTGGTACTATGCTACAAGTAGTCCACATCAATCACTAAGACCAATAGTGCAACGTTTGTCTTGGAAGGTCACTTAGTAGGCAAGGATATCTTTATAATGGTTGGTTATGACAGTTGTGGGTTCTACAACAAGTCTCCGATGGCAAGAAAATGGAGACCGTGCTCGTGTACTCCTGGGAAGGGTTGGGCTACTTCCACTGGAAGTCGGGCGGGGGACAATTAGTCACGATTGAAAGATCCATGGTTGGGTGTTAAAAACTCTTGATGATACTCTTTCACCCACGATGGATGAATTTCAAGGAAGGAACAACTGAAAAAGAATAGCATGTACAAGTTATGATTTTGTTAGGTATTTTTGTTAAAGCAATTTCTATTTTTCTTAAATAATTTATTTCCTTGAAACTAATTGAGAAAGTTAATTAGTTTTCAGCTTCATGTGAAAAACAATTAGTAACTATATTTGGAATGTTAATTGTAGTTCTTTTCATGTTCATCGAAAAATGAAAGTTAGTTGTTTCTAGTTTCCCTGTTCGTTAATAAAACTTTTATTTTATTCTTAATTATGTTAGAAGGGTTTGGTTGTTACAACTAAAGTGCAACAGTAACTCACCTAAAGCTAATAAAATAATAAAAGAGATGTTTAGTCTCATTTGGAACCACTTCTAGGGTTTATACTTCTAGTATTACTATTTACTATTTAGTATTTTGTTTTTGAAGTTTAAAGTTTCAACACTTTTGAATCTTGATAACTTGATCAGTTGATTGTAATTTTGATGGACATTGATCGTGATTAATACGATTATAAAATGAAAAATATAAAATTTTGAAAATTCTCATTGTCATGTCTATATTCGATATTTTCAATTTTGGCATTTGTCATTTGAATGCTACAACTAGACTTTAGTTCTTATGTTACACATCTTTATCTTTTTAAAACTAATTTTTCAAGTACTAATATTGTATGTATTATGTCCGCGCCACTCCCCCAACATTCCCAAACTTAGGCCCCAAGTGTTAGGATTGAGGAACACTGAGAGGGGGGCTGAATAAGTGTTCTAGCACTTTTTACTTTATTAAAATGATTGCAGAACCATAAACCATTTATATAATTGAACGTAAACAACACAAGCATAAACAAAACATCCACAACATCATAACACCGTGATTTTTGCATAAAAACCTGGTTAAGGGAAAAACCATGGTGAGGATGGTACCCACAAGTAATTACTTTTGCAGAAATAACAACCCTGTTAAAGGTTAGAGTACATGAGGGGAATGCACATGCATTCAAGCTTACAGCCTAGAGCTCATTGCTCAAATTGCACATATAAAGGCTCACTACAATACAAAATAATTTGAACAACAATTCAACAAAAACTGAACTGAGAAGTAGCATCAACTATGCCTAAACAGCTCCATGTAAGTGCAACACAATTCTGCTTAATTGCTAATCGAACCTTTGATTACTGATCATTCGCACATACAGAATATATACTTAATTTATCCAACCATTGCATACATAAATCATCACAAAAACTCGAGCTTATAGATCCATTTGCAAAGATAATACCTCTATCAATTGGCCTCAAGAACAATATGAATAATGTATGAAGTGTCAGCCAGATCCAATCTCAAAACGTGTTCCTAACCTCAAAGAACATCATAGACCTTTTCAACAATGTCAGCTCTACCAAAATAATCTCTCAAACTGATAGGATCAACAATTCGTTAGGATCGTTCAGTGATCCAATAACCAACTGTCATTGTTCTTCATTGTTCCCTGTATAATCGATACTCAAAGAGCCATAACTTGAACATATGATAGCATTAATTGTTGTGAACGTAGAACAAGGTAGACTATACCTCTATGAAACTCCACCTAGGTTCGCAACCCAAAATTCAATCGTACCTATCTGTGCCAATCCATTTACCGAATTTTGTATACTGTGTCATTTTTTCCTTAGTCAAATCTTCAATCTAACCTTCGATATCACCGCAATATGATAAGTAACCATGGAAAACATGTATAGTTGTCATCAATGACAACATACAAACTAAGAAGAGCAGTGTCTCTTTCCAACAATTTCCCCCTTTGGCATTGATGGCAACACTTAGTGAAAAATGACTAGCTGTCCAAACAAAATGCCAAACTACCAAACTCCAAAAAAAATCTCTTCCTAACCAAAATTATGAGCTGAATATCTCATTTTTCACTCCTTATCTCTCCCCCTTTGACATCAATGGCAAAGGTTTAAAACAAAACCAAAATTGTTCTATCAAAATCCTATACATCTCTGGTATATATGTATGCAGGGTATACTTACAAAAGTTTGAAAATGCCTGAGAAAGTGTTTCTCATAGTAGCAAAATCAATATCCCAGCTCTTCCTCATACTCTCAACTATCTGAATTTGTCCACAAATGGCGTATGCTAGCTTCTCTGCAGTTACAAGATCTTATGCATCTGGATGTGAATAAGTTGCCTCTGCCTCCTTTAGGCCATTGAACAAAATATCTAATTTTGGTGTGATGTGGCTTTCTAGTTTACCAATCCTTCCCTTCATCATGTCCTTCTCAACAATGAGTGTCTTGATCTTGTCATTCAAAGATGTAACCTGGATTGCATGACTAGAGGTTGAAGT
Source organism: Thuja plicata (assembly GCA_018584345.1). Classification (NCBI taxonomy): domain Eukaryota; kingdom Viridiplantae; phylum Streptophyta; class Pinopsida; order Cupressales; family Cupressaceae; genus Thuja; species Thuja plicata. The sequence continues at coordinate 1,272,851 of MU227627.1, read as the reverse complement.
TGTCAAGGGATCATATGATTCAGACAACTTGCCCAACTCATCCTCGCTTTCCATAATGATCTTTTCAATGTCAGCAACATACTTGGGATGATCAATACATGCTCTGAAGATGTTTCTACCTTCGGTCAGAGCATCCTTCAATTGTTTAATACCAATTCCCAAAGATGTTTTGTCTTGAGCAATAAAGGAAATCAATTCATCATATCTTCTTTTATCATACTCATTCCTCATCTTTACCAAAGCTGAATCCTCAAAAGAATGAAAGTGTGAATCAATAGCATTCAATGATCCTTCTAACTAACCTGATAAGGAATCATTTTGATTTTGATCATAGGTCGGCATGATCTTTTCCAACACATCTAATGCAAGTGCCAAGATCTCATTGTCCTTCATGTGTGTTTTCAGAATTTGTCTTCTTGCTTTGGCCTGAGCCACCAAAGCAAGTCTCATCATCTCCACAGGACTCAATGAGTCCAACTGAATAGGACCTTGAATAGTTATGTCATCTATATCAGTATCTACCTCAAGGAATTCTTTCACTGCCTTCGCAATGTCTCTTGCCTCAATTTTCACAACTTTATCATCAGAAACTTTTACTTTCATCACCTCATCAATTTGATCTATACCTTTGTCCTCTTCCTTGCCTTTATCCTTAACCTCTTGGGTTTCAACATCTATTTTTGCATCATCAATTATCTGAACATCATCTCCAACATTCTTCTTCTCCTCACCAATGACATAGTCATTTTCAGATAGAGTTATAGGAATAACATTGGTTTGTCCTTCGTTGTCTGTCATGGGCTGCACTAAAAATGTAATAGGAAATCCTCCAATAAACACATCAAGTTCTTCATTTGTCATCTGAAAAGATGTGTCCACAATGTCTAAGGGTTTAACAAGTGTTTCCTTCTCACTGTCCTTCGGTGCAACATCAAGTCTGTTATCTATTAGCAGTTTTGTCAGCACATTCTCAATCTCCTCCACTATCTCATCAATGTTTCCGATCAAAAGCTTATTAATCCTTGTCTTGCTTCTGAATTCCTTCTTTGCTAGCTCAAGTATTCTGTCAATTTCATCCATAGCAATCACTAGGCAAAGTTGCAATAAGACTCTCTCTTATTTCCTTATCCTTTTGTAGTGTTGTAGTCTTCTTCCTTCCAATATGTTGAATAGTTCATCTAGTATCTCTCCTTTTAGTTCAATCAAGACTCTAGTATACTTGTTCAAGTAGAAAATAACTCCTTCAATTAATCTCTTTTCAATCTCATCATATCTATCGTAATACCTTTTCACTTGAGCCAGAATTCCATGAACTGTCATATTCTTAATTGTATCATAGCCAAATAGTGTGGTATACCTGGGTCAATTTTAGGTCTTTTCTTTGTAGGCTCTTCTTCTGATGTAGGATCTATAACAATTCTTGCAGCCTTAGCTCCTTCTATCCTCAACTTCTTCACTGCATCATCTGAATCAGCAGCTTCATCTTTATCATCATCCTTTGCTCCTTTGTAATCTCTTTTAGTCTTTCCTTTTACTCTCTTGCTTGTAGTTGCAGAACTGTCCTTTGATTTGACCGATTTACTTTCCTTTGGTGTTGATGTCTTTAGTGTAGACTTCTTTGGTATATAAAGCTCCTTCTCTGCAAGATAGACTGTTGTAGCAACTAAACTTCTTGTTTGTCTTCCTCTAGATGGTGCAAAAGGTATATAAACAGGAGGGGTATCGATATCAACATTTATTGGACTTTCTTCTGCAATCTTCCCTTTCTCTTTTTCTTTCTCTTGCTCTTCAAACTTCTTCCTCGCTTCTGTTGTCTGTTCTTTAGTAAAACCCATCTTTTCACCCATCATCTCAACTTCTTTTCTGATTTTCCTATCCCTTGTAGTTTTATTAATCTCTTCATGTACTTTAAGGCTCTTTTGCATAGGTACCGAACCTTTTCTCATTTTTATCCACAAATTTCTTCAAAATATCTTCTGCATAGACTTCAAGAAGTGGACCATCCACCTCATATCCCATAGACATTACCCATGAGGTCCTAGGTTCCACTGCCTCCATTAAGCATGCATCAGTTTCAACCATAAAGCATTTATTGTTTTCATGTTTCCTAACAATTTTAGGAGAGATTATGTACCTTAATTGCATAGATTCCTGAAAACTTTTAAAGTAATCCCATAGAGAACTTCTCTCAGATTGATCTCCAAGCATATTATAGAAATCCCTAATCTGAATAGCAATAGGTTTGTCTTCCTTCCACTTAACATTACCAACTCCACGAAAGAAATTTATGAAATAGAAGAATATGCATACCAAAAATGATCCATACTTAAATGTTTGCTCCCTGTCCTTCTTGATCTTGGCCAAATTTTCCAGAAGTTGTTCTCTTAATGATTCGTAGATATCATACTCTACATCTTCCTTTACCATTCTGTATGCAACATAGATGATAGTGCTAGAGATAGAATTCTCCTTGCCGGAGTGGAATACCTTGTATCCAAGGACCATTGATGTGAACTTGACATCAGGTTGCAATATGTTGTTAATAGTCATTGCACGCTTATCCCACTGCGAATTGGTCAAATTAGTGACTACATCCTTCTTGATAGATTTTAGGGCAAGTACCTCACCATTAGCACAGAAACCAGTAACAGCCTTCAAAACCTCCTTGGTGATCTTATATGGTTTGTCAAGCCACACGAACTGATCATGTACACAATTCAGAACGTATCGCACCCAATCTACCTCAAAGAATGTCAAGAAATCCATGAATTAAGAGAACTTATTTTCTGCCAATACCTTGTACTCATCCTTCAGTACCAAACCCTCAGATACCTTCTTGTATTGTTGTGCAATTGCATTGTCACCCAATTCCTCCATATTGCAATTTATCTAGGCCCTAATATCTTCTACGAGCAATACACCGGGGAACCGATGAAAATGCACCGTCTGGATCATCTTCCATTGATTTATGAGGGTGTTTCTTGAAAATTGGTCTTGGACGGTTGGTAACATCAATAACACAAGGCATATCCATGATTCTAGCTCCAAATATCAAATTGTGCAAAGATAAATACCTTTCTCGATGAATTAAGGTTAAATTGTGAAATTGTCGTGAATAGCTTCTTAACTGCTTGAAATCGCCTTCAACTGTTCTACTATCACTTCTTCAACTCGCAAGGTGTGAAATAAAGATAAGAAATGCCCTTTTGTAACTTCGCATAACCAAAAAGTGAGTAACAATAAATGTATTGTACCCTAGCTTCAAATTGTCTTAGAACAAAGGATAGAAAATCCATTATCAAACCTTCGAAACATAGGTGAAAACTCTTGCGAATGATAAAACATGCCCTTAATTCATTTCTGCATCTGAATATGCCAATCGCATTCACTACACCATTCAATTAAGGGGTCAAGTAAAAGATTTTTCATGAAAATCTCCCCTTTAGGTCATTGACCTAATCAGTTCGCTGATGAAATTTCCACACCAGATGCTGGTCTGATTCTTCCACTATCATCAGTTTGTTCTTTTCTGACCCATGTCTTGCTCATTTCCTTCTTAACTTCATCAACATCGATAATTTTCTTCCCTTTTGTTGTCGTGATTAGATATATAGCAAATAAAATATGAAAGTATTATATAACAAAAGCTGATAGAAATATTTCCAGAATTATTTGCTGATCAAATATGTATAAGACTTGCATTCAATATTATTGTATATGCTTGTCATCATTCGATCCAAGAAAGGATATATATATGAGAGACATATCAATAGATAGACATGTCTCCACGTAGAGACAAGTCTCTCTATTGACATGCCTCCTATTAAGCATACACATCGGTTCATAAACCATGATAATGCCCGATACTTAATCGTTGTTCTTTATATTAATCGGTACGTATCATAACTGATACTCTATCAGTATGTAATGTCATTCATAACTGAGTTTAATCGGTATTTATGTTACCGACACAAATCGGTATTTATACAATGACGTTAACCGATATAAATTGGTATTGATACATGTTTAATAGAACCGATAATAATCGGACATTATATCAGTAATAATATTATTACTCTATGAATCGATGAGCATTGTGATCGATTAGTATATTTGATCATTAAGCATTTGATCATCGGATATATATATATATATATATATATATATATATATATATATATATATATATATATATATATAT